>JAOQMR010000009.1:2893697-2907487 GCA_027563865.1 Erythroxylum pelleterianum | reverse complement strand
CTGTCTTTCCATCAATTCTGTAGCATGATTGGATAAGCTCCATCTTTGTGCGCTTCATCTTCAACATAGCACGTGTTTGATTTGTATGTTTTCATAAGACCCATTTTACGTCAAATACTTTCTTCTTCACTCACGAAGTGTTCCGGATAAGTTCGAACTGGCGAACTATCGGTGATATTTTTAAATTATTACCATACTTGGATTAATCCTTACTTGTGCCGTATAAAATATTAAAAGGTGGCTCAGTGTTACCATCAAATATTTAACACTGCTATATTTATAAGTGAGAGTCGAACTCCTAACTTTGTTTAAGCAAATCAGCCCCTTATAATCGAACGTCGGTGTTCAAACACTTTCTTTTTGACTTACGGTACTATAACAAAGTAGACATTTAGTTACTTTTTCTTTGCCCAAAAATCGTCACTAAAAGTCAACATATTGTGACGATTTTCAAAATTGTCATTAAAAACTAAAACTTTAGCGACTAATTATAAAAGCGTTACAAAAGGATCAACATTTGGTGACGAATGGCAAAAATCGTCTCAAAATGGTGAACATTTAATAACGATTTCCAAAAACCGTCACAAAATGGTCCACAATAAGTGACGATTTTAGACATTCGTCAGTAAATGAACTTTTGGTAATGCTTTTAAGAAATCGTTATCATAATTTGGTAAACATTTGATGACTAGTTTTCGAAATCGTCACCAAAGGGTTCACAATTGGTGATGATTGTGTAAAATTGTCAATAAAAAGACGTTTGGTGAAGATTATAAAAAATCGCCACCAAAGGTTCAGAGACATTTAGCTACGTGTTTTTTGCTACGTTTTTCACATTGTCGCTAAAAGTAACCATTTAGTGTCGATATTTGAAAGCGTCACCAAAAGGATCAACATTTGGTGGCGAAATTTGGAAATCGTCATTAAATGGTCCACAGTAATTTGCAACACATTTCGTGATCATTTACCAAAATGGTCACCAAAGGATGCATTTTACAAAATTATTAAACTAACATTTTTATAATTTATCATGGTTAAGATATTTTTAAAAGAGATTTGTTTTAAATGTTTACAACGTATTGTTGAAAAAACACACACAACATAATTTTAAGTGATAAACAGTAGTATTAATTAATCATTAATAATTAGTAACAGTACAAAAATTAGTTATAAAATTTTTAATAATTATATATGATATGATATATGGAGTAGTACGAACTTTGAATTAGCAGGTTAACAATTCTCACAGTCATAGTATAAGAATAATAACAATCCATACTCAATAGTACGTTGCTTGACCCCTAACTAGTAGAGAGGTTGTTTGACAAATTCTTACATATATAACAATAAATCAACTTTGAAGTTGAGTCCAGTTGATTGCATTGATACATGACAATGATATAATTATTTTTTTGGATTCTAAATGACTTGAGAGTTGGTAATGGTAAAGGTAGATGAGTCCCCGATGTCTGGATTCTCGAGAAGGGTCCTTGCATGTTCGAAGGAACCAATTGAAATAGTGATAGTTCTTCCCTCAGGTGTAGGGATTGCCACACCTTCTTGCAACGTTTCCGTTATAGCTAAACTTATAAAGGATACAGTGAATGAGTTACCAGATTTAATATGGAAGACAAGTTCTCCAGATGAACTGCCAATACGAAACGGTTTTCCTAAAACACAATCAGTATAGAACTTAGATATTGTTATATTAGTAAACCATTAAGCGAACCGAAAATGGAGTGACATACATACATGAATGACCAGACGAAGTATGTGGAATTGATGAATTTTTCAAAACAACCGATTTCCCTAATCCTTTACGGACCGTTATGACATCGCTCTCGCCTCCATGGGCATACATGTTATATTCGAGATTCAAGGAAGCTTAAAACAACATGTAGTATATACCATTAAATGTGAATATATATAATAGCTTCATAAAAGAAAATGAGATGTACATTATAAGGAAAGTGACGTTGCCCGGATGATACTAAACACCTTGAAGCAGAAGATCAGCCATGGAAAGCAAACGATCATTAGTGTATGAAGTAGATATTTTTTTTGCATTGTTTATTTCTTCAGTAGGAACAATTTTGTCACATTCTTCTAAACGGAATGAATTAGTACCATTCGGAACTAGACGTCATGTCCACATTCCTTGATTAATAATGTTAAGAGGTATATTCTGCAAATGTCAATTTAGAATAAAATGATGATATGTTCAACTCCATTTTCAATGATAAGTGAAAGTAGTCTATTTTGGCACTTATACATCTTCAGTGTGCCTAATGATATGAAAGTTACACTTACTAAAATTTCAGAAATCTATTGTGTAGTTTGTATCACATGCAAAATTTAGAATTTAAAGTAGAATAGACATGACTATGTTCTTGATGTACAAAAATATAGTATTATCTATATTGGGCTATATTACTATTACTAGAAATGAATAAAAGCAAAATAATCTTGAAGACCTTTCATCAAATAGTTACGAAGCTTTTATGAGAGAAGTGTTAAACGTCGTTCGGAAGAAGCCAACCCATATACAAATAATAAAGGCAGACAATAAATCATCTTTGAAACACACCCATAAACACAACCCATACATCAAATGCATAATTAAGAACTCACAATAAACACCTAAAGGTATAAGTTAAACTTAGCAAAACTTCGTTAATGAAAATAGAACAAAACAACAATACCGATTCAGTTAATGATGGTTCTTCGATGGTGATGACTACAATACAAAACCCAAACAGAAGAGAGGAGACAATAGTTTACAGGATGGAGGATTTTGAGAAATGTTGACAGCTTGAATGAGAATGGAGTAGCCTTTTTATTGTGGCTGTGATTGAAAACCTAATACAAAACGACGTCGTTTTTCTTGTTTAGGTAAACGATGTCATATCTTGTTTACTATAGTTGTTTATATGTATTATTAATAAATTTGCTACGACCTATTGTATTTGGTCGAGAAATGTTAGATGTAGCGACTAATACATAGTTCGTCGCTAAAGTCCGCAGATTCATATATTTTTTAATAAATTTATTTTCCTATTCCAAATAAAACATAATTTGAATTAAAAAGTAAATCATTCAATTGAAAACTATTTCCAAATTAATTTGTTGACCCTTCAAATAAATTATAGTTGACTTACAATTTTTAGAAAATTATACATTTTAATTATTATAATTTCGAAAAATAATTTCAAAAAATTGCACATTTTAATTATTATAATTAAAAAATAAAAAATTAACAAGACATTGTAATTTAATTAGAAAACTATTTCTGAAAAATTAAAATTAAATATTAGTCATTCCCAAAAATTAAGCAAATGAAGAACAATTGCATATATAAGTGAGAAGATTAATTTTACATTTTGTATGATGTATTAGGAATACCTCATATATATATTAATCAGTTAAGAAATTAAGAAAGTAAAGAGATTGCTTTGGTTTTGGGTGACGATGTGGAAATTTAGTAGTAAATTGTCTCCATTTGCGACTAAGTGTGGTGGTTGGTCGCGGAAATGGTCTTCTACGACTAAACTTACTTTGTCACACCCTTGGGTATTTAAATTAAATGTATCTTTTTATACAAATAATAAGGTTAGTGGTAGATTAAGGGCTAAATGGTATATGTTGTCATGTTATTGATGAATTTGGTTTAAATGAAATGTGGTTTGCCTTCCTTATTAATTTTTAAATTTTCCCTTTTTTTGGTTTATCTACCAAATTAAAAATAAAGATTAGTAATTCCAAAAAATGAAGCAAATCAAGAACAACTCCATATGTAAGTGTAAAAGACAATTTTCATTTTGTTATTGGTAATAGGAATACCTCATATATGTTAATCAATTAAGAAAATTAAGAATGTAAAGAAAATGATTGGGTTTTGGCGACGTTGTGTATAGTTGGTAGCGAATTAGAGTGATAGGCGATGATAGTTTTGACCGTCGCAAAAAGGTAAAAGGTTTAGTATTGGTGATGATTTATCAATTTCGTAGCAAAATGTTGTACAATTTGCGATGTTATTTTATTTTCGTAGCAAACTTTTAACATTTAGCGATGAAATATAGATTTGTCGCCAAATGTACTGAACGAGAAAAATTAAAAAGACACTACGTTTGTGGGATGACAAATGTCGTCCTACTAGCATCTGCTTAAACACTGATGCTAGGCCCCTCCCTTCTTCTCTCCTCCCTCCCCCTTATGTTGTAGTCGAAGTGGCGGTACGTCTTATGTTGACAGTTGCAATAATGATGTAGATGATTGTGATGTGAATGATGATGGTGATGATGGGATAATGATGATGGGATTGATGAGATGTTATATGATTGTCAGAATTATATAGAGACTACGAATGAAATAGGAATACCTAACATAATTGGTAGTATTACAGAAGATAATTTTTGGAAGTTATTGAAAGTTGCTTAAGAACAATTATATCTAGGGTACTCTAATTTCTCACCACTATCATTTGTTGTGAAGTTTCATTTGAAGGTTTATAATAAATGGAGTAACAAGTCTTTTGACATGTTAATTGACTCACTAAACGATGCATTACCTATTGGACACAAGTTGCTAAAATCTTACTATGATGCACAAAAACTGTTAAAGGACCTTGGATTGGGATACATTTCAATTCATGCTTATAAGTATAACTGTGTTCTTTTTTGGAAGGAAAGTAAAGATCTTCAGGAGTGTCCTATTTGTGGTACATCAAGGTGCAAAAGGATTGTTAATGGGAGAGGGAAAAAGATACCGGATAAAATCCTTCGATACTTTCTTATTAAACCACGATTACAAAGACTTTTTATGTCAATAAAAATAGCCATAGATATGAGGTGGCATAAAGAGAAACACATTGATGATAATATTATGCGTCATGCAATAGACTCAATGACATGGAAAGAAATTGATAGAAAGTTTCTGTAAGGCCTCAAATTATACCTAGATTAAATGTTACATGTTTATAAAGGTAATTATGATAGGTGTTAAAATTGTGACATGATTGTAAGTTATATGTGTTTTGAATTTTGGTTTAGTGGATTATACTTAGTGATTTGAAATTAATTGGTATCATTAGGAAATTGAGGTATTAAAATGTACATTTGGACTAGAAAAATTGTCAAGTGGCAAGTCAAGTTGGTACATGGAAAATTAGAATGACTAAGCCTATGAGTTTGTGACATTTAGCATAACTAATGCATTGACATTTGGCACCATTGGTTGAGTGACAAGTGGCCTAATTGAATTGTGACATTTGACTGCCACATATGAAGACATGTAGGTCCTGTGTGACATGTGGCCATTTTAAACCAAGACATCTTGCATTCAAAGAGTTAGGCAAGTGATGAATCATCTTCACCTTTGACGTTTCTGCAGCCTTCTCTTTACACTTTGCTCCTCTCCAGCGAAACCTCTTACTCCCTCTCAACTTCTGGAATTTTGCTTGATTTTGAATCAACTTCACTTGGAATCTTTGTAAGTTACTGTATCAAGAAGTAGGTTATGCTATTTTTGGTACTATTTTCTTGTTGGTGTTGAAATTTGTATCTTGATCTTCGATGTGTGTTGGTTTCTTGGAAGGGCTAGAATAGCTGGTTCTTTGGAGTTAAAATTTGAAGTTAAGAAGGTAAGGGAATGCTAAACTTGAATGCACGCTATAATATGAATTATTTGATGCTTGAATTGGATAGAATATGTATTAAATTGATGATGAATTGAGGTATGGAATATGATACTTGTTTGATAGCTATAAATTTTAAAAGAAACATTCCTCCAAAGTGTCTTTTTCCTACGTTAGTGATTATATAATCTAATGCTTAAGCTAGTTAGCTTTGTATGACTAGAAGGCCACTTCCCCTTGAGGGTATGACTTATGATTTTGGTTCCTCCTAATTGTGTACAAACTTCAATTTCTAAAGAGAAGATTTCAACCAAACTTAAATTATTGGTCACTTAATTTGTGATTTTAAAAGATCACGAACAACCTTAATTAGATTTAAAAAAAAAAGTTATTTACAAATCCTTATTGCATTCAATTATAAATGATTAAGCTCTTAAAATTTTGACGTTAACATATTGGATTTTATTATTAATATATTGAAATTGTAGCAATGCATTCTTAAATATATTAAAATTTAGTAGTCTATCTTAAGGATGACAATGGCCTGACTCAGCCCAAGCCTGCCCAGGGCCGACAATTATTGCTAGGGCCCAGTCCTAGCTCGAGGCCCTATAAGGCCTAACGTAGACAAACTCAAACCTGAGCCCGGCTCTGACTTGTTTTTCTATTTTTATTAAATTAGAAAAATCGAATAACATCATTTTTGTAATAGTTATCTGGGAGCAAAATTTTGGTCACGCCCAAGCCAGGCTCCATGCCCAATCGTCATTTCTAATATATCTTTATCACTTTTTAGAAAATTAAGTTAGTTCCGATAAAATGTCATATTAATATTAATATTAATATTAGTATTAATATCAATATCGTTATTAAATCTCATATAAATAAAACTTATTTTGTAAATAAAATTTTAATATTAAATTTTTTTAAATATCAAAACTGGAATTATATTTTTAAACCCGAACCTTTGTTAAACATTTGCAACATTCAATTAAAATTAAAAAAAACCCGAATCTTTGTTACATATTTGCAACAGTTAATAAAATAAAAACTGAAAATCTATTGGGCAGTGAGAAATAACATCCCACCGTCAACTTGAATGCAATGTAAAAGAGAAAGCTTATACTCAACCAGGAGCCCACCTTGATTCATTATTCAACGGTTCAACAAAGTGAACGACAACATTTATTTGTATCCAGCCTCGGGCATTGTGATTTGCGAGGCCCCTTATAGTGGAAATGCCTCAATAATTGAGGGTAAAGCTGGAATTTTGATAATTCTAAAGCGAGGGAATCCACTCTGCTCCAATATTTTCTTCCATTCAGGCTCGGTTCTCTCTTTTCCTCCCGGGGAGTGTGCAATCATCGTCACATCGAATGCCAATCCAGCGTCGTCAAAGACGTCATTACCGTCTGGTTTCAGAACAAAATCAACGACTAAGATCTTCCCAGTTTTTTCTGGTATTGCTCTTTTGCAATTCTTCAAAATCTTCACGCATTCTTCGTCTCTCCAATCGTGCATTATCCACTGCACACAAAACATGAAAATAAAGATAGTGAGTGCAATGGCATTGATAATGTAAACCGTGTAAATTTTACAAGTATTAAATACATTGAAATATTATTAATGAGTTCTTGATGCTTATACACGGATATTAATAAGAATGACAATGAACCGAGTCAAGCCTGGGAGGGGATCAAGTGTCCGCGCCAAGGCTCAACCGTGCCCCAAACAATAGGCTGTAGTGGGCCCCAAGTAGCAAGCTCGAGCTCAGGCTCGATTTTTTTTAAACTAAATGTAAACATGACATCATTTTTAACAAAACGATGAGTTTTTAAAAAATGGAGCTTGAGGTCCGGTCAACTTAAACCTGATCTGTCGATTAACACTAGAGTAAGGACGATAAGAAGAGATACAAAACATTTCTCTATCAACATTGAGCTATACTAAAGATCCCCGTTGAGCTCTTTTATGCTTGTAGTAGTTATAAATCAGCTTACCAAGTATATCTGAGGATATGTGACTTAGTGTATATTATTTAATGATGACATTATTTTAGTAAATAAAACAAAAGAGAGTGTTAATATTAAGTTAAAACTTTGGAAGAGTACGTTAGAGTCAAAAGGTAAGATTAAGACTGAGCACTTAAAGTGTAACTTTTCGAATCAAAGGAATACATTTGATATGGAGATCAAAATTGAGATAGAAGTTATACCCATAAAAATTATTTTAAATATCTTAGATTCATCATTCAAGGCAATAGCGAGATAGATAAAAACATAATTCACCGTATCAAATCAAAGTGTCTTAAATGGAGAGACAACTCGAGTTTTACGTGACAAGAAAATATTACTCAAACTGCTCATTAAATAGGTATGTAGTCATAAGTTAATGATGGCAGAGATAATGATACATTATTAAATATGTAACTTTATAAGAAGATAAGAGGTTAAGAATGTAGCGGTGGATGACAACTTAGGGGTGACTAACATTGATAATAAATTAAATGAAACAAGACTTACATAATTAAGACATGTTAGGAGCAGAGATTTTGACATCCTAATAAGAATATGCAAGAATATTATACTCAGGAACTTTAAAAGAAGAAAAAGAAGATCTAAGAAGAATTGAAAGGTGATAAAGAACAATAAAGTTCCACTAGAGTTTATTGAACATTTGACTCTAGATAGAAAATTTTGACAAAGTAGGATATAAGTAAAGAATCACACATAAAGAGGTTTTTTTATACTCTTTTTATAGATCTTTTGAACATTTTTCTTTGATTATTTTGTTTTTTATTTAGCCTAATTACTTTTGTTTATAACACTGGTTTCTTTTAGTTAGTTTATTTTTTTTACTTTTCAATTGCTTGTTTATTTTATTTACTTGTTTATTTTATTTACTTATTTTCTTTCTTGCCTGTTCATAATTTATTAACTTACTTTTATCTTTATTTTTTATTTTGATTTTTATAGTTATTTGTTGATGTATTTAACTATTGTTTTTTTCCAACCATTTGCAAAATCTTTTTTTTAATGATCTATCAAATACAATCTTTCTACTATCTAAAGGTAAAGTTGTATAATTCTAAACTTCTCGAAAACCCATATCTCATAAGGATTCTTTCTAAGACGAAGTAGTCACCGTTCATATTATTATTGCAAAAAATATTTTTACGGCAATAAATGAGTAATTAATTAATTTTTCAATTTCAATAAAATATAATAATTAAATTAATTTCTGAATTATATTTATAATAAATTAAAATTTTAATCTCTATTGATATTTTATTATTTTAAGCTACTAGTGTTGCATTTTGTCAGCAATTACAAAATGTTAAACATCGTGATTGAAAACATTATATCACTGATTCTCTAAGCACTAGCTCGGACTCTTCAAGTTTTTGAAATTCTGTCATAAATTGGCAATCGAACCTTTCTGTGATAAAATCTTTTGTAATTTTGTGCCAATTTTATTCTAGACGATCCTATCTACACAAATATGCGAGATTAAGAGAAATGTGTGGATGAGATCATCTAGAATAAGGTTGACACAGGGTTATAGGCAGAGAGAATCTTGTCCCGATAAAAACAGGTCATGATCATTTAATTTCCAATCTAAATTGAAAGTCGAAATGAAACATCTAAATCATACTCCCTCCGATTCATAATAAGTGTCGTTTTAGATACATTTTAATTATTCAAAATAAATGTCATTCTTGACTTTGTATGCATGTTTATAATTTTACTTCCAAAATTAACCTTTAATTTCTCTCACATCTTAATTACACAGATTATATTTTCAAGACACTTTAACATGTAATTAATAAGGGTAAATGAGATATTTCATTAACTTTTTTAATAAGTGTGCATTCCTCTAAAACGACACTTATTATGAATCGGAGGGACCTATAATTTTCTACCAACTCCAACCAGTTTTTTGCAGGAATGGCAAAAAAGGAAAAAATTACTTACGATACTATAGTTTATAGTATAAACAAAAACAAAAAGCTTACGTAAAAAGATTTCGTTTTCGTTACTTGGTTTAGGGATGCATCTAATCTACTGGAAAATGACAGCGAGGTGGGGAATAGTCAAACTGCACCTAATCTACTGGAGAAATGCGGTACGAGCTGATCTGTTTCTTTTCCCTAGATTTGACATAACATATTTTCACTAAATTAGAAAACATGCGTGACTGATTCATGAATCAGTCTCGTCGTAGCAAACAGCAGTCGTCTCCTGCTTCATCTTATCCCCGACTTTTAAAGTATCGCAAAGATAAGTTAGAAAACCAAACTAAATCATATCCATTTGGAACGTACCTTCATGATAATTGCGTCGGCACTTGGAATAGACTCAAACATGTCACCTCCGACGTGCTGCACCGCATCATAGGGTGGTGCTGTGGCCACTACATGCGGCAGATCAAAGTTGATAGCTTTGATGTGTGGATACGATTTAACAATCTCAGCCAACATAGCTCCAGTCCCACCTCCCAAATCAACCAATGATCTGAGGGAATGAAACTCATCTTTGTACCCCGTTATGATCCCTCGTGTCACGATGCTGGCAGTACATGCCATACCCTCATTCAGCATGCGGTTGAACTCAGGGTTCTTAGATGCAAACTCCCAAATGTCACAGTCATGAGCCTTATTGAAGGCAAAACCACCTTCTTTCACACATTTACTGAAACAGTGCCATGGAGCTGTGGACCATGGATGGTTCTGAAAAAGAAACATAGGAGCTAGGCTCCACTCAGAGTCATGTAAAAGCCATCTGGACGCAGAGGTCAGTCCGTAAAGGGCTTCTCCGCCATCTGATGGGTCATCTGTGGTGAAGATTTTCCGCCGGACTAGCAATCTCATAATCCGAGAAAGGTAGGGAGTGGCCGGGGATGGTGAATCAATACAGGAGGCTATTTGAGACAAGGTGATTGGGACACCGTGGGAGTGTATGATGTCAGCAATGCGAAGCTCCACGGCGCATTTTATGGCCATGGAGTCTGCAAAGGCAAAGATGAAACGCCATACTTGAGCTTGGGCCTCGAGCCATGATTGGTCATTCGCTTCTAAAGATTCCATCTTCTCTCTCTGTCTCACTCTATTCTCTGTATGTAGTGGACAAGTTAGACAGTGGAGTCACATATATATAAAGTGTGTCATGGTTAGGTTGCTCGTTCCTTTCGGGAAATGACAAGCTTCTGTTCATATCAACTTCAATTGGTAGGTAATTAAGCAATGTTTAGTGGTTGTTGTAAAGAACGAAATAACTAGGATGACGGGAAAATTGCGGAGTTTACCAATGTTGCTATTTAGTTTTATAAGGAGTGGTGGCTAGCTATCTATTCTGTGATAATAACATGGCTAAATATTCTTAAACGTTTTGCTATTGCAAAAACTCACTTTGACAATATGGGAGGTGTATTATATTCTACTTGTGTGATTACAATGCTGTTCTAACTTATCTTATCCACATATTTATGAAAGTCTCACATAAATGTATAGATGAGATAAGTTGAAACAGCAAAAATGGAACAGACACTACAACAAAAACAAATTGTTGATGGCTTTGGTGACGTTTTTCCAACGTCACGAAAAGAGCCAATATTCTGTGACGTTTTAGATTTGTGAAATGTTTCGCGTCATTTTTTCTATAAAACGTCGCAAAAAAGTGAGCGCGACTTTTTGTTGAATAAAACGTCGCGGAAGGCTTGGGTTTTAAAACTCCCCCATTTCCCTCCTCCCCTACCAGAACGACATCGTGTCTTCACCTCCAACACGACGTCGTTTTGGTATTCTTAAAACTTACCCCCCCCCCCACCAGATGAGACGACGTCATATCGCCACCCCCCAAAACGACGTCATCTCATCTTTTGTGAAAATGAAAAACAAAAGTTTTTCGTCAGTCCCGCGTACGCAGCTATTTCACCTTCCATCTCTTTCGAGCCACGTTCTGCTAGAGTGCTTTGAATTTGTCGAGCCACTTTGTCGTTGCTTGACCAGTTTACGTCCCTCTATCGTCTACAGTTGGAGTGCATCCGCGTGCTGGTGGAGGTAAGTCATTCAACTATTTTGCTTGTGATGAATGTCGGGTTAAATGTATTGTTTTTTCACTTGGTCAAAGTGGACGATTTAATCTGGGTTTTAGAGTGTTTATTCGTTTGTTTTGATTATCTGTAACACAATGCATTTGGCTTTGTGCTGTGTGACAGTATGTTAAGGAAGAAGAGATTATATGTTAAGGTGATTTGAGATAATATGGTCACGGCTTTGAAGTGTTCGACGAAAGTTCAGAGTGGGTTTATGGATAGATTTCATAATTTTTAGATTGATTATGATTTTGTTAATTCAATGTCTATATATACTTGATATAACATCGAAGATTAGGACATCCTTTTGCTATTGTACTTCAACATATTGGTTTTATTTATAATAAATCAGATAGTTTAGAAACTTTTTATAGTATATGTCATCTTATTAAGCTGTGTTGATTACCTTTTCCTTTTAGTTAAATACAGAAGATATAAAATTTTCAATTGGTGCTTATAGATATATAGAGATCATATAGCAAAGATCTTTATGTAGTGGGCATTATTTCATTACTTCATTGGATGATTTTAGCAGAGCAATATGAATTTGATGCATCATAAACGTCAAGTAGTTCATGCATTGTAGTTTTGTTAGAATGATATTAAATCATTTTGAGAAGTTTGCTAAGATTATAAGGTCAAATTATAGAGCTGAATTTTTAAGCAATGGTTGTTAAAGGTTATTTAGTGAGCTAAGAATTACATAAAAATTCTTGCGCATATATTGTACAACAAAATGTTGTTGTAGAGAGAAAACATAAGCATTTGTTACAGATGGTTATAGCTTTGATGTTTTAAACTTCATTACCTATGAAATATAGGGAGAATCAATTGTTATAGCTACACACATAATTGATAGACTTCCTACTTGAGTCCTAAAGTGGATATCACCTTATGAAATCTTATATAGACATACACCAAACTATGAACCCTTTAAACCTTTGGACGTCTTTGTTTTACAACTAGTACCAACTTGCATAAAGATAAATTTGACAAAATATCCAAGAAATATATTTTTATTGGATACAATCAAGGTTAGAAAGCTTTGAAATTATTTGATCTTTACTCTTAAATTGTTCTTTATATCGGGATATTTGGAACTTTAGTGAATCAATGAAAGTGTATATTAGATATTATTAAGGATGCATGACTTATTAATATTAGACTTAATTTCAGCTATTCACATTTCCACCAACCATTAAACATATGTTCATAACAAAGTATGGAATACTAATTGAAACAGAATATATATGTTTGAGTAGGAATTGTAAGAGAGTTTTTTAAAATATCGAAAAACAACACATAAGCCAAAATATGTATTTGGTCTTCTCCTTATGTTTTAGTTTTAACTTCTAACGACGCCAAATAATGGAATGAGCTTATCGTAACTTGTAAATATGCAACTGAGAACTAAATTTATATCATACAAATGTAAAAAAATGGTGCAGCAAGTTGATCGAGATAAGGGTCAGCTTAATATATTACTTACAACATAGTTCATTTGATATAGGGTGATAAAGTAATGACAATTATGATAAGTTTGGGGTGGGATATTTATAGTTAGTATCTTGACATATTTATAAATATGAGATAATGATCAATTAAATAAACTACAATTATCATATAATTAAAAACACAACAAAAAGAATATCTTATGCGGGAACAATTTTCTTATAATCTTAAATTCAAGTAAATGACTTGATTAAAAAGATTATGTGTTTATCTAAGTGTTTGCATATCTACTGTAAGAGCAAGGTTTGGATATGCATCTTAATCATTAATAAAAATTGCATTTTTATTTGAGTGTTTATTTTTAAATTGTGGTAATAACTAATTTTAAATAAAGTTATGAATTGAAAATGTATTATATGTATCAATTCTTCTTCATATGTCTTATTTATTTGTAAATTCCTTATTTATTCCATCCTTTTCTTATTTTCTGTCTAAGCTTGTTGGGCCCCGAAACATTTTCTTGGAAATTAAACAGTATTGATGAATTTGGATGATTGATCTGAAATATTGTAGTGCCTATTGTGTATGATTTGAGTATTTTGTATATGTATTG
>JAOQMR010000009.1:2882428-2893597 GCA_027563865.1 Erythroxylum pelleterianum | reverse complement strand
CCTCTCTTTTGGGTTTACCTCTGTGCTCCTAAGAAACTTGTCTTAACCTCTTTCACTTACTAACATAACATAATGTTGTCATTCTTATATTGAATTAATAGGTATTTCTTGCTCTATGGGTAGGAGTTGGATGAATAGTATAAGGGTTTCCCGTCAATACATTGATGGAGTGAGAATGTTTATGAATTTTGTGGCTGGAAAAAAGGGCAAAAAGTGTGATATTTCATGCCCTTGTGCACGTTACATGAATTGTTATATGTGGTCTCACGAGGATGTTTTTGAACATTTAATGCAATTCAGTATGGACCAATCATACAACCGCTGGGTTTTACATGGTGAACTGCGAGAATATAGATTTATATCTAGGAAAGAAAGGCTTGACGCTGCAAATGTAGACATAGATGGGATGGGCAATGATATTAATGAAGGTGATGGTGATGAGGAGGATGATGGGATGCAAGATTTTCTTGATGGTGTGGGTACTTTCTTAAATGATTGTCCAATTAATCAGGAAGGAAGGAGTCCTCCCAGGTGTCGGAGATTCTATTATGTGTGTCTTTTATGAATTGTTGAGTAAAGCAATTGAAGAGTTGTACCTGGGATGTACAATCTTTTCAAAGTTGTCATTTTTAATAAAGTTACTTCATTTGAAAGTATACAACAAGTGGAGCAATAAGTCATTTGACATGTTACTTGCTCTGCTGAAGGATGTATTACCTAATTGTAAATCTTTGCCGAAGTCCTATTATGAAGCAAATCGATTTCTACGGAGCTTATGCTTGAGTTATGTGTCGATACATGCATGTAAGTATGATTATTGCCTATTTTGGAAAGGGTATGGGGGCTTGGAAAGTTGTCTCCAGTGTGGGACATCAAGATAGAGAATTAATGATGGCAGGGGTAAGAAGATACCACATAAAGTATTGCGGTACTTTCCATTAACCTTAATTACCCATATTCTTATACATTTGCAAATAAGGAATTTTTGGTACAGGTTTTCTATTAGGGTACCAATTTAGGAATTTTCAATTTATGTTTTCTATACAGGGTTTTCTATTATCTTGTTTTCAACTATTGTTTTTACCAATTGTACTAAATTACAAAGTAAGAGACAATCATCTATCTCTTCGTTAATCCATATAGAAGGTAATAGACTGTCATTATGCTAATTTAGATTTCTATTTACTTTATATTGACAATAATTTGATTCATAATTTCTCTCAAAATGTGTTTGTATAACTATCCACCAAAGATGGTGTTGTTAGGCTAATTTAACAACTGTGAGAGCTATTGTCTTAGAGTCCAGGTGACACGAATTCCTGCTTGTATGCTTAATTTTATGATATTTGGATTGTTTTACATTATATATTAATAGTTAAAGTTTAATTTGTGGGTTGCTTGTAAACTACAATCAATTCATTTCCATAAAATAATGACTAACTTAGTTTTTGCTTTGTCTAACATAATATTATATTGTTTTGTTGAATAACTCAATTTGTCTGTAATTTAAGATCATGTCATGACATTTTGGACTATTCTTCAATACATTATTTGGCGTTCTTTTTTGCTTACTAGGACATTATAATCAGTACTCAACAGTTCATACAAGTAGATCTTGATAGTATATAAGCATATACTAATTAAGCTTATATATGCTTATTTAGAAAGTTAAATCTTGATACTAAATCTATATCCTTAAAGCTATAGTATAGAGGGGAAAAAAAGAAAAGGAAACAGGTCATAAGGATGGCCATAGATACCAAAAGTAAGCTAAGAATTTGCTTTTACAAAACCTTAACTAATCAATAGCCATGTTTAAAGTGAATGCGACAATGCTAAGAGCCAAAAAACCATTTCTAACTTGCTTCACTATTACAGTCAAATGAGAATATGTTAGGGATAGATGGATGCATGCATAGAGCCATCAAATTTTATTCTTCTCACTGGAATTCCTATCATTCTACCAATCTTTTATTCTTTCATGCAACCTTCTAAGCTGATTTCACATTTGACTTTTTTTTTACTCATGCATCTTTATATCTCTATCATGGGAACGAAACTCCTTTAAAAGGGAATTTTTAGTCATTTTGGATGGAACGCATATACAATGCATATGACTATTAGGCTATTAGCTTATCAATTGAAAGAGAATAATATTGTAGCTACAGTGGAGTGAAAGAGAATGGGATTTAGAAAATAACAAGTTGTGGAAAATCACCCAACAGCTTTTACAGGGCATTATGATAGGGATTCTTTGATTTTGGTTAGAGTCAAAAAATCACCCAACAGCTTTTACATAGACAGCCGAAGATGATTTTCATCTTTTGTTTCCATGAACATAATATAATCTAATGACAATCTTTTACATGGACAAATAAATTAGTTTGCACATTTCAGATGCCTCCTCATTCTTTAAAATACTATAAGAGGATAATATTTTACACTCTTTGATCCATACCATAAATTGTTTTGGAAAATTGAAAACTTTTAGAACATTATAACAAAAGTATATAACCGTTATGTAGTTTTGAACTGTAGTCCTCTCCTCTTCAGGGTTTTGGTATATAGATTCTTGGGTTCATTTATGAACAATTTGTTATCAAAATTCTTGAAATTTACATATGCAAATTTAGTCACATACTCGAAAATGCAATTTGTTATCAAAATACTTGAAAATGCAATACACATTTTCATGTCAAAATATATTTATGAAATTTACATCTGCAAATTTAAATCTGCACATTCTCTGCTCTTTTGTTATCAAATGGAAAAGTTACAGAAAGTTATTTTAATCACGTTTCTTCTCTGAAAAATAAATTCGCATGCATAGATGCACACATTTACAAGAATATAGGAGCAGAATCTTGCAAATTTTTCTAGATTCTTGATCTTTCTTTGTTATCCATCAAGTTTTCCTGACAAAACCTTTTATAAACAGTATTATGAATTTAGCCATAATTTAATCAAATCCATTTGCCATCCAAACCTTCAACTACTATAGCTACTATACTTTGATGGATTTGAACTGATTGATTGGGGAGGAGAAACAAGAATTTTGAATCATTTATTAAGAGCATGTTAGTTTTTGTTGTTTTCTTTAAATATGGTTGATGAATATTACTTTGAAATCTAATGTCAATGTGAATTGCAGGTGATTCATATGGGACTTGGTCTACCTAAGAAGAAGAATAAGGCTGCACCAAGCAGCTTAGTACAGACACAACTGCAGTCGTGGTACCGTCAACTTTTGGAAGTATAGCGAATGAGCCATTTGCTCGTACACAGCCACAAGATCACACACCTGCACCTTGTGAGCTTACTCCAACACCAAGAAAAGTCACATCTATGCCTAGTACTCATCCTAGAGATAAGTATGAACAAATTTTGAATATTCGACGCAATATTAGTTCTCCGTCAACTTCTCAAGAGATGCCTCTAGCTTCTAATTATCAGACATCAGTAAATCACACTATTCTTCCCACTGTGGGCTCTTCTTCTGCAAGCACTGCAGGTATGATGTTTCACATCACATTGGTGAAATTTATTAAGTTTAATTATTTTGTTTATCTAACCAATTAAGAGTATGTTATATGCTAATTATAAATTATTCCTTTGCTATTTTAGGATCCACGACTGATCCAAAAAAAAAACAAGGGGTGTCATAAAAGGACACGGATTGGAAAAGATTAATAAGACGATAGGTAAGAGATTGGAGATAGAGATCTCCCCTGCTGAAGGACGACCAACCAACTCCGTACAGTTTACTAAATTATCAAGTGAGATTGGTGTGGTATCTCGAACTTCCTTACCTGTAAGAACAAAATGGAAAAAAAAATACTAATGAGGAGTTGGAAATTGCTTTTTATAAGTTAGACATAAGTATTATAAAACTATTTAATTTGTACGTGTTTTCCATATCCCTAAAGCCTTGACCAATCAACTACAAAAGTTAGTTTATTTGATAAAAAAACTTAATTTCACAACTTCTTTGATAACTGATTATATTTTAGTATTTATGAATTGTAATTTATAAATGTTATAATAGATTTTGTTACGTGTATGATTAGGAAAAAAAGTCAAAAAGCCAAATTGGCTAGGAGTTAGGTCAAATGTCGACCAAACTCCGGCTCCAAGGTCTTTGTAGCGATACAACATGAGATTGTGAGTTATTATATTTTTAATTATATTTTACTTTGATTGACATTTTAAAATTTATAATAAATATTACTAGTAATATATTTCTATACAATAGAGTGATAGAGATGGAGAAAAGTGTGACCAGATGAATCTATGGTATCACACTCATTATGATGAAAGTAAAGATCAATGGACAACTGCCAAATGCAAATAAAAATGGGTGAGTACATAGTTCATTTACAAATATTTATTAAATGAGAATGTGTATGTAATTAATTCTTACTTTTGTAGGAATTAACGGGTCATGAATTGACACATTCAATAGAACAAGGTCATCCGATGACTGTGGATGAAGTGCACAACAAAGTCTTGGGCACTAGATCAGATTACGTTGTTAGCATGGAAATTAGGCCTCGAGCATAAGGGAAGACTTCGGTCAGAAAAGACTTTGAGACGAGTTAAAGGAGTCAAAGAGGGCTAATTAGAGGTTACAATCTCAAGTTGATGAATTGACTAAACAATTTAAAGAAATGCAGGATCGATTAACTACCGAAGTCGAACAACAAAAAAAGGTCTTGGAACTTTTATGTGCTACACATAATGTTCGTTTAGATTAGATATGTACTCATATTGATATATTAAATACTTATGACGTATTGTTTATATTAATTACCATATTATGACATGTTTAGGAATACCAATTAAATAATAAATTATCTACAAGTATTAAATTCTTAATGATATATTCAAAAGTTTGAAGAATTATTAAATAAATAAATTTCATAAATAATATTGAATAGTTATTAAATAAATTAGATTTTAAAATTTTGTTAATTATTAAATTACCAAATAATTAAATTAAAATTATTTGAGTAAAATTGAATCAAAATAAAAGAAAAATATTTATTACAATTGAAAATTATTAAATTAAATTTATTTTTGGAATAATAAAAATAAAATAATAATTAATATTGAATAATTATTAAATTATTATTATTTTCAGATAAATGAAAACAAAGAAAAATTAAAATTAATATTGAATAATTATTAAATATTAATTATTTTCGTATAAATAAAAAATAATTATAAAAATTGAAAATTGTTAAAATAAAATTATTTTCGGCAAAATTAAAACAAATAATTTTTTTACAATCCACGACGTTTAGAAAACAAACGTCACGGATTGTACCTATTTTGCAACATTTTTGAAACGTCACTGATTAGGTCGTTTGCGCTACGTTTTTTAAAACCGTCGCTGAAACTCTTACAATCAGTGACATTTTCATTAAACGTCGCCCAATATCTTATCTTTTGGTGATGTTTTATAAAATGTTGCCGAACCTTTTACCTGTACACCATCTTCTGCGACTTTTTTTGTGATGTTTCTGCGACGTTTTCCGTTAAACGTCACAGAAGGGGTTCTTTTCTTATAGTGAGGTGATCTGATCTTTGTCAATATAGATTATTTATCATAATCAAGTTTCATGCCTTATGCATCGGGAAGGATAGGTAACAACAAGTCTCTCTCTCTATATATAATAGTTTGACAAGTGACACGATTGATTTGAAGATCATTTTTATATTTTAAATATGAAAGTCTAAATAAATAAAATTTAACATTGAAAGATTGGCCACGGATTTAGTATGGAACCAATATATGTAATAAATCAATAAAATAAAAAGTGAAAGTTGAGGGGTCTTTGAAAAAATTGATTGCTAATTGAATTAAATATAATTGAAGTATAGAAGTTTAACTAATTAATGATTTTAACTATTTTTGCATATTTCTTACTAAAAATATACATAATTTAGAAACTAAGAGATATATAAATTATGTTTTTATAAATTAGGTAGAGTTCAATAATTATGATTTGTTTGAAATAATAATATTATAAATAATATAAATCTAATTTACTAAACGAAAAATGTTGAGTTCACCTATATATGGAATACCCAATTTATTGCATCTATAGTAGTGGCTAGGAATGAAACCCTTAGGGAAAGTTTTCAGCTCATCGGGGAGACGCAAGGTAGCATAGTTTATTCATATAAGCTTTTTGTAATGAACATAAGCAAGCTCCTTAAGCCTCTCCTGATCATAATTTGTGTTGCCTTCAGCATCTTGTATCGATATAGTTTTGCTCTGCTTGTTAATACCAAATTTGGGATTAGAATCTTATAACCATATGAAACAAAGATATCCTAAAGAGTTAAACCTAAGTCACCATTATCATAAAATTTAAAGTTTATGATCCCGCAACAAAATACAGGCCACATAAAATTATACTTCAAACTTTTGTTGCCTCCGACTGCTCAAAGGGCATTAAACTAGTTAATATTCCAAAATTGGTCATTGACTACATATTGGATTAGTTCACTTAATTTCGTGCTTGCCTTTATGTAGCTCCTTGAAGAAATTAATCAAAAGTACTGGTAGAATTCTTGTAATTCCTTTCCCAATGGAGAAACCAAAAGGTCAAAATTCTAGTTATGGGTATTTATGTAAGGTACAATGGATGCTTCATCTGGCATTATGGAGTTTGAATGTTTGGGATGGGTTTAG
This sequence comes from Erythroxylum pelleterianum, assembly GCA_027563865.1. Lineage (NCBI taxonomy): Eukaryota > Viridiplantae > Streptophyta > Magnoliopsida > Malpighiales > Erythroxylaceae > Erythroxylum > Erythroxylum pelleterianum. Next base: position 2,886,897 of record JAOQMR010000009.1, on the reverse strand, counting down.
ATTTATAGAGAAGAGATTAATAGAAAATAAATTTTCTAATTTTTTTAATTTAATAATTTGATATGTTTCTTGGTACTCCCGAGTTTGCCATGTGTTAAGTAGTTCTGCTTAATTATGAAATTAACGATAGATTATTTTTACAACAAATCGAATATTTAAGCATTTTACATGAATATCCGTTAAAAGGATTTTCTCGGGTGAAAAAGCACCCCCAAGCCCGACAATGTCCATTAAATAGACATTCTCGGGATAGCTACAATAAATCGTAATTTTTACCCTTTTAAAGGCAAAATATTATTTCGAGTTCTTCATAAAAGTTGTAGATCTCGAAGACTTCTTTTAAACCATAAAAAAATGAGATCAATCCGACATCTTTTGTGAAAGTTATGGCAATTGCGTCAACATAGGTTCATTAGGAGTGAGAATATAAACATGGTTGCTTCTTTTGACCATAACTTCTTCTCTAGACCTCAAAATGACTTGATTCTTAAAGCAATAGATTCATAACACATTTTCTTTCTTTCCTTTAAAATTTGTAGTAATTTGTGATTAATTGAAAAATATTGATCAAATGAAAATGTGAGAATCTGATGGAACAGTGTAAATGAGATTATTTTTACTGAACATACTTCAGTATTTTGATTATATCTAGATCTATAGGAGTTCAAATGAGATGATTTTTGTTTTGGAGTAAACTAGAGAAATAGGGTTACAATTCATATAAGAGAGTCGAATTATGATTTAGTCTCTAAGATGTTCAATTTCTGAATGGAAATTGTACATAGTGAACTGTTTTTGGATAAGAGCAGTTTGAAAATGTTTGCGGTATATCTTCCAAAGTACTGAACCAAATTGAGTGATTTTAGTGTCAATAGAAACATACGACATAGAGGAACACTTTTCTAGAAAAGAGTATGACCAAATTACATCAGTTTCGCTTTCTAATTGGATGTGGATAGTAGACTTGAAATTGTGATTTGGAAAAATCTAAAGAGAGTCAATAAGAAAGGAATAGAGATATTAATGGTCTTAGTGAGGCATAAACCTAAGTATAAATTCTACTTAGATGAGTTTTGATATGATAATGATTTTGTAATAAAATTAATGGTAAGATACCTGAGATTGTCGTGAATATGCATTGTACATATTTCATTGCATACATGTGCATTATTAAACACTTATAATTGTACAAATTGTGATGTATGGGTATCTACAACTAGATTAAATGTTCGTATTTACGCGTTCCTAGAATTTAGAAGCAAATGCTAATCTGGAATGTACTGTGAGTGAACCTAGACGGTCTCATCCATTGTTTGTTCTGTTTTGAATTTGTATTGATTGAATTTATGAATGTGATTGACCATGTTGAATTCTGGACAGAAGGTCCGATGATTGTGATATTTGCTTGGGATATTGAAGTGCTACTTGTATGTGAATGAGATAAAATAAGTGTACATATTTTGATTGTTAAATGTCGGACTACGGTCCGATGATAAAAGTGTTCTGGATGGGTATTTGCATATGAATGAAAATGTGATTTTTCAACTTAATGTTGAATGCCGGACTAAGGTCTGATGATATGTGAATGTGATTGCATGAGTATATGAAAATTTGGTTGAGGCATTCCATTTCATGAATGCATGAAACATAATGGGAGTTGTGACCAGAGTAGCCACCGATTAGAACTTAAAGCTCAAAGAGTGAAAAGAGCCTCGAGCTCAGATAGTGATTCATAGCCTCAGGCTCAACGTTTAGTGAGCCCTGTATCCTCCAAGTGGATAAGGGACAGTTATCAATGAGCCATATATGATACAGTTTAGGAACTCGGTCACGACAAAGTAACAAATAAAAAGTGGGTCTCATGTACACTGCATATGCATTATATGAGTTATTAAATTGTATTAAATGTGAAGTGTGAAATGTGTATGATGTGAATTATGTGTTACGTGATTGGGTGAGCCATCGATTATGGTCACTCATTGAGTTCGCAAAACTCACCCAAAATTTGCAATTATTTTTTAGGCTTTGTAGAATACCCCGTTAGACAAACAGGAGTATACTTACTGCATGCAAGTAAGGGATAGAGGTTAGGATCAGTTCACATCTTCATTTAACTTTTTCTTTTTCGTATTGAATTGTATAATTTATTCAAATTATGTATTTCAAAAGAATTGTACAATGTTTTTATAAATGATGTTGTACTATAGAGACGTTATGATTAAAATGTTTTGTTTTTGTAAAGGGCCCAAACGACTATTGAAATTTTGTTGATTGTAGTGCATGACTGAAAAAGTTTACAAATAAAGTGCGCCCAAATTGATTATTGACTTCCACATGTGTTTGAATGTATTCAAAAAAAAAGTTGTACTGAGTTTTGACTATTTTAGTGCATTAGCACGCCACCCTCGTAGGGCATAAATTCAGATATTACCAACGATGTCGGGTTCAGGTCCTGCAGGAGTGGGGTGCTACAGTTGGGACATGGTTGGTATAGGGTTCACGGGCCAGAGGATTTGAGGGCTTAAAGTGGTCCTCTTAGCAAAGTGTGTCTTAGTCTATATTCTACAACTAATTGGTTAGTTGTAGTTTAATGGTATAATTATTCAAAAGCATTGTTTACGTTATACTTATTCAGATGCATATGAAAGCGCCCATAAGATAAATATAATTTACAAATGAAATTATAATGAGATTATAATTATATGATCATATTACTTTTATGTATTATTCCAAAATTATTTTATTAATATCAGACATTAATAAAGTATAAGCTTATGTTATATTTCTTCTTTATGAAAGATGTAGTTGATCTCATAGACTAAGTATGGAGATACTTAAATAAACATGTTGGTACTTATTAGAGAACAAGTTCATTGAACTGACCTTATATGAGAATTCTGTTTGGAACATTACTTATATATCTATGAAAAATTTCATTGGAATAATTGTATAAGTGGTCATTTGACTTGAGAGCACTAAAGTATCTCATATAGGAAATTCATATTTTGATACTACTTATAACCATTCTAGTCAATGGTAGCTTAACTGATAATTATTAGATATAACATAAATTATATGAAAATAGTAGAGTGATTAATAGAAAATTCATCACCCTAAAGTAATTAGGGAGAATATTTTGTTCTTCTCGATTAGTACTAAATTGGGAAATCTTTGGCTAAAGTGGAATCACACTTTGAAAATAGTTTTCAAATATTATTAAATGGATTAATTGCTAATGATGGAGAAATAATATGATTGAACTCAAATAGAGTAGACATTATTTCTATACTCTATATCTAATTTAGAATATTATATGATGAAAAGATTAAATTATACGAAAAAGTTATGCACAGAAAGGATAGTCAAAACTATTTTGATAATCCTAAATATTGAGTAGTCATGACGTATTACTAAACGTTAATCTTGATTTATAGATATTAGAGAATTACAAATAAATTAAAGGAGTTTAATTTATCTAATCTTAAATGTGATTTAGAATTATAATTTATATATATATAGTTAATATATTTGGAAACCTAATTGGTAACACATAAAAAATTGATTGGAGAAAGAAAAAGATGTTTAATCAAGTTGGACTTGCTTATAAAGTTTGAAAAACTTTATAATTAAATATGCGATCTTTAATAAATAAGGACCAATATGAGATAATGAATCTTATTTGGGTATAACTAATATCTAATTAGAATTAATTATAATTCTAATTAAAGTTTAATTAAAACTAGAATTTATTTTAATTAAATTACTAAAATGTCCAAAATCTAATATAAGTATGCTTAGGCATCAAGAGAGTTAGTATTTCTTACCTAACCTTCTCTATAACAGTTGTAGAGTTTTCTAACTTGTTTTGTAGATATAGTTAGAAGTAGGATACTTATTTAGCTGTAATGGTTGAGATTAGTCAATTTCAAAATCAATTTAAGTAAAACGACAAGAAAAAAACCGAGCTTCATAATAATTTATGAATTACGATTCATGCTTTATTATATTTTATGAATTAATCATGTTATATACTTTAAGTAATCTTAGCTTTCAAAAAATCGTCTGATAAAGTTTTATTATCATTCTGCTACGCACAAAATTGAATCCTGTTTTGGTTTCTCAACGGAGTCGCTGATATAAGCAGCCCAATCAATTGCTACAATCTAAGAGGTTGAGTTGCGGAATAGCAAACCGTATGAGCATTTACCATTTTTACTCTAGATAAGGACGCCTAAGCAAATCCAGAGCAGAGTGATTAATAAATTTGTTAGAAGGATGTCATGCCTAAAGAGACTTATCCTCCTTATCATCAAAGTTGGGATTATACAAGAGAAAGCTATTCCTTAAAAAATACTCCCTTCAATTCAAAATAAGTGTCGTTTTAGCGAAATACATACTTATTAAGAAAGTTAATGAAATGTCTGATATACCCTTATTAATTACATATTAAAGTGCCTTGAAAATATAAT
>JAOQMR010000009.1:2849038-2868530 GCA_027563865.1 Erythroxylum pelleterianum | reverse complement strand
CATAACTCATTCTACACTTTTCCACACCACAAATCAAAAACCACACATCAAGCCTTCTTTGAAGCAAATGACTCGTGGGAAGATGTAGATGAAGATTACGACGTTTCGGATTTGCCAACAAATCCTACAATGATTCAAGTCAGGATGCACAAAGAAAAGAAAAAAATTTTAAGAGGAGACAAAAACAAGGTTTTCAACAAGATCGACAACAACAACAAGAGAAACAAAGATGATTCATATCCACCATGCCCACATTGAGAAAAAAAAATCACCCACAACAAAAGTGAGAGACGACAAACAAGCTGTAAATGATCAACTTGAAGAGGAGGAGTTATTTGCAGGATCATGCCTAGCCTAACAGTGAAATTATGAGAGCACGAACAAAAAAGAAAAAAAAAGATGCTTAGAGTTTACAGTATCAAAGTCAAGAAGGAGTGTTAGAATATGTGACTTTGAAACAGTCAAAGATTTTATCAAAATATTTTCTTTAAGTTTAGATTTTATTTTATGCTGATTTAGATTAGATGTTATCTTATTTTTAAATTTTAGTTAGAAAAATACTGTATAAATAGACAAGCTTTTATTTAATAAAAATTGAGAAAGTCTTCTCCACACATAAAAAAACCAACAAATCTGATTATCATTTTTAGATGTTTTTATCTTTAAGCTTTTCCACATTATCAGCATTCTCATACTCCTTTATAAGTTTATTAGACTCATACACCAGTATCTTTATATGTTGTCCCTGCTCACTCACTTGACTTGTTGCTTTATCTGCTTCAGTAGGAGTTGTAACTTTGTTTGTAGCTAGGGAATCTGTCGTTACATGGTCTGCTACAATTGCACTTTGATTTGTTGCCTTGTTTAATGCACTAAGAATTACAAATTGAAGGAGAAAGGTTATAGTTTGTAGAAGCTGCAAAGGTGAAGAAGAAGTGGTGACGTGAGAAGAATGTATTGTTGTTAAGGAAGAAGATGAAAAAATGAAGTATAGGTGAGAGGGCAGTAGAGTGCGGTAATGGGGTGCATTAACGGAGCCAGACGTAATTTAAAGGGGGGGCCGAGAAAGGAAGGCTGTGGCCCCCTCCCCTCATTATCTATTTTTTTAAAAAAAATTTTAATTATATATATAATTTTTTAAAAAAATTTTTGAAAGGGGGGGCCATGGCCCCCCTCCCCATGAACGTAGCTCCGTCCCTGATGGGGTGGGTATAAAGCTAGAATGTCAAGATATGAGCGTTGAAGGTGAAGGAGAAGGGATGAACAGTGTTCACTCGACCAGCAGCCTCTATGAAAACTCTTTACAATTGAATTACGGGAACCTAATTATCATCACACTCCTATGCCTTCCCTTCGTAGTCACGACCAAGTCTATTGGCACATACAGATTTCCAATGCCTAACTTGCAAAGGAGAAAGTGGAGTTAGTGCTTATCTAGGGCCTTTGTCTATATATCAACTATTTCATTATAGGTTCGAACATGCTATGTCAGAATATAACAAGCATGAAGTTGATCCCTGATGCAATTAATAAGCTCACAAAAAATAAGATTCAAGGCAATATTGGTTCTCATAAAACAAGAACATAGGTTGTCTATGCTTCGACTCGAAGCGAGTGCAAAAGGGCCTAAGCCAAGTGAACTCACAGGTTGTGGTAATCATCGAAGAAACGAGTTTGCTCTAACCCATTCATAGTAACTGAAAAAGGCTTTTATTGATCATTTATATAGGAAGATTAGAGTAAAAGAAGAGAATATAGGTGCAATTAGAGTTATATTAGGGTGAGACATTAGTGTTGGTTCAACTTTATAAAAAACTCTTGAAATCAAAAGGTGTTGAAGCAAGTAGTAGTAGTTAAAGTGAGTCCAAGCATTTCAAAGATTGAAGCTTTACGTGATCTATCATGGAGAATTTGAAGGCTAACTGTAAGTTTAACAAACTTATAAATTTTAAGCCCTTCGAGAGTTAGTTATTTTTCGTTATAACATTTTGGTTGCATATGGATTGGTTCAGAAAGAAGTTTACGATTAAGATTTTTGAGATTTGTTAATATGTTTCATATTATGTTCATATAAGATTAAATATTTATTTAATCACAAATCACTACAAGAAAGCAACAAATAGCGATGGAAAATTATCGATGGATCAAATACCGTAGTTAATTAGAGACGAAAAATCAATATCTGTCCGTAACATTATCGTGAAAAATTCCATTTTGTGACGAACAAAATTTCCGTCGGTAAAGGTGCAAGGAAAGTATCCCCACAAATTTTTCGGTAGAATATAGCGACGAAAAAGTCATACTCATCGGTAAATTAGGCAAGAACGCTTGCCACAATAAACTAGGATCAGACATTTACCGACGGATCTATGTTCCGTCGGTGAATTTCTGACGGTATAACCACTTCGTTGATAAATTTACGCCTAAGCATCGAGATTTACCTACAATAATGTATTCCGTCTGTGAATTTCAGACAGTCTAACCACTCCATCGTTATCTTCATATTAATAGTTAAAAAAACCAAACAACATTGTTTTCAGTCAAGGTTAACCCATCCGAGCCTTCCTCCCTCATTTTCTCCTTTGTGTTTTCGAACCATCTTCTCATCGTCGTCGCTCATCTCCTTCGCTCATCACTGTCCTTTTCAGCTTTCATATTGTGAGGGTGGGATCAAGTAAGTTGGAGTTATTTCATATCTTGTTCTTTATTTTGATTTTCGCTTACAATTTTATCACTACCCATTTTCTGGTTGCTGGCCTATGATGCCATGTTGATGAGAAAATTTTGGACTTGAAATCAAGTACACACGTTTTTAAGTTTAATGTGGGTTCATTTCTCATGGTATTTGAAGGATTAATCTTTGTGGGTTTTTTCTGCTTACTTTCTAAGTAAATATGATCATGCGATTTTGTTGTGCTTTCTACATTTTGTTTTTCTCGCTCTTTTACTGTGCGATTTTGTTGTGCTTTCTGCATTTTATTTTTCTCTCTCTCTTTTACTGTGTAATAACACTGTCGATGAATTGGGTGCAAGGTAAAGGGAGATGGAATTTCCTTTAGTATTGCATGTTTGTGTATGGTTTATTTGTACTATTAGAAAGAAACCAGTAGGAAGGAAAAGAAAGATTGATTGTTTCTTTTCCTTTTTTTCCTTTCTTAATCATCTTTAAGAACTTTTTTAGATACAATAGGGTTAGATTCATCAAACATACTATGTAAAGACTCTTTAATAATAAGACTCTTCCTATTAAATACCCTGTATACTCTGCTTTTATTGGTTCATTTTTTGACCGAAAATTTATTGAGTCTCCATATATTCTATACCCTGGTCTGTCTTCAAATTAACTTGCCTTGACTCACATTTCGTTCTAATGTAAACTCCACTTTCCATCTTATGAAGACATGATCAAGCAAAGTTACTTATACCGATATATTCTGAACAATTACACCAAATTATTTATAGCGTAATATTACTAAATTTGACATTTCTAAAGTTATGTTTGTTATAACCTATAAAAAAAATTAAAGGTAATGGTATTGTTATTTTAATTAAAATGGAAGATGGAGAAAATTGTAGTGTAAGAGATTTATAAATCAAGTCCCTTTTAATTAAATCAATAAACTATCTATTGACAATGGATAGTTTAAAAACTTTTTGATTAAAACTGCAACAACCTGAGTTCAAAAAGAAAATGGACTAATGGTTTTGAGCTTCACATTATTGGGCTTCTATTGAATTTAAAAGCTTCTAATTTTAGGCTTAGGATCTTTGGTCATTGTACTTGGGATTTTGTACGGAGGTCACGAAATAAAGGGCCATTATTGGGCCTTTATCATTATACTATTTTGATCATTATAAGTTGTAGGGTTTAGGTTCTTTTATAGTTGACAACCCACACTTCTCCACCAACTCGATACTTACTATATTACATAACTTCCTCTATTTATGATTATATTACACGCCCATTCCTTAATGGCATATCTAGTATAGGACAAGTTTTTTTTTACTCATTTGCATCATCCTCTCCTGCATGCAAACTCAATTCCCTTATAGTGACCAACATTTTTCCCACTTTAGGCCTCTTAATGTACTTATCTTCACTAGAATCCTTTAAATTAGGAATATTCTCGTTCACCTCTTTTTTAATGTTGAACACATATTTCCATCTTCTCTCAACATCTTCATCTTTTTGATGGAATATTGAGAAGCTCTAGACCCTCTTTCAAAGCACTTAAAATTATTTAATATCTTAATTCTTAATTATTGAAGTGGAATCAGTTTTAACTTTTTCTCAGCTTAATGCTTGCACTGGTGGTGTGAATATTTCATGCTTTATCTTTAGAGCTTTTTCATCCTCTTTACTCTATAGTTTGATCTTTTTTTAAGTTGTCTTTCTACCTTCATGACCATGTACATTGCATCCTCTAACTCCATATAAAAATATAGATCGAAAACAATAGTAATATTTTAATTTTGTCAATAAATGAAGTGAGCCATTATTGCCTCTCGGTCTCCCTCCATATTCGTCATAACCATAGCATCCTCCATTTCCTTATGGTACTCTTTCACAAGTTTGGAACCTTGAGTTAATGTTTGTAATCTTTGATAAAGATCTCTATAATAAGAATATGACACTAAACATTTCCTCATCATCATTTTCATCACCTCTTACGTCCTGATAGGTGACTTTCAATTCTTTTCCTAGTGAGAATTTGTTAATCCCACTAATCCACGACATAATCACTAAACTCGACAAATACCGACATGCAATTATACCATTCATGCATGCAATGTGGCTTTCCTGCCAACTAGATACTGAGTTATAGATGCAAGAATTCTCATTTTCCCCTTAAAATTATGATTGAACCTACTCACCTTAAATACTTGAGCTTCCATTTCTTATCCTACTCTCCCCTGTTCCTTAGTTTTTCACCGTTTGTTCTGTTTTGATTCTTGAAGTAATATTTATGCGAGGGTTTCCATTGCTAGGACTATGTCTCAGTGGCATCATTTTAGACTTTTAGTTGCCCACAACGAGGGTTTCCACTGCTAGGACTATGTCTCAGTGGCATCATTTAGACTTTTAGTTGCCTACTGCATCACTGACTTCTTTGTATAGTTGCTTTGACTCGGTTATTTAAGATATGGTGAACTCCTCATAATTCGGTCATTACCATTCCAGTACTTAGCCCTACTACAATTGCACTTTTGAGTTAAGAACAACTGAAAGTAGGGGACAGGAAATTATTGGAATTACATGTTACTGCATATTGTCTTCTTCCAATGAGTAAGGTGTTGCATCATAAAAGCACTACCATAAATGAGTCTCACAACCATATCTAAAAAGCAAATTCATTTTCTTCTACTATAAGAAAACACTTAACTAAAGTTACAATATGAAGATTAATTATTTCAAAGCTTTTGATTCTATCAATTGGAACTTCATTCTAGCTTTTAGAATTTCCTATCTAATTTTTTTAATAAAATGTGAGAAATTGAAGATGTACAACATATCATTTAAGGATGATCTTTTGTTTTCATGTATAGTTAACCATCTTTCCTCCTCGCTGTCTGCTCACCCATCGCATGTCTTCCTTTAATCGTTGGTTGAGGTAACATTTTATTCTGTGATTGTTTTTATGATGTCGTTGAGTTTTGTTCGTTACTGGGTTTTGTGTATTGCTTTGATTATCATTGTCATCTTTTCTTTGTTTTAGTTATCTTCTTTGGCTGTCATCTCATTCTAGCTCCATCATTTTCTCCCTTCAAGTGCTTCAGTGACTTCTTCTATGTGTTAGTTGACGTAAGTGAGTTTTATTATTTACTAGTTTTTTGTGTATTTGGTTTAATTTAGGTATTTGTTTGTAGTTTAAACCGCCCATTTGAACTTACTGTATTTTTTATGTAAATGGCCTACACCAACTAAAACTTGTTTGTAGTATGAACTTCGGTTTATCAATGAATTAATATAGGATGAGTTTGAATTATAGTTCCCAATATCTGAATTTTGTCAATGGGTTATTTCATTGATGCTCTCTGAATTGATTAGGTTCTCTTTACTTTTCATGTGCGAATCTTTACACACATTTTTTAATATAATAATATTTTTCTTCTAATCATATTAGATCATTTTTAAATGTTACAATAATTTATTAATCAAATTATTCATATTTTTATCTTTACTTATTATATTTGTTACTAGTACATAATTAATTTAGGTAAAATATCAAACTTCTAACATTTATTTTAAATTTCAATAACAATATCTAAACCATTCAATTAAAAATTCCAACTTTATAAAATTAAGTAATTCATTTTATGTTATTAATAATATATTTCATATAATTTAAATTTATTAATTTTAATTAATAACTTAAATAATAGTTAAATTATCAGCTTTATTAAAACATTGAGTACTATACAAAATTTAAGAATAAATGCATTTAACTTCTATGAAACTTTACTAATAGATTAACTCACGCCAGTAATTGTGGGGCTCCAGTACCAAATTAAGCAACTATTGCTTTTCCCTTTCACGTCCCTACATGCGTCTTTGAAATCTCTTTTAATATATATGATTACAAATAGAAAAAAATATCCTTAGTTAATATATAATTTTGCAATATTCGAGAATACAGACAAGATAGTTGCCAAAAATATTAAAGAGGCACTCAAAATCTATACATTTATTAATTAACTTTTGAACTTAACCCATAAACCTTAACCCATGACCTATGATGCAGCTCCCGTGAGGCTTATCGGTGAAAAATACCATGAGCCTAAGAGTCATAATGAGGACTTGTTTTCATGATTCACAGGTGTAAACAATATCATGTACTTTAGTTTTGAAATCAATTGGTTAATACTTAGGGGATGTTATGTAAAGTTTAGATGTTTTGTAAACTTTGGGGAACATGAAGGATACTAACTATGGAATCACTATTTAAAATTAACAGTTTTGTAGAAATGAGTAATGTTGATAGATCTTGGATGTATAGACGATTAACAACTAATGGTTTCATTAATCCTGATTTTGTTGAGGGAGTTGAAGCTTTTATTCATTATACATGCTCTTAACCTGCATATATGGATGACCCAAAGATCAAATGTCCATGTAAAAAGTGCAAACACATTTGTTTCCTTCCTATTGATGAAGTGAATGGTCATTTGCTAAGAAAAGGGTTTGTCCGAAATTATTTTAAGTGGACATGACATGAGGAACTATTGATTTGTAGCACCTCAAGAGATAATGAAGTACAATCGTTAGTGAACTTAAATGAGTTTGAAGGGGGGTTGGATTTAGAACAAATAATGTAGATGTAAATGAAAATCCTTACAAGCAAATGATTTATGATGCAGCCGGTTATACCTTTTATGAAAATATAGAAAATCTTGAAGAAGAACCAAACCCACATGCAAAACATTTTTTTGACTTACTATACTCAGCTGACTAAGAATTATGGCCAAATTGTGAGACAATGACTCAATTATCTTCAATTGCTCGAATATTGAACATAAAGTCTAAATGGCATATTTCTAATCATAGTTTTGATAAAATTCTTAGGTGGTATAATGAATCATATCCTCTTGATTATACAATGGTTGATTGTTTTTATAATATGAAGAAACTTATTAGGGGTCTTGGTTTGCCTGTTGAAAAGATTGATTGTTGCAAATTGGGATGTATGTTGTATTAGGGAGATGAGGTGGAATTACAAGAGTGCAAATTTTGTGGTCAATCTAGGTTCAAGCCTAGAAAGTGTTATATGAAATAGAAATTAGTATCCTTGAAGCGGATGTATTATATCCTGCTAACTTCGAGACTTCAAAGACTATAACCTCTCTTGAAATGCTCCATGCTAAACCTCTTTAGCATCTTGTCTACATATGTAGACTGAGAAAGACCAAGCAACCTCTTAGATCTATCTCTATAAATCCTTATCCCCAAAATATAAGTTGCTTCTCCAAGGTCTTTTATAGAGAAGTTCTTATCTAACCAAATTTTGACTAATTGTAAAGTTAAGACATGAATTCGTATTATCAATACGTCATCTACATATAGTACAAGGAACACGATTGCACTCCCACTAACCTTCTTATACACACATGACTTATCCAAATTTTGTGGGAAACCAAACTCTTTGATTGTCTCATCAAATTGGATATTCCAACTCTTGGATGCTTATTTCAATCTATAAATGGATTTCTAAAGCTTCCATACTTTTTCTTCATTCATGGATATGAAACCATCAGGTTATGTCATATACACATCCTCGGTTAGGTTTTCATTAAAGAAATACGTCTTCACATCCATTTGTCATATCTCATAATCACAATGAGTGACAATGGCTAGAAGTATCTTAATGGATTTAAGCATAGCTACTGGGCTAAACGTTTCATCATAGTTAACATATTGCCTTTGACGATAACCTTTATCTACAAGCCTAGCTTTATGGGTAACTATATTACCCTCCATGCCAGTTTTCTTCTTGAAAACCAATTTGCACCTTATGGGATTTTTCCCTTCATGTGTGTCAACCAAAATCCATACTTGGTTTTTATACATGGAATCCAGTTTTGGATTTCATAGCTTGAAGCCATTGGTTAGATTTTGAACTCTTCAAAATCTCTTTATAGGTAGTAGTCTCATCATCTTCTATGAGCAATATGTTGTTAAGTTCACTTATAAGAAATTCGTATCTCTCGGGAACATGATGTATTCTACCTAACCTATGAACTTCTTATGTGTCAAAAGGTTGAACTATTATTTCATCTACATAAACAATAGTCTCGGGTTTAGCCAATTAATCTGCATCTATTTGAGCATCTTGAACTTCCATAAGTTCAATTTTGCTCCTACAGTCTTCTTTTAGAAGAAACTCTTTCTCTAAAAAGATAGCATGTTTTGAAATAAATACCTTTTATTCTGAAACATGGTAGAACTAATATCAATAGTTTCTTTAGGATATCCTACAAATAGATAGTTATCAGATTTAGCTTCAAGCTTATCTGATCGAATCCGCTTCATATAAACAGGACAACTCCAAACTTTCATATGAGAAAGATAAGGTTCCTAATTAGTCCATATCTCATATAGAGCAACATCAACAGACTTGGATGGGCAGAAAAGGATGATTATTTTCTGCCCTCTTTGGCCTCCCATAACCACCATCATTAATGGGAAGTTAATGGTTATGAATAGCATACATTAATGGAAGTTATGGGAAGTTAATGACCACGAATAACATACATTCTAATCCATTCCATGTAACGTTTTCTACCACAATTACATCACGATACAATCCTGAAACACTCTCTCATATCTTGAATCACCATTCAAAACCATATTGCTCATCCTTCGGATCTCATATGTGTGTAACCTATTTAGGTTACTGGTTATGTTGGCCACTTGAATTAACACATAATTCAAGTAAGTCAAGAGTAGTAGCTAGCAACACGTCATGACCCCTAATTGATTGAAAAGTCAATGGTTTGATTACGAACCCTTCTATAAGCAATGTTGCCATGCAATTCGTCCTTTCACTATCTATACCCCACTTGGTTCACAGTATGTTCAAAGTGTCCACTCCTATTAGATTGACCACGTCACATCTAGTCCAAATGATATTAGATCTTATCCTGAGGATCTCATTACCTTATGTATCATTGAAGACTCTCTTTATGACATATATTTGCTTTGGCCAGAGACTCCCAAGTAAGGAGTGGTGAATCCTTTATTGGCTACTCAATTACCTCTGAATAATTCAAGGCGTACCCAATCACCACTGTATGAGTGACCCCTAAAAGGCATCGATGATGGAGTCAAAGCATAGGATCAATATCTGAGATATCCTTGATCTGATAAGACTATCATTGATACTGGAATAGAATATCTATAGTATTGTCTCATAGTAGGTCAATCCAATGTACTTACTACCTTTAGTAAGCATCCATATGTTAACTCTAAACAATTCATGTCTATAGCTTATAAGATCTACTACTTCATCCAATCAAGGAGTATAACATGTGCTTGTCTATCTAGATTAATGATATCCTATCTCATTAATCCTATAACTAGGGAAAGTTTAGATGCTAACATAATTACACATTATAGGGATCTCATTATCATGATCTCATCATGATTTCCTCCATGCTATGTTTTGTATCAAGGACTTCATTAAATCAATTTAAGATCAACAACAAATCCATAAATGTATGAACATCGAAATAGTGAAAATTGCCTTTATTAATCATAAAATGATTTGTACAATAAGTGCTAAAGGTGATTGCCTTTAGAGCACTTCTTTAACACTGTGTTTAATAGAAGAGTTATGTAGGTTTTAAGCAAGAAAATTATAGATAGATCCAAAATAATTCACAAAATAGAACAGTAGTGTAGAGAGTTTAGAATAGAGAGGAGACCTAATAACAAAGAGGGTTTCGACTGGGACATTCTTGGAGGGACTAGAGCATTTTCTTGGGAGAGCATGGAGAGGGCTAGTGAAGATCTCAACTAGGAGAGACCCATAAGGGCTAGACATCTCAACGTCAGTTCGAAGGCGACATCGACGTCGACGATCCTGGTTAAGCGAGTTTCACTATTTTTATTATTTCTTTCTCTCATTAGAAATTGATTGTGTTATCCTATGCTAATTGATTTGAGTTTTGTGAATGGATAATCGTATTCTCGTTATTGTTCAATTATTTGTGTATGAACCCATTGGGTATTACAAAAAGATGATTTTAATGCATTCATGAACCATTTATTTGCGAACCTATTGCTAGATTTTTGATATAATCTATAATTGTTATGTTGAAATTCATGTGTAGCGACTAATGATTTGTAATCATTAAGGATAACATGACCTATGTTAAATTTATTGTATGTGGTTGTTACCTTGATTAATCAATTTTCCTAATTTGTAATGCTACTACCTAATTGAATCTAGAGATCGTATCCTAGGTTATTTGGTAGTTAGGTTTAATTAACGATTGTATCTTGAATAAACACTCCCTAAAGGAAAACTCAGGTTACTGATTAACCTATGATTAATATTTGCTAAGAGAGGTTTGAGAATAACAAATAAATAAAATATGTTTAGTTAGGGTTTAGGTTGAGATTGAACCAAAGAATCGGGTCCCTATCGAATTCCCCACTTTTATCATTTTTTTTTACATATTTTCTTTAAATTGCTTTTGTTATTTAATTTTGGCTTTATTTTATTTTCTTATTTCTAAATCTAAAACCCCCTCGTTAAACCTAAACACTATTTACTTTCATTTTGAAAACTTTGCAAACACTCTATGTGGAATCGACCTAGACTCACCACTACTATAGCAATAGGTTTAGTTATTTTATTTTGACTAACGTTACGACGTGCTATTAATTTTGGCGTCATTGCTGGGAATGTGGTGTTTTAGTTTTTGTTTATGAATTTAATTGGTGTTTTGTATATCTTTGTTTGTAATTGGTTTCTTTTTAGTTATTTTATGATCCTTTCTTTTTTTTAGTTTCGTGTTGTTTTTTAGTGTCGTGGTTATGATTTAACAAAATAAAAAAATCATGGATGGAAGTAATTTTTACTTTAACTCTTATTCTCAATCCTATAACCAAGGTTGGATTGATCAACCTAACTTTGGTTATGGATTGGATAATTATCAGAATTACTTCTAAGATAGTTTGCAGGACACACAACAATTTTTTTGTAAACCAGAAGCTTTTTGTCAGAACTCAAGTGCGCCTCTACACGAATATATCAAGACTTGTAATGCTTGAAAAGAGTATGCAACAACTTCAATAAAATACCCTACAATTCCCGCAGGATGAAAGGCAATCTTGGTCTAGTTTCTAAGATGTAGAGAGCTAACAAAACTCAGGTACATCTTTGGAAGAATTGATGAATGTTGTGATTGTTGACAATCTCCAATTTCAACAGAGCCTACAATAGAAGTTGCAATAGTTCCAACAGGAAATGAGACATATAATGTCTAGAAACCAGAACTTGTTAAGGCAAATGGGTGAAATGGTAATGATGATCGACTACTTAGAATCAAAAATGCAAGAGGAGCAGCCATATCAACCCGAGGCATACCCTATAGATGTAAGTGGGGAAATCTTACAAAGTGATGAAGAGCTTGAAAATTCTGAGAGCAATAATTAAGGAATTGCATGTGAAGAAGAAGTTAAGGAGGAGCTCGAAATAGAAAAAGACATATCTTTTAGCTCGGAGGTGAGTACCGAGTTCATAATTATTTTTTAGACTAACTCTTCACCTTTACAAAGCAAATTAGTGGAATTAAATGAGGAAGAAAAAGGAGAAGAGACATTTAAGATCTTTCTGAAGTGCATAGACTTAGTTAAGACTGAAAGTCAGAGGAAAGGGAAGATGCTGAATATGACAGATCATCAATTGAGACCTTATCCTGAAGAACGTCACATGAAGGAGCCGCATGTGACACCTGAAGATCACAATTTTTTCACGTGAGGAAGAAACATGGAGTCGAGCTAGTAAACCTAACCAAAGGCGCTTCTTGGGAGGCAACCTAAGGGAAGTAAAAGTCTTTTCTTTACATTTTTGTATTAATTTTTATATGCATGTGTGTTTTTTAATTTGTTTGTTTTACTTGTTTTAAGTTTTCAATCAAAATGAGAGAAAGAATTAAAAAAATAAACAAACAATTTCTCAATTTATGTTGCTTCTAGGATTATATAGTCATGATTAGAGTGTGAATTGACTAGAAAACTTCATAGCAATTTTAGCACGTATTTTTACTCTTGTGATTAGTCGATATGCATTATCTTTAGAAGAGTAGTGATTAGTGGTAGACAAAGATGATGAGATTTTGAGCCTTATTGGACTAACACATCCTTATCAGTCTCATTGTTTTTTGATAATGTGTGTTATTCATGACATGTACATCATGACTTTGCTCTAAGTTTCTATTTGAGGCCATATTTTTATCACATGCATTACATGGAAATAATTAGGCATTCTTTGTTTCATAAGCTACATTAGCCAAATAGCTTACCCCATTAATATAATTTTTCCCTTGTTAAGCCCCCTTGAGCATTATTAGCCTTTCTTTTTGCATCAACCACATTACATGCTTTATACTTAACCAAATTTCATACCCAAGCCATAAAGCTAGTGGAACATTTGTTCATTGTTGAGTTTGTGGATATACAAAAGTATAATTGTGGGGGTATGCATATGTGTGGGTTGGTTATAATGTTGGATTTTTTATGCCTTATCATTGAAATTTCGATGTTGATGTAGTTTATTTTAATTTTTATGAGAGAAAAGAAAAGAAAAAAAGAAACACAAAAGAAAAAGAAAAAAGAAAAAGAAAAAGAATGAAAAAGAGTTTGCATAAATGTATCGAGGAGGAAATGCATATGTGGTATGCAAATTTATTCATAATTAATGCATCCTCCTAAAGTTGTAATGAATGTGTTATTGGAGTATATTGAATATGAGATAGATGTTTGCTTGGAAGGCTAACTTTTTATGGTTTCAATGTATTGTCCTCAATTGTAAGTGATTCCTTCAAATTGGTATATGCTTCATGTGGTTTGTGTGTGAGAGCTGAATTGGGTTATGAAATATAAGTGTTGCATTCGTCACAACTGACGGTACTTAGTTTTTGATGAGTGTTAACCTGTACACTTGGTGGTTATAATTGAGTGATACTTTTGTTTTACTAACTTTGATGACTTTCATGCTACTTGACCCCAATACATCTCACCTTACCTTTGCCTATATTACAACCTTGAAAAGTCCTTTGATCTATGATTCTGCATGTGAATTTTAGTGGTGGAGAAATGAAATGATATGTAAAGTTGTGGATTGTCACGATTGTGAATGGTGTTGAGTGTGCCCATTAATATATTATTGTTAGGTACAATTCGGAAGCAAAGAAGTTAAAGTGAGTCGAAAGCTCTATATTTTGGCCATTTTTTGAAGATTAATTTTTACTTGTCTTTATGGAGGAAGAAGAAGAAAATTAAAAGACAAGAAAGATGGAAACACAAAGAAGAAGAACGTGGGTTGCATGATTTTGCATTGATTTGCATGGCCATGCAAGTTATTAATTTAATTATTGGAAAATCATGCTCATGGTTGCAGCAGGTGGATAAAGGAAAGCATCAAAACAACAGCAGATGAAGGAGCAAAATACAGCACAGCTAGGGCAGGAGCAGAAAGTGCAGCGCAGTACTGTCAAAGAAAGAGCAAAATGCAAATCAGACATCTATGTTTAACGCAAATGCTTGCGTAAAATGCAAAAAACATCTACATGTCTGCGTTTAACGTAGATGCCTACGTAAAATGTAGACAACAACTGCGTTTAACGCAGACATCTGTGTAAAATGCAGACAATGTTTGTATTCATCACAGGCGTTTGCGTTAAACACAGGCAATGTCTACATTTAATAGAAGAGGTTCATAGGTTTTTAACACAAAAAACAATGTGGATGGACTAGAAAATAATTCAAAAATATAACAATAGTCAGAGAGTAGAAAATAGAGAGGAAGTATAATAACAAAGAGGGCTTTAGTTAGGACATTCTTTGTGGGACTGAAGCATTTTCTTAGGTGAGCATAAAGAGGGCTAAGGAAGCTCTCAACCAGGAGAGACCCTTGAAGGGCTAGACCTCTCAATGTCAGTTCAGAGATGACATCAACACTAACGACCCAGGTTAAGTGTATTTCACTATTTTTGTTATTTCTTTCTCTCATTGAAAATTGATTGTGTTATCTTATGTTAATTGATTTGCGTTTTGTGTATGGATAATCATATTCTCGTTATTGTTTGGTTATTTGTGAATGAATCCATTGGGTATTATAAAAACATAATTTTAACGCATTCATTGAATCTTTTATTTGCAAACCAATTACTAGAATTTTGATATAATTTGTAATTGTTACGTTGAAATTCATATGTAGTGACTAATGATTCGTAATCATTAGGGATAATATTACCTAGGTTAAATGACACATCGTATGTTGTTGTTGCCTTGATTAATCAGTTTTCATAATTTGTAATGCTACTACCCAATTGAATCTAAAGATCGTATCCTAGGTTATTCGGTTGTTAGGTTTAATTAACGATCGTATCTTGATTAAACACTACCTAAGGAAAAACTCGGGTTAATTATTAACCCACGATTAATAATCACTAGGAGAGATTTGAGAATAATAAATCAATGAAATATGTTTAATTAGGGTTTAGGTCAAGATTGAACTAAAGAATTGGGTCCATACCAAATTTTCCACTTTTATCATTTCTTATATGTTTTCTTTAAATTTCTTTTGTTAGTTAATTTTAGCTTTATTTTGTTTTCTTATTTCTAAATACAAACCCCCCGCCCCTATTTCGAAAACTTTACACACACTTTCTATTGGATCGACATAGACTCACCACTACTATAGTAGTAGGCCTAGTTATTTTATTTTAACTAGCGTTACGACACGCTATCATTGTACAATTCAATAGTTTCCAAAATAAAGTCCTATATGTGTGCCCTTTATGAACACTAGACCAGTTTGCATACACATGACGGGTACATTTTCTATGTTCGGTTTCTGGAAACAAATTCTTTAAGTCTTCCATTAAACCCTGTAAAAAAATGGTTACATAAATTAATACATTGTTGATCGAAAGAAATGAACATTAGATATATGAATATATAAAGTTTCCCTTCTGTTGATTGCTTACAAAAGTCCATGAATTTCCACTTATGTTGATATCTTTAACCAAAATGCTCAAAAACCAATTCCACGATTAGTAATTTTCTCCCTTAAGTACAACCCAACATATAGGAAACATCTAATTGTTTTCGCCATGACCAACATCAGATAATAATGCACCATTAAGGAAAGTCTTCAAAAAGGATCCATCTAACTAAATAATCTTCTTGCGTCCACCAAGAAAGCCACACTTCAAAGCACTAAATCCCACATAAAATCTTTTGAACATTGGTTTCTTAGAATGTTCATCAATATCAGTTTCAATAATAAACTTTCCATCTTTGTTAGCTCGTCTTAACTTAGGTCCATAAGACCATAACTTTGCATAATGACCTTCCATTGATCCTCGAAGCATGGTAATTACTTCCCACTTAGCCCTATAACATTGAATTTTATTGACCTTGAGTGCATATTTTAATTGAAGATCATCCATCATTTCACTAATTGGCTAATTTAGGCTCCTCCTAAACTTGTCTATAAATTCATTCGCAATCCATTTTTGGCTAGCTTGTTTATTCCTATGCACTTTACTATAGTTATGAGAGTTTTCTGCGCTCTTCATAACAAACATTTTCTCATTTTTGATTCAGCTAGAATACACTTAAAAAGGACAATATGCATCACAAACTGCTTCCATTTGTGCACAATATCTCATCATTTAATTTGTAATTGCATTCTTCCTTATAGCTTTGCTCAACTGCTCCTCGCCCTTGATTAAAACTAATGTATTTATTCTTTGGTATCAATACATCATCATCACTAAGAACTGGTGATTGAATTTCATCATCACTATCATCATAATCACTATTTCCATAATGCGAACTTCCTTCTGCTCTTCTAATATCTTTCAAATGATCACCAATTTCATTGAAATTCTTTCCACTACCACTAACACCATCGACAAAATTGTCAAATTCAAACCCACTTTGCTAAGTCTTCCTACACCTCTTCTCATTTTTTCTAGCAAAAACATATTCTTCATCATCAATTTTAAGGAACTCCTTATCAACTAAATCATTTTCAGAATCACTATCCTGCATAAAATTGAAGTCCTCATCTTCCTACTATTCAACTTGGAATAACTCCTCATCTTGCTCCAATTAATCATTAGATTCTGATACCTAACCATCTGTCGCAGGATTCTCATAACCATGATCATATTAGATTTCAACATTCTGGCAATTCAATTCTTCCATTTTTTGGAGCACAAGCAACATGTCCTTGTCATGCTTTAAGCTTAACTCCATCAAGCTTTTAATAGACTCATGTTGAAATTTGTAAAACATAGAGATGACTTTATATCCTTTATCTTCAAAAATCCCTTTTAGAAGTAGAATTCTTAGTTCATCAATACCCATATTCTTTTTTCTTTTGATCTTACCCCCAACATGTTTATTTTCCTTCCTTTTCAACACTCCACCATAATGAAATCCAAAATTTACCAACATCTGCAAAGGGACAGTGTGACTAGATACAAAATGATAAATATTCTAACAAGAAAAAAAGAAGTAACAACTAATAAATCTCAAATTGGGAAAATTCGAAATCCTACAAACAAGCAAATCATACTTAACATCACCATTTTTACTTCATATCTTCGAATCTCAAAGTACTTCAATTTTATATACTTTGCATTGTCTATGTTCTTTGTGTTCTTACATATGAACTTTCCAACATATAAAAAAAAAGCTAAGCCTTTGAATCCATAATCTATTGCTCATCATTTCTTGTTTAACATAAAAAAATCACAGAAAATTAATTGACAATCATAACTTGTGTTGTGTAAATTCCATTACAGTTAGATTATGCAACTTTTTGACTTAATATAAAATTTTTGCTGTCAAGAGTTGTAGGCATAAATTCGAGAACTAGATATATCCAACACAACGCTAGGTCCTTCTCTTCCATAGTAGAAGTACTCATAATTACATTAAAAAAACAATGATGTTAAGCTTTTATATTTTGATTTCAATTAAATAATGAAATCTACATAAGTTGTTTGCTTGAATAATCTTCCTCATCTTACCAAACATTGCTTCTAGATGTTTTAAACTATGCTCATTTTCTTCTTTCAAGTTAATTTGTTACTGCTACAAATACATATTATATATGCAGTGTTAATGCATTCTTTTTGCATCCAATAAACACCTCATTTCCTTCTTTCAAGTTAATTTGTTACTGCTACAAATACATATAATATACATAGTGTTAATGCATTCTTTTTGCATCCAATAAACACCTTCATTATGTGAGATTCATATGAAGTTAATCAAGCTCTTTATTCATTCATCTTTAAATGTCAAGTTTGATTGTGTATTCATCTTTAAATAACCATAGCATTAAACAAAATGAGGAAGAAACAACCAAAAGTAAAGTAATGTAAGACATAAATGAGTAATGCCGATAGGATGAGGATGGATAACAACCTTTTGCATGAAGAATTAAAGAATAGGAGACATAATCAAAGCAGAGATAGCTACATCATCTACACCTTCTAGCAAAACATCAAACATTATCAGAAAAGAAGACAATGAAATCTTAACCACAAAATAAAAACCTAACCTTCACATGGATAACTATCAAGAAGGGCAAAACCACGCTTTCGGCGATGCAATGCGAGAAGGGCTGAGAGTGGGGCAAAGTGACCTTCTGACAATGGGAGAAGTGCTGAGGATGACGGGTTGATTGTGAGTGAGAGAAAATTTAGGATGGGTTATAACAACGATGGGGTGAGTTGATTTCGTGCATGATTGAGAGAAAAGTTAGGGATTTTAGGTTACAGTCTGAGTGATAACGACAAGGAGGAAGTGTTGTTTTAGTTTTCTTGAAATGATATCGTTTTACTATCAACAAGAAACGACGTTGTTTCACTAATTACACTAGCTTATCCTAATGATGCTAACATGTTTGATTAGTGAAGGTCCATTAATACATGGCAGTGCCACGTCAACTAAGATAACGATGTGAATAATGTCGGGTTAGAATTGAAAGAAATTAAAAGTTTGAACAGTTTATTGCTCCTTTTTAAAGTTCGAGTTATAATTAAAAAATGAGAAAATTTTGAACTTTTTTTTTGGTAATTAACCCATTATAAAAAAAGGTGTACATTAACGAAATACTAAAGTTTAGGTTCCTTTTGTATTTGCAGCCATCCATACATTTATTATGAACATGAACCTTCAACCAACCTCCGTTAAGTTCTAAATAAATATTTGGACCACCAAAGTTTTCGTACAAATAATGAATAGACCAGTTCTTGTGATCGCAAATTTGCTAACTTATCACTTCCATGGTTGGTGACAATAACGGTTTTGATTCATGTAATTTGATATTTTCATTTATGTACGAAGCTTTAAAAAA
This sequence comes from Erythroxylum pelleterianum, assembly GCA_027563865.1. Classification (NCBI taxonomy): domain Eukaryota; kingdom Viridiplantae; phylum Streptophyta; class Magnoliopsida; order Malpighiales; family Erythroxylaceae; genus Erythroxylum; species Erythroxylum pelleterianum. The sequence goes on along the minus strand of JAOQMR010000009.1, from coordinate 2,849,421 downwards.
AAGAACTTAAGTAAGCCTTGTCATTGGTTCCTATTGAATGAACCACTTCTCGCATTTATGTTTTGCAACAACGCAAAAGGAAATAGAGAAAGAAAAGACGAGAGTATGTATGACGTAAAAGGAAAAAAGAGAGGAAAAGTGGAAAAGAGAAGACAGCAAAGCCGAAAACGGAGGGCGAGTGATATTTCGCTTTAGCTCAGCCACTTGCTAACCTTTTTTCTTGGTTAATGACCAATACTTGTCAATTTGACCGTCTTTTTCCGTTATCGTTTATCTTTTGGAGCTTAACTTCACGCTCTCTTTCCTTTCGCGTGCAACACAGTTTCAGATTTTTCCAATCTCTTGTTAAATGGGATGATCAAAGAGGGACCTTATTTATCAAC
>JAOQMR010000009.1:2803365-2818604 GCA_027563865.1 Erythroxylum pelleterianum | reverse complement strand
AAAGAGCTTACCTTGATTCTTCACCAAATGAAAAGATCTTTGGCTCAAATGGAAGCTCTTTTCCTCCTCTTCCTTTTCTCCTCTGGAACACTTCAAAATCTCTCTTGAAGGCTAAGAAAATTAAAACCCTAGCTTAATTTCTCTTCTTTTCTCTCAACCGCCAACTCTCTTTCTCTTTCTTACTTATTTTGTTTCTCTAGAATATTCTCATTCCCATAGTTCTTCTCCATTTATAAGCAAGACAACACTTCTTTTGCCAATTATGTCATTAATGAGTCCAAAAAGTCCATTTTATCCTTCCTTATAAGCTTATGCTCTTTTAGACTTAAGTGTCTTGCCAAAATATCCTCGAACATTCTAACATAACACTTTCTTCTACAAAATGTCCCTCTTTGTCTTAAGTTTCTAATACTACCAAAATCATTTCATTTGGTTCAGTGATTCAGAAGATACGCTTTAAACATTTTGGACTGCTCTTGTCCATAACAGTATATACTATGCATAACTTCCATCTGAATTTTAAACATACTAGAGACTGAATCAGATTCCAAGTCCATGTCTCTAGTTTACCACAAGTCAAAATCATCTCATTTAGACCTCTACTGATTCAGAAAACATCAAAATACTGAAGTATGTTCAGTGAGATAACACCAGTTCATATGGTTGAAGAACACACTCACTGTACCAGTCTCACTCTTTTCACTTAATCTCTCTCCATACATTTCAAATAGCTTCAATTTTTGTAAGATATGTAGAGAAAAGTCTTACAAATCTAATGGTTCAAGAATCAGGTCATTTGGAGGTCTAGTGAAGAAGTTATGGTCAAAAGAAATAACCATGTTTATGAACTCAATCATACTGAACTTGTTTCGGGAAAACAGCCATAACTTGCTGTACAAATTACTGATTGAGGTGTTCTTTAGATGGATTAAAATAAAACTTAGAGAGCTACAACTCTTATGAAGAAGTCGAAGGAAAATTCTTTCATTTGAGGGGTCAAAAAAATGAATCAGAAGATGTATGACGTCATGAGACGAATTGATGATGTCATACTAAGACAAATCGGAAAAATGGGTATAACTTTTGATACAAAACTCGGATTCAGGTGTTCTTTAGATGAATAGAAAGAGGACTTCAAAATCTACAACTTTTGTGAAGAACTCAGAGTGAGATTTGGCCTCTAAAAGGGTCAAAAATCAAACAAAAGAAGACAATCTGAAATGAGACGATAGCAAGGAACAGTAACTGAGACGATATCAATGAACAGTAACTGAGACGATAGCAATGAACAGTAACTAAGACGATAGAAATGAACAATAACTAAGACGATAGCAATGAACAGTAACTAAGACGATAGTAATAAATAGTAACTAAGACGAAGATGATGTCAGCAAAACTAAGACGAAAGAAAGTCAAATTAAGACGATAAGGTGAACAGTAACTTCGTCTTACTTTTGCTCTAGAACGTTTCAACTTGTAAAAGATCATAAGTTTTGACTCCGATGTCCAAAGTTTTCATACTATATACCATTGGAAAGATAAAAGAGAGATCAACAACTCTTCAGAAGGTAACCTTTCCAGAATCTATCTAAATTAGGTCCAGATTTCCTCCCGAAGTTGGAATGCGAATTTTCACTCAACTCTCAACGTCCTGCACCCAGTTCTCAACTTCATGACAACTTTTGAGATTCTTAGAGACAAAACTGAAACTCGATGTCTTCATATGAAATGTAGCCATATATCTCTAGTTTAATCCAAATCAAGAATTATCTCGTTTGGATAACTAAAGGAGAAGTTATGGCTAATAAACCAAAGCACACTCAGTAAACATTTTCCATATTACTACCAATCTTGTTTCTAAATCTTTCCTTATCATAACTCATACCAAAATCACTCTTTCTATTCCTTCTACTCCTCATTTTCAAATAAAATCACATTTAATATCAATAATACCCAAAAGTTGTCAATGAATGCATGTACCACTTTTTATGCGAAAACAGCCAATATTTATATGCATATATGCTAACATGATGCATGAGCAAGGAAATGCATTGTGTTACTTTCTCTTTGAGCTCATATGTACTAAAATTTTGGGTCCTAACCCTTAATATGGGGACGGGATGTTACAGCCCATCCACCTTGTCTATACACTAGCTTGGTTTTTTAGGCATCAAGCATATGATACTAGGATTATTAGAGAGATTACCCAAGATGTAGCTTATTTGACAGATGGTACCTAGCAAAAGTGATATTTTAAGAGCCATTAGTATGATAAAAAGGAGATAGGGCTAACAGATACTCCTTTAAATTTTGGTTAGATTCCAAAAGCCTAAGGTTTCTAATAAAGTTGAAAGGGATCACCCCAATGTAATAGAGTAGTGAACCGACCATGCCATTCCTCCACCACTACCTCTAATTAGACCTAAGCATCATGGTAAACCTTTTATTAGCACCAACAAATCTATCTAGCTATCCACCTCTCTATATTATAATAAACTCTAGATTGCTCAATTTGAAAGATATAAAGGTCAGATCCTAAGGGTTTAAGAAACTATTAGGTATTGAAAGTGAGATCTTGTAGAGCAAGTATCAAGATTGGAAGCACATAATCAATGGGTAAGGATGTTATCATCTATATTGCTAATCCTTTAGGAGCTACCTTTCTATCTTAACCCAGAAGCATTAGTACAACTTCTCACTTACCTTATTAGTAAGATAATCTTATAGTGAAACCATCAACTCCAATTGAGATAGTGGCCATAGGTACTCAAGAGCTTGATATTCCTTTATCACAGCAGACTAATCCAATAAGTGAGATTAAACATGAGGTGGCTAATGATCACATTATATATTCCTTGACTACCTTGGTGACTTAAATTGTCTAGGATTATATAAACAAGTGATAGGCCATTTTTTCTTTTCTTTTATATTTATGTTTCTTGGTTTCCATTTTATATGTTTGGATAGTTAGTGAGGGACTAGCCCTGCTAAAGATATACTAAACCTTAATTTTTCATAGATATAGTTTATTTTTATTTTTATTTTTTCTATTTCCATTTTTTGATCTTATATTCCATTTTATTTTCTTTCTACAAGGAATATTACATATAATTTGGATGGAATTCAAATTGAGAATTCGAATATTTTATACACGAATCAAGGAAATACTAGTTTACCTTACCTTTCCTCATGTTAATTGTCTTCATTATTTTATAAGTGTCGGGAAGGGATATTGCGATTTTATTGAGAATATGATAGAATATCATTAATATTTTTTTTTCTTATTCTTTATTTTTCTTTATGGATATTTTGAATCTTTTAATTCTTGTCTTAAAGCATCTTAAGTTGTCATAAATCATTGATTTAGAACATAATCTAAGAGGAAGAACGCATAATTAGATGGATTCTTATTTTTAACATTATGAAATGATATATTATGAGAAACTATCATTTTTATATTATGCTCCATTTTTCTTTGTTGTGTGTTTATCATGCATAGTTGGATGATACTAGAACTTAGTTTTATTATGTATGTGGAGCCACAAATTTAGACTAGAGAAATTTAGATGAAAAAAAAGGCACTTAGATTAAACCTTTGTTTAAACCTTTTCTTTGATTTTTACCCTACCGTGTTTTTATCCTTTAGGTGTAACCAAATTTGAACCTTAGCCCTTTTTGAATTATTTAAACCCTATTAAAAGTTTATAAAACATTTTTATGATTAGCCTAATATTTTCTTTTGCATCATAAAAAATTGTATTTACTTGATTGCATATGAATCTGATTAGAAGAAGAAGTCTCAAGAATGAGAAAAGTTGCAAGCTTATGGATCCAAGACTATATGTTCTCATGTGTTAATAAAATTTTTAGATATTCTCCTTGTAAGCTGGTACATAATCAATTGAAATATCTTGAAATGAGCTCATTTAAAAAAAGAAAATAAAAATATTTATTTTAAATTTATTGTAATTGTGAAAAGGAGGAAAAGAAGATACTTGTGTTATTAATGACTTACTTTACACCTTACTTGCAATTTTTTTAAACTGATTTATGCAAATTCCTTTATCTTTATTAACCTAAAATTTAACCCTACCATATGTTTACCTAAGCTAGATAACACTTAATTCAAATATGTTTTGATTTTTGCCTCTAGTTTGTTTTATAATGGTGGAGATGTGTTTTATTAGCAAGAACATGTTAAAATTCCTTCTATACATTGATTTGAGAATTCTAATAACTTTCCATGTAAACATTTTATGAAAATTGAGTGAAACTTTTATATGAGAGTGCTAAATCTTATTTGAAATTAATTTTAGAAAGATTTTCAAAATATCATCATCTGTGGTTTTTGCTTGTGGGATTTCATTCTATGATAGTTTGATTTTGAGTGTATTATATATTAATTCCTTAGGCACCGTGATTTGAAGTGATAGGTTAAGATATAGTAGAAGTGAATATCTAGAAGGGCCTATAAATTTAAATTATTATTTTCTTGAGGACTAGAAAATGCCCACATGTGGGAAAGTTGGATAAGCTCTTAATCATTCATATTTTTAGGATTATATTTAGCGTATTTCAATTATTCATTTGATTATTTTATTGTGTCTGGTACTTAATTCATTCATGTTTTATTTCTTATTCATAATTCACCTTTCTTTAAATTGAAAGAATTTTATTAACTTAAGCATCATTTCATTTCACTTATTTGGAGTAAAAGGAATGAATTTAAACAAGTTCAAAGGGATTTGGAGTTGTTTTAACGAAGTTATGAAGTTATATGACAAGTATAAAACCTAGTACACGTATGTCTACTTGTTTGTGTTCTATATTATTTCTAAATTTCAAACTTACATAGTCGTGTATGAAGAGTTTGAGGCATGTTGATTAATTTAGTATGCTATATGACTGTGATGTATATTGACAAGCTTGTATTCACATTTTATGCTTGTACATGTGTTTACTCTGGATGGAATTTTATATTTTTGTTAAGTAAACAGCCCGGCACATGGCCTAGGGTATAAAAAAGAATGGTATTTGGAAGTTTAAGTTAGACGACTTAAGGCAGCAGAGATAACAGAGAACAAGCAAGAACATGTATTTGTAGTGGATTTCCATTAATCTAAAGTGGATTACATTAATACTAAAAGGGATTTCATCATGCTTTTTTTTAGTTTTCTATTTTTATCTTTAGTTTGATGCTATTAGGAGCGAAATCTTTATAGTACCTAGATAAGATGAACCTCAGGATGGATTTTGTAGTGATTTAATTTATTTTTTAATTTCATTTAGATTTGATTATAAGTTCTTTATTATTCTTGAATTAATATGTGACAATATGTTAATTTACATTTAATTTCATTAATTTGAGATTGAGAACTCTTTTGCATATATTGATCTAGCAAATTCAAAAAGAGTTTCATACAATCCTAAAGATAGCTTGACATAAATCATACATATTAGAGTTCATCCGAATAAAGGAATTCATAAATCAATTTATGTAATTCTAAGGGTTTTAATTGAAAAGAGATTTTAGTTAATTGATCTAGTTTTAGTTGTTATTACTCTTGACAAATATATTAACATAATTAAAGAATTTTTATGATCTATTGAACTTTAAGTTAAGTTGATGTTTGAAGTTTTGTTTGCATGAGAAGTCCTAAAAGGATTCACTATCCATGTACCGCTATTATTATTAGTTATTTCTTAGTTCAATCTTTGTTTTAGTTTATTACATTAAATTTGAGAATTAATCAATTAACATGCCCACTAATTGTCAGTTAGATAATAGGAAAAGAGTTAATCTAGTAGTTGCAGTCTCAATTAGATCAATATTTGGTATCTAATAATCTATACTATAGAAGCAATAGGTGCACTTGCCTTGAAATATCTATAAGGTAGGAGATCAAACATACATTACCATAGACCATATTTCAATCTAAAACTTTAGCATCAAATGATATAGGCTTTGGCTTACCCATAAGTGTCCCTGTGTCTCCCAACCTTGATTATTGCAAGTAATAAAGGACAATACATGACCATATGTATGATTATGTTTGATACTAAAACTTCAATTCATGTATTCAATATGGGACACAGGCTAGGATATAACCATATATGAGGTTGTTCCATTCTTCTCACTTTTAGAGAGAAACAAGAACCATAACATTATTATGTTTACGATCTTGTTCAACTATAGATTAATCTTAAGCCTTCATTTCTTCCTAACCTTAGCTTGAATCAAGTTAGCTAATGCTTCCATTAGGTCCAAATAAGCTTTCAAAACTAGTTCTAAAAGTGCATTTTGAAACTTAATATGCATATATGTCTAGAATAATCATTTTAAAACATTTTAATCTTCTTACTTCTAGATTTTATAACTATTCCATTAGGCATATGCAATAGATTATTTATTTGGCTAGTTATTCTTGCATCACCAAATATAGAATATTATATTTGTAAAAAAGCATATAGTTGTTACATATTTAACCTATTTATTATAATGATTTGCTTATTAATAGTTTGATCGACTTAATTCTATCTTCAATCGAATGATACCATAAATTGTTTCTTTAATTTGGCTTCAGTTATCAATTAATTCTTCATATTTCTCAATGGTCTTTATAATCCATACATTGGCCAATTGACTTTATAAATCTCCATAACTTACAATTACTTGCTTAATTTTAATATTGTTATCTTTAAATCATTAAAAATAAATTATTACTAGTAATTAAGTTTTGTTATCATAAAAATAGAGATTAAAACCTCCCTTAGTTCAACAAGTAATGCATTTAATGTTCAAGTTATATTTAGGTTACATATTAAATAAAATTCAAGAAAAGAATGACAATATAAATAATATTAATTTTTATCATGGATTTTCTCTTTTTTTTAGGATAACCAAAAGTTATATTTATGGGAATTCATATATTTTTGTTAAAATTCATGCACACAATCACACAATCAAAGCATCGAAAAATAAAAGTACTTAAGTTTCACTACAAGTTTAGTATACAACTATCTTATGTTGATGACCTCCTCTTGTTACTTAAGCTTGTCCAAAATCTATTAATACCTTATTAAGCTCTTTAGAGGTTTTTTAAGCCAATTTACGTTTTGTAGTCAATCCTTGCAAAAGCACTTATTATATCTCTACATATTATCATTATGAAGCAGGAACTTATGCCATCTCAATTTAATTTAGGTCCCAATAAAATCTTTTTAAATTTTTGGTGATTTCTACCTCTATGAGGAAACTTACATCTAATGATTGTTTCCTTCTAATTAACTCCTTCTAATAGAAGTTATCAACATGGTGTAATAAATTTTTGTTATATAGAGGAAGATTGATATTTCCAAAGGCTATATTATCCAATCTGACATGCATTGGTTCTCACATCTTGCAATCCCTAAAGGTATGATGAAAACATTGGACAAATTAACAAAGGGCTTTATTTTTAGTTAGCCAATAATAATAGGAGAATTCCTAATGTGAAATGGGGCTCTATATGTTTGCCTAAAGCAAATGTTGGCTTAGGTATTACTCCTATGAAGAGAGTGAGTAGAGAATTGTTGACTAAAAGATTATCAAAATTATGCTTAGAGAAGGAGAATTTATGGGTTAAATGGATTAGTTGATACTATATCAAAACGGAGAGCATTTGGAATCTTAAAATCAGTTCAAAGTGCTCTAAGACATTTCAAAAATTCTAGGTACCATGGAGTTAATGCATCCTGTAATTACTAGTAAGGCTAGAAATAGTAAATTCACTCTATTTTGGTTTGATAATTGGTACCCATTGGGGACCTTTATATATGCTCAATGAGTGCTTAAATCTTAGATCATGAATCCCTATAAAGACCATAGTGCATTCTATATTCTCATTGTTAGCAATTGGCCTAACTATGCTCCTAATCTAGCCAAAAAGGATTCCATTTTATGGAAAATAACTCCAAGATTCTCCATTGTTGCTTGCAGAAAAATTCTACTGAACTCCCTACCACATTTCCTATGGACTAAATTAATATGGGACCTTGGAATCACTCATTCAAACTATAGCTTGCTACTTTGAGAAGGCTAACCACTAAGACAGGCTTAAGCTCCATGGAATTGATTCAATTTGTATCATATATTCCTCAGATAATGAGAACCATGATCATCTATTTTTAGATATCATTATTCCCATAGGTTATGGATATTCTATTTACATATCTTGAGCATTAAAGTTAATGCAACAAACTAAAACCACAAAGCAAAAAAAAAATCGAAACACACATAATTACATTCATACAACAATGCAATAACGGCACAATAGCATCAAATTTCATGAAATTAACTTAGTTTCAAACATCAATCATATATAAACTTCCAACACACTAACTTATTCCATTTTTATTCAAGTGCTTTAATTTAAATACACATATCAACCAAAATATTGACACCCTATTCATACATCCATGCACTGATTCTTATTTACCAATTAAAGAAGTAGGTCATCACTAAATACCCACACATGATAATTTTCTGACATTTAACAAGAAGATCAACAGGTTCACTTTTATTGGCAACACCATATTTTTAGATTTTATTTGACAATCACCTAGTCTTTTGACCTAAAGGCAAACACATTGTCATAAATGTCCCCTAATTACTCAACTAGGTTATGTTTTATTAAACTTGGTTAGAGTGTCACTCTAGCATTTTGGCATGAAGATAAACATTTTTTCTTGAATGCCCTCATTTACTTAGTTATATCACATCTCACAACTGACTACCAACTTTATTCTTAACCCAAATTTTGTTTTTTATTCAAAATAGGCCAGCACAACAGAAAATTTATTTAAAACGCATTGTTTTCTTTTTTATTTATATTTATTTCCTAACCTACATCAATTCTTTCTAATCAATCGCTCCTATGAAAGGCTACTAATGATGCCTACCAATTTAAATGAATTTAATTATAAGTGAATCCCAACAAGTTTCATAAAATGAAAGAATAAATACAATATTCTAACTAACATGTATTTTCACCTCAAAAATACTTAAAACACAAACTTCACAAGAAAATGTTTCGTCACAAATTAAACGATCATGTTCATAGATAAGCTAATTCCTTTCAATTTCATACTAATAACACATTAACATAACGCAATCATCATTAACAAAGTTTTTACACAATGCTAACATAATAAAAAAAATAACACCATGGAAATGTAAAGTCACACACAAATGATATGCATTTTCATATTTTTCCCCACACTTGAACAGCAAATTTTCCTCAATGTGGAAAATGATACATAACTAAAAACAATATACACAACAAATTTAACTAACAAAAATAAAAGGGATTAAAAACAAGGGTAATAATACTTATGGCGATTGTGGTGGTGATGGCATCGGAGAAGAAACCTGGACACACTTTATGCCATAAACATCCATCAATTTAACTTACTGGAAAACCATAAAATTAAGGTAACAAATGAACAAAAAATACAAAATATAAAATATAAAATGCTAGAAGGTCACAAGCTTAATCATTTTAGCTTAATTTCAATCAATTCCTCTTTTGAATATTAAGGTCCTATACATTAGCACATTAGGACTTATGCTTCTTTTGTCTAAAAGTTTCCATCCCATTGCTCTCATTATCTTTCCAATTGTCTTCAATACTCTCTTTTCTTATTCCCTATTGATTTTTAACTCTAAAATGGGTGGTTTCTCAATGGAGGTATCATGGGTGGTTTTGTCCTTACTAATGATTCATATTTCAATTTGTTACCCAACTTCTCCTCCTTTAACTTTTCATCATTTTTCAGCTCTACAACATCACCATTTTCTTTATGGCTTTCCTCTTTCTCTTTTAAAAACTATGGATGACTTTCCCTCTTTTGGATTCTTTAATGTCTTTCTCATATTAAACTCAACTTGTTCATCACCAATTTGAAGAATTAGTTCCCCTTTAAGAACATCCACCGAGGCTTTTCCTATATTCATAAATGGTTTACTAAGATTTAATAGACAATGTTGATCCTCTTCAAAGTCCAGCATTACAAAATCCATATGAATAACAAACTTGTTTACTTTTACTAACACATCCTCCACCGCATTAAATGGTTTCTTTATAGATGGATTCGTTAATTGAATAAACATGGATGTTGACTTCATATCTACTAGCCCCAATTTCCTAAAAATTAAAAAAAAACATAACATTAATACTTGCACCTAAGTTACTTGTACCTAAGTAACACAAAAATTTTAAGAATTCTAAATTACCAACTACACAGGGTATAGTAAAACTCCCTGGATCTTTCAATTTTGAAGGAATATGGTTAGTAATTATGGAGATATAGCTTTCAGTCAAGGAGAACATCTGATTGTCCTCCCAATTCCAATTGTTTGATAGTATATCCTTGAGAAATTTTGCATACTTAGACATGTTTTCTAAAGCCTCTATAAAGCCCAAGTTCATTTGCAATTTCATCAACTTCTCTAAAAATTTTGAAAATTTCACATCCATTGGATTCTTGTTCAACCTTTGTGGAAATGGGATCTTTGGCACATATAGAGGTGGAGGGACATATGGAGATTCCTCCTCCTTCTGCTCCTTCCCATCCTCCTTCTCTTGGAATCTAGTATAGAGATCAACCTTCTTTTTGGATGCTTCTTTTAACTCGATCTCACTTATAAGTGTGATGGCTTTTAATTTCTCCCTTGGATTAGACTTTGTGTTTCTTAGGAAATTTCCCACACTACAAGTAGACAATGTATTAGCTAATTGACTCAATTAAACCTATAGACTATAGATGGAAGAAGAATGATTCTTTACAATTTAGTTGAAACTTCTATCCTCTTTTGGTTTTCATCTTGGCTCTTGAAATTGGAATTTATCATATCCATTAGATTATCCATATTTCATTTCAATGAATAGATCCTATCTTATTGAAATCTCAGTGGGCCTTATGCTTTTATTGGGTTTCCTGCATTATCAGACCAAGAAAATTTTAGGAGTCTTTTTCCATATAGGATTATAAGTATTAGAATAGGGGTTATTACCACCCCGAATATATTATGCTCACATATAATTGAGCTACTCCATGTTGTTATTTTTCATTAGGAAGCAATCATCTATAAAATGAATTTCTTGTCAACATAATTCACATCCATGTTGAATTACCTTGAGTGGGCTGGAAGAAGTGGTTTTCAAGTTATTCAATTGCTTGGCTAAGTTTGTTACTTTAGCCAGTAATGCTATAATTAAATCCACAACAAGTACTCCTTTATAATCTCTAAAGGTTAGTAGTTGTTTACTCCTCTCTAACGTCCATAGATAGTTGTTTTCATGTCTTCTAATAAATCACGTGTGGCATCAACTATGTTCCTCATTAGTGAACCACCAGTTACTGCGCTTATCGTGCCTCATGTAGAAGAATTCACATTGTTATATAAGGTTTGTAAAAGGAACACTTTGGGAAAGTTATGATATGTACAGATCCTTTTTAACTCTTAACATATATAATAGAGACATCAAAATGGTAGTTAGACCATACAAGATAGTAAGTAAAATGAATCGAATGGTCAAAAAAACTTAGGTTATTGATTTGACTAAGAGAAGAGTCAAAAGCCACCACTATCCTACCACTAAAATGGTGATAGTGGTTTGAGATCATATACCATTAAGGACCTAAACATCTCAAGCTTTCCTTAAGCTTATTAGCTTTTATTTTGGTTTCTGTAAAGTCCTAGGAGAACAAGCTTCCTAATTAGTGCTTGATTGACTATATATTTTCTCCCAAATTCTTAGTGATTAATGTTATGATGTGCTCAAGATACTTATTTTGGTTCTTATTTTATTTTAGGTACAAGTTAGAGGAATAAGAACCAAAATGACTAAAAACATATATTTGGAGCCATCCTATTGATTTTCAATATTATGTGCCTTTTTAGAACAAGAAGGAGAGGAATTAGGATAAATATGGGACAAAGAAATAAATTTATTACAACTTACACAGTTGTGTATGAGACTATGTAACTCATTGGAAGCACGTAGGAGTGAAAAATGTAGTTTTAGCCTCTCCAGTAACCTACGTAGCCATGTGTTGACTTATATGGCTTTGTAAGTGAGTTATACAGTCGTATAAGTGGCCATTTAGCTCACTAAGACCATGTAAGTTTATGAATTTGGGAAAAATGATAGACACGATCATCAATATGCAGTAATTTTTACAATAAAAGGACATTTAAGTGACCAAATGAAGAGAGGAAGATTTTAGAAACACGAAAAGGAGCAAATTTCTTACCTCTTTGAGATCTATGAGGAGCTAACATTCTTCCTTACAGTTTAAAGGGGATATCGAGGTCGATGAACACATTTGGGCATTTCTTAATCTAGTATTGTTGTTCTCACTTTCTTTTGGAATTGATTGTGTTATTCTTTGTTTAATGTTTTGGGAGTCATGTATGAATGATTATTTTCCTCACTCTCAAATAAATTATTCATTTATGAACCCATTTGTAGAATATAGATTGCAGTATGTAATCATTGTAACTCTGATTCACTTATGGCAAACTAATGGATGTGTATCATTAAAGATAACATAACATATGTTAAACGACTAGAGCTTATGTGGTTGTTACCTAGATTAACATGTTTTCCTATAACATAATGTAGTTTTCACACTAAATCTTGAGAGCTTATTCTAGGTTGTCTAATAGTAAAACCTAATAAAAGGACTTATTTTGATTAGGTACGACTTAAGGGAAAAATGGGGTTAACAAAGATTATTGCTAATCTACGGTTAATAGTTTGAAGGAGAATATAACGATTGATTGTGCTCATTCGTGTGAAGGTTAAGATTGAACAAGTACTGGATTTGAAACCCATTTGTCAATTTTATCACTTTTTTACTATTTGACATTATATACCTTCAATATTTTAGTTTCTAAACATCAATTCATTCATTAAAAATCTAGGAACACACTCGATATGGATGTGATCCCTACTCACCACTACTATAAATTTAGTTGTAAAGAGTTAGGTTTTATTTTTTGTTGTATTTGACGCGCATCAAGATTTTTGGCACCATTTTTGGGGAGTGAAGTAATTTATTTTTTATTTTTATTTTAATTATTTTTATATTTTTATAATTAGTTTTTACTGTTATTTTTTAATCTTTTCATGTTTTTAGTGTTTGTGTATGGTACTAAAAGAGATCTCATCATCAAGAACCTATACAATCTGATCTTGAGATCAAACGGACATTGTGAAAGTTATGAAGGGAAACCAGAAAAATTCTAGGAATACAAAATGAGTTCGATTTAAAGAAGTCATCGCCAGTTCGAGAACTTTAAAAGAGTTGGTTGCACCAGATTTGGCTCAAAGACCTTTATGCATCACTTTTCCTAATTTGTTGAACATATCACTTTTGATTTCAAGTCTGCATTAATCCATCTTTTGCCTAACTGTTATAGACTTGTAGATGGCGATGCACATAATCATCTTAAGGAGCTTGAAGTTAATTGACTTAGTATGAAACCTCTAGGGGTGACAAATGAGCAAATTATGTTAAGAGCCTTCCCATTTTCATTAAAGGATGCAACCAAAGACTGTCTTTTTGATCTACCTGCAAGGAGTGTGAGCACGTGGATTGAAATAAAGAGGTTGTTTTTAGAGAAATACTTTTCAACTTCAAATACATTCAACATAAGGAAAGAGATTTGCAAATAAAGCATCATCATAGAGAATCCCTTTACGAGTATTGTGAATGCTTTAAGAAGTTGTGTGTCAGCTGCTCTTACCATAATATCACAGAATAGCTCATCATCTAATACTTTTATAAAAGACTATTTCCTATGGATAAGAGCTTAGTATATGTACGATGGAGGACTATATGAAAAGTGTTGGACCCTGATTCCGGAGCCCAACGTCTTGAGACATGAGCCTTGTTGGAAGCTCTAAAGGTGTCAGTTGCTGTCATTTCATATTGGCGACGAGCACATCTTAGCCAAAACACCAAAATCATAAATTGACTTCCTCATAAAAGTGTAACTCTAAGTCTCTAAATTAATTAGAAACAAGAATAACCTCAAACTGAGCTCCATAACTCAAGATATCCTCAAATTACCAACATGTGCTCATATCCCCATCTTGCTCTCTCAACTGACCCTTTACTTGATTTCATGCAAACTCTTTCAATTTAACTCCAAATGATACAAATTTTCATGGGTAGATACCTACATGTCTCATGAATCCATGGGCTCAAGAATCACCCCATTTGGAGGTTGGATGAGGGAGTTATGCCCTAAACACAACCTACTCATTCCCAAAATCAATCTCAACCTGACTTGGCGTGAATGCCATAACTCTCTCTACAAATGTCCAAATGACTTCATTCTTATGCCATTTTAAAGATACGATCCATACCTACAAATCGTATTAGAGGCCTAAAAGCGAGATTTGGCCTCAAACCTGGTCAAAATCGCAAAACACTGTAGCTGACCCGAACATGTCCGTTAAACAGACATGCATGTCCGCTTAACAGACATGGATCGGGAAAACTGTCCATTTTCACCCGAATGTGTCCGTTAAACGGACTCCCATGTCCGTTTAACGGACATACACTGTCCAAACACTCCAAACTCCTTCCAAAGCCTTTCCCAACTCCATCCTAACAACATAAACACTTCTAATCTTGCAAGATTCACTCATTCTAATGCAATTTCACTTCATACCAACTCAAGCATCCATCTTATTTCATCCAACCATCAACTTTTGATTCGATCATACACATCAATTCTCATCAAACCATACATTCTTATCAATTTCCATACTATCATACACATATAACCATAAGCAACATGTTAACTTGTGACATTCATGTCTCTAGCTACATACATCTTCATTCCTACCTATTCAATCTATTTAATTTCCACTCTTTCCTTTCCATAGCAATTCATTTTCATATATCTCAATTCACATGCCAAGTTCATCATTACAGCTTGGTTACTTCTTCAATTCTACTTAGTTTTCACTGCATATCATTCCTGCCCAATTTCACATTTCCATATTAACCATTCACCTTCAACCATCATCATAGCCATTCATATACAAATTTACATAATTCCAAGTACACATGCACAAACTAACCCACATGAAAACTAGAAAGAGCAAAAGTAAAAACTTGGATTTGGCATAAACATCCGTAATGCATATATATGTCATTTACATCAAAACTAATGTTTA
>JAOQMR010000009.1:2781859-2791982 GCA_027563865.1 Erythroxylum pelleterianum | reverse complement strand
AAATAAGTTGGATAGTATAAAGTTATGAGATATCCAAAAGGATTTCGATGTGATCTCAAAAATTCCAATGAACAAAATGCTTGTTTCAATGATTTCTTATAACATAATGGTTCTCAAGATAAGTAGTTGGAGAAAGAGTTCAAAAAGTTCAAATCTCATGATAATACATCTAATTGGATTTAGTGCCTTTATGTATACATTTAAAGTATAGTTAAAATGTTATATAATGTTGAAAGGTTTACTTTCACAATGTATTCAAAGATTTTATTTTGGAGATAATTTGGAGATTTATCATGTCTACAAAAAGGTTAGTGAGAGCATATTTCTTTCTCTTTTGTGGAAGTATGTAATGACATATTGGCCATTTAAAACAATAATTTACACTTTCATAGTAAAGATATAATAGTCTAAGAACAACTTTATATTAAACATAAAAAGGTAATAACTTAATTCTAGGAATTAAATCTACAAAGATTTATATAGGAGTTGTTTATACATCTTAATCCAAGTACATAGATAATATAATAAAGGTGCTTAATATTTGATATATTTGATACTTCATACCCATTATTTTATAAATAAGTTGATATTTTGAGTTCAATCTCATATGAATATAAACTTTAGTTTGATAGAAGTAAGTCTTAGTTAAGGCATATTTTACTTAGAATGGTATTATTTTGAGATTAGAAAGGTTTCAATGTAGCATTAATAGCTAATCAAGCTATTATATATTTTTTAATTTAGTAAAATAATTATTTAGATTAATAACTGGTTGTTCTAATTAGCCTAAACATTAATAATTAGGAAATAATATATGTTCAATGTTTTATTATGAAATAATATATCCTATAGATTAAATTAAGGAGATACTTAAATAAATTTGTGGGTGTTTATTGGAGAATAGTTTCACTAAATTGATATGAGAATTCTATTTGAAAAATTACATGTTGTCTATGAAAATGTTCATTATGATGATTGCATAAGTAATCTTTTTACTTAAAGTCTCTAAAGTATCTCATATAGGGATTATTACTTTTTGTATACCACTTATGGCATATTCTTGTCAAGGATAGCGCTATTGGTAGTTATTGGATTAGTTTGAACTATTTAGATTAATTGGGTTATCAATATAGGATTATCATTCTAAGGTGAACAAGGAAAATATTTTATTGTTCTTGATTCATATTGATTTAGAGAAACCTCAGCTAAGATAAAATGATACTTTGAAATTGTTAATAGTGGAATACTGTTGTGATTAGACTTAAATAGTGTAGACATTAATTATACACTCATTGTCCAATTGAAACATTGTATGATAAAAGAGTTAGAATACAAAAAAAACATGCATGAAAAGATTAGTTAAAACCACATTGATATGACTAGTAATTTAGGTGATTATAATGCATTGCTAAACGTCATTTCTTAGTATATGAATATAAATTATTTAATTAGATAATTAAAAATAAATTAACAAAGTTTAATATATCTAATATTAAGTACAATTTAAGGTTATCATTTATATCTATCGCCAACATATTTAAGAACCTTATAAGTCACAAACAAAGAACGATTTTAGAGAGAAAATGTGATTTATTTAAGTTAGACTTTATTATAAAGTTTGAGAAAATTTAAAAGTTAAATTTTAGATATTTAATAAATAAGAATCAAAATGAGATATTAGATTTTATTTGAGTTTAATTGATACTTAATTATAATTAATTAAAAATTTTAATTAAAAATTAATTGAAATTATAATTATATTTCAATTAAATTACCAAAACATTAAAACTCGATTATAAATAGGCATAGGTTTTAAAGGACCCGGTATTTCTTACTTACTTTTATATACATCACTTATAGCGTTCTTTTAACTTGTTCATGTGGATGTCGTTAGAGATCAAACATATATGTGACCAAGGTTTTGAAACACGAACCGGACGTCGAACCGAAGGCCTTACTGATTACCGGTTCGACTGGTTCAACCACCGTCGAATCGGTGTGGCGTTATAATTACACAATAATTATATTTAATTATATATAATATTAGCAATATTAAAAAATAGAAAATATATTTAAAAATAAAAAAATAAAAAAAAAATTATTGAACCAGTGGTCGAATCGGTTCGATCAATCAATTGGCCAATTGAACCGGTTCTTACTGGTTCAATTGAGAGCTTGTTTTTAGGGGTCACGGGGACCGAATAGCTGACCGGTCACCGATCAAACTGGTCGAACTGGCCGGTCTGATCCGGATTTCAAAACCATGTGTGTGACTATAGTAATTGCTATGAAACAATTTTAAGAACAATTTGAGGGAAACTGCATGAAAAATATCTAGGTTTTACAATAATGTACGAATTGTGATTTATGTTTTATGTATCAATCATGTTATAAAATTTAAAATGATCTTACATATCGACAAATTAAACCAAAAAAAAATTTGTATACCTATTTTTGTATTAATTGATTGAGTAATATGCCTTTTCAAATCAAATTAAGTATATTTTAATTAATTCGTTCTTATTTCTCAAATTTAAGAATGAAGGGGAAAGTCTTTTCCCTTCTTAAATATGTGAACAGTTCGTTCTACAAAAGTGTGCGCGTGTGCAAAGAAATGTTGTCGCCAAGTCATCATTTGGGCTGTAGAGTCCACACATGGTCACCGCTGCTCACTCGCTCTTTTCTTCACTCTGCTTTTGCTTTGCAATTAATGCATACACCATCCTCTTCCTCTCCTTTACTCTCTCTTTTCTTTTTTCGTATTCAATTCATCCTTCAACGCCTCAACCTCTCTCTCTCTCTCTCTCCGTTTTGCTGTTCTGGACTTCTCGTCCTGTTGTCTTTAAAAACAGTTTTTCAACAAAGGTAAACTCTTTTGTGTTCTTTCTCTCACTTGGAAAACCTTTCTTTGAATTTTGAATGCCCTCCATCACGTACGTTTAAAGAAGATCATGGCTCTCTTTTTTTTTTAAACTTAATTTTGATCTAACACTCAACTTTTAGCTTCTTGGGTTGGTTGGTTAAAGTTCTTCTCGTACTTCCATTGTTTACTTTGGAACTGAGCAGGAATATAAGAAAAAAGAATACTGTTTCTATGAAGTTTTTGTTGTTATTATTCTTAAAATGGAAACTTTCACTTTAGTGCTACAATGGGTCAGAGTGGTTAAAAGAGCTCAGTCGCTTGGCTGATATGATTTCCTTTCCTTTCTTTTTTCTTTTCTTGTTATTTGTTATTTTCTTCATCTGTTGTTCTTCAACACTGTACCTTTGTCTAGTTTAATTTTATAACTTGCCCTTTAGAGCTACCTTTTCCTGGTTGCTGAACTAGGCAACATAGCTTTAGTTAGTCTCTGCATTTTGTGATTTTTCTTTATCTCTCCTCATGCTACTGATAATCACGAAAGAGTTACTTGATGTGTTGCTTTTCTTTTCTGTAAACGTTCATCTTTCATTCTGTTTTGACAAAATTATACCTCTCCTTCGTCGTTTCTGATCTATCGCTGATAAACGATTTACTCTTCTTTTTGGGGGGTACGTGAAAATCGAGGCTTGTTTTGTAATATTCGAAAGCCTACAAATTTGAGACCTGTAGCTTTTTCTTCTTTTGTTTCCAGCGTTTTCATGGACAACAATTTGTCACCAAGGGCATTTAAGTTAGGTTGATATGAAGCAATGAGTTGGAATACCCCTTAGGCCAACTCACCATTAAAGGTAGGAATTTAAGACCAACCCTTTTGTTTATCCTCTGTCTTTTACCCGCGCAATGAAGATGAGTTCTATGAGCTGGTTTTGAGGCTTGGATGTGTAACAGGAGGCTTCTTGTTCCTATCTTCTTTTTGTTTCTTTTATGTTTCGGATTCTTCTGTTTAATCCTGTCTTTAATACTCGTTAATGAAGTTGGCCCCCTCTATCAACTGCGAGGAGGTAAGGTGGATGGAAATGAGGGAGGAGGGATTAGGACATCGTTTTATTTATATTATATTCAGATGTCACATGAAAGAGTATAATATGGCATGTTCTGGATTCTAGCAATATGTCTCGCAAACAATTCATTAATTGATCTCTTCTTGTACGATTTCAGCTGGATTCACCGCCACTGGATTATATTTGACTAGGGTTAAAAAGATCCCCGTTTTCTATATCCAGGTCTACTTCTAAAGTGAGCTGTGGTTTCATGTGGGGAATCTTTGATGTTTTGGATAGTCTTCTACCTGGTCACCTTGTTTTTTAAATAAATTTTGTTAAGGTACAGACTTTCACTTGAGATCTGTTCTGGCTTAAGGTTGAAGCTTGCGGATTAACTTAAGAGTAGATGCCTTCTTCTTTCTGGGTTTGATCAAATGGGGGCCTGTGTCTCAACTAGTAGTCGGAGTACGTGTAGCAAGAGTGATGAAGAGCCAATTCCTCACTCTTGCTTGGAAGTTGGTTTCTGTGGGCAAAAAAGAACCAAGAGAACATTCTCTGACCATGTAGTTGCACTGCAGCATTTAACTTCCATTCCCAACAGGATTTTCAGCAATGGAAAGAGCAGAACTTCTTGTATATTTACACAACAGGGTCGAAAGGGAATAAACCAGGACGCCATGATTGTGTGGGAAGTAAGTTTGATTCTTTCGTGTCTTATTAGCTTCTACTACTTGTGGGCTTTTCTGGCTAATGATACTATGATACCTTTTAGGATTTTCTGTCAGAAGATGTCACATTTTGTGGAGTCTTTGATGGTCATGGACCACAAGGCCATCTTGTTGCTCGCAAGGTGAGAGATAACCTGCCTGTAAAGTTATTGTCGTTTCTGCACTCTTTTCAGCAAACGCAAGATGGATCGGGGAAAGCCTGTTTTAAACGGAATTCAAAGAAGTCAGATGGTGGATATTCTGAGAAGGATGACTCACCTGAGGACAAATTGCATAACCTGTGGAAAGAAGCATTCCTGAAGTCATACAAGGCAATGGACAAAGAGTTAAGATCCCATCCTATTGTGGACTGTTTCTGCAGTGGTAGCACTGCAGTCACAATTGTAAAACAGGTAACTCGGGATTGATAGTCAGTTCACTTCAGGGCATTCCATTTAGCTTTAGTCTTATTGTTTGTGCTTATCTATGATTGAAGGGCTCCAATCTTTTCATGGGAAACATTGGGGATTCTCGTGCAATCTTGGGATCTAAGGACAGTAATGATTCAATAGTGGCAGTCCAGTTGACTGTTGATCTGAAACCTGATTTGCCAAGTATATCATTTACTATTTCAAATTGTCAGTTCTTTCAGCGGTCTGCCTATGTAAATGAGACAGCTTACGTAAAGCCAAATTATTACAGGGGAAGCTGAAAGAATTAAGCGTTGTAAAGGAAGGGTCTTTGCATTGCAAGACGAGCCTGAAGTTCAAAGAGTTTGGTTGCCATTTGATGATGCTCCTGGCCTAGCAATGGCTCGGGCATTTGGTGACTTTTGTTTGAAAGACTATGGTGTGATCTCCATACCAGAAATTTCTCATCGGTCACTTACAGAAAGAGATCAGTTTATTGTTCTTGCATCAGATGGGGTATGAAACTCTTTCCTTAATCATTTTTCCTATTACAGTACAAAGTAAAGAGATTAACATTGACTTTGGCCAGTTGGTATTCAATGGGAGGTAGCAGCAATAGAACTGTGATCGTACTGCATTTCAGTTCCAAACATTTTTGGTTTGGATCAAAAACAATGATTATTCTTCAGCAATATGGTGCCTTAGTTTTTTTATTTGTCTCTTTCTGTTTCCTGTTAAAGCTTTTTTATATTGATTTTAGTGCCTCAGCTGCACATGTTTTACATATCATCTTGTAAGATTTGGTGTTTAACATTTATGTCTCTGACATTTATACATGAATTTGGTTATGGGCCTCTTGTTGGGTTGGTAAATGGTCTAAATAGATTAAACTGTGATGGGATGAATTGTAATCAGTAAAAGACTATGACAACTTAATCCAATGTGGCTACAGGTTTGGGATGTTTTGAGCAACGAAGAGGTGGTTGAGATTGTATCCTCAGCTCCAACACGGTCATCAGCCGCCAGAATTTTGGTGGATTCAGCAGCTCACGAATGGAAGCTAAAATATCCAACTTCAAAGATGGACGACTGTGCTGTAGTTTGCTTATTTTTAGATGGAAAGATGGATTCAGAGTCTGATTGTGATGAACAATACTTATCTTCAGCTACCCTTCAGAGCAATCATTCTGGAAACGCAATTGAATCGGATGATGGGCAAAAATCAGAGCCATATTTGCGAAGAAATTTTACTGTTAGATCATCAGAAGAAAACGATACCTATGTTAGACTAGCAGTTGAAGTTGATGATAGTCGTGAAACAACCGCAGCTGAAGACCAGAATTGGTCAGGTTTGGAAGGTGTCACGCGAGTTAACTCACTCGTTCAACTTCCTAGATTTTCTGAGGAAAGACCAAACTCATGATCTGCTGTAACAGTAGAAGTGCTAGGTTGATTGTTGTGATGTCTTCTTTTTTTTTTTTTTATTTGAGGAAACATCAATTCCAAGGAAGGTCATGCTGATATGTTGGCATAGTAATAAAATGTTGGTGCAAACAAACACTACTTCAGTGTTCATATTCTTTATGTGCTTCAGAAATGTCGCAATGCAGCTTCAAGGAATTGATGAAGTGTTCATGAACGCACAACGGGTCATTGACTCATTGTATATGATGCTGTACTAAAATTTTACAAATCAACCTTATGATGAGCTTTATTTCATAAATCCAACTTACGGACACGTAAATAATCTAAGAAACATGGACACGTATTTGACACGGAAATTCACAAAGAGTTCATATATATGTTCTATATTTTTAAAGAGGGACTTATAAAATACAAAATATATATGAACTATCAAGATATTAGAAGTCAGTCTTGAAACAAATCAATCAATATATATCATATTATGAATTCTGAATTTTTCTTAATTCTAAATTGTTATGTTTGTATCCACCAAATTTTAAAAATTGGTGTGTCCTCGTGTCCGTATTCGTTTCCGTGCTTCTTAGTAAATAATACTTAATAACCCGCCAAAGGTTCGTATGCCAAAGAACGTTGTTAGGATGTGACTAATACTCTTGTTCATCTTACCCCGGCACCTCAAAAATTCAGATGAACTTCACGTATTTTTCCATGCCTTGGCATTCACTCACCGCCCAAAGTCACCCAACATTGCGACATTTACTCTTCTTTGCCTTCATATGCTCTTTAGTTATTTGACTACCTACCACTTCAATCACCGAATACTCCGCCAAACTGGTTGAATCTGACTTATAAAATGACCCGACTCTCTTGCTAATGCAGCATCGCAGAGTAGACATTTGCTTACTTCTGAATCACTTGTCCTTCTCAGCTCCTACAATGGCCACCAAAACCCTGCCCTCTCTTTTGACACTCCTTGTCCTGGTTGCTCTTTGTGGGCAAGTCCTTGCAGGTCGTAAAATACCAGAAATTTCTGGCAATGAGAACAAGAAACAGCCTCAGTGGTTGCTAAAAGACCATAGCTTCCTCATTCCAGGCATTGGTAGGGTACTGGTGCCACCATCTTTTCACGTTCCTTCAGTCAGTCCATATACAGGGGGAGGGGGTTTTATCCCCGGTGGAGATGATGGATTGGTCCCAAATCCTGGGTTTGAAGTTCCAAATCCAGGAAATGTTGGTGCTACTCCACCAACACATCCTTGAAATTGCATTTAGGTGCATTTTCCAGGAGACTGAATGCTTTAAGTTTTATGGAGTGATAGATGCTTCTGTTCTAGTCCCTTTGATGTAAGGAAGAGATCCATAATTTCCTCCACACGGGAGAAAATAAGTAGTAGGGTGTACTCCTAGTTCCAAGTTTGCCATCCTTATGAACATCACTGGACTGCTAATAAATTGTGTACTTGTTTTATATTTGTGCATCCCTTCTATTTTTATTGAAAACATGTGTCATTCATGCAAGCGTTTGTTTGCCACTCCTTGGCCAGAGTATGGCCAAGGCAGACGGAAAAAGAAAATATCTTGAAGCTCATGACAAATAGCTTCATTCTAATATCTGCACGTACCATTCCAGTCAAAGAGAGAGGAGGGAGAAGAAGAATCTTTATAGCAAAATTTCCTTTATACCACACTCTTGTTGAATAAGAAAATAAGAAATCAAAACAATAAACATAAAAAGCGAGAAAAACTCATCTGCATATCCAATGTATACTTAGCAAAGAAACCATTTATTGCATTGACCACTAAACTAATCTGCTGATGATTATTGCTTCTGATGCTCAACATGCTAATGCTGCAATAGAAGCCAGTAGAATGGGTCTGAAAGAGTTCCTAAATTAACAGAAAATCATTGATTGACTCCCTTTGCATACGGAGTTCACTGTCTGCTGGACTTGATTGCGTTAACAGTAATTGGATCCTATTCATTTGCCTCGGGATTATACACATAAAATTGAAGCTAATAAACATAGCTTATAATACTAAATATCACCACATACATAACACTTGAGTCTGGTTTTGGCAGAATTTTCTCAAATACATATCAGGGTTGAGCGATAATATAGTGTTGATAACAACACCGCTCCAATGAATGCAAGGTTGTAAGTTTTACTGACAAAGACAACATGGTGGAATAAACTTTAATATTTCAAATGTTTTTCAATATTTTTACCCCATATAACCCTATTTACTTGAAGAATTCTGATGCCTGAAACCAATCAACCAATCAAATATGAATCATATTCAGTGCATGGAGTTAAACTACTGACTACACTGATACATGGCATATGTTGAGCAACCAGTGTTCAAAGTCAAGCAAAATGTTATATAATGCTTAGACTAGTCTTGCTCTCATGATAAAACGATAAGAAACAGAAGATATCTAGTCACTATTAGTCAACACATACATTTAAACGTCAATCATCAGAAACCCTTCAAATGAGCGAGGGAGAGAGAATAGAATTGGTTAGGAAAACACAATTCTCTTCATCTTAAATCCAAGTCCTTATCTGAGTACATCAAAAGTCTCAATTGTTCTAGAGTTGGAAGTTTCAACATTGAGATGAATGCATCAAAGAATTAGCCTGCAGCAACAATTATTCCACTATCAACTAAAAGATGATGAGCAGTGAACAAAAATTTGAATTCAAATGTACATTATGCATAAATCTGATTATATTGTAAGAATTCACCATTTTTACCGGATAGTAACAACAAAATATTGTACCGGGGTCTACCCAACTGTTAGTACAGCCAGCAAATTCAACAAATTTTTGCTAGTTGCTTCCAACCTAAAGACAACAACGGTAATGCTGCTACAGAAGCTTCGGTTCATCAAATGGGCACCAGCACATCACAACTACACCAGTCCAACAAGGTTGAAATGAGTGGAATTAAAGGAATTAGGGCAACTTAATCTTGAGGAAGAATTATCCAACAGACAAAATTATATTCAGTGTGCGCCCTCCATGTTCTTGAATTTGCAGGAAATAACTCTAGAAGATATGTTGCTACTAATGACATGTTCAAAAGCATCATATTAACAACAAATCAAGATGGGCAAGATAGCAATGCCTAACTGATAAAGTACACTAGTTATGGACTCAGAAATGAACTCGACAGCTAAAATGGAGTTAAATGAGTGTGAATCCTAAATATATTTATGGGTAATATGGGACCTCACTACTCATTCCCCTCCATTGACCTGAAGGTTTTCGATAAACCAAAAATGAGGGTTGATGGCCACTAGATCAAGCAGTTTTCCCACCAAAGAATGTCCCAAAGATAAACATTTTCCCTCAAACAGATAAACATCTAAACTTTTCAATTAAGGACCGTTTCATTACAAGAACCCATTAGCATTATTACTTGAACAATCCTTTGACAATTGACATCAATCCAAATTGCAGATGTTTCTCCTCATTCGACAAAGTTCATCTTTCTAATTCTGATTTTTCTATATGCAACAATCGTTACTCCTTCACATATCCAAATATCATCGGAGCATTCATGAACTGAAAAAGAAAAAAGAAAAGGAACGAAAAAAATAGGTCAGTCGAAGAGAGAAGTTTACCTGAAGAAAAGGAAAACGAGAGGGAGTGAGAATCTGAGTGTAGAACA
>JAOQMR010000009.1:2765595-2776955 GCA_027563865.1 Erythroxylum pelleterianum | reverse complement strand
AGGCCATGTTACACCGGAGATGGAAGCCTCGTCCTCCCTAGACCTGGAATACAAATTTCTGGTAGCTGCCGTCCTATCATTTGCATTCAATTGAGAAATTGACCTTATATAATTGATTAACGAAAATAAAGGCAATGGCAAGCACCTTCCGTGACGTGGTCTACTGTGTTCCTGTAATATTTAATTAAATCTTATCCGCATATTTGTATATATCCCGTGTAAATATGTAGATAAGATTTACTCCCTTTTATTTAAAAAAAATTATTTTAGAGGGATTTTAATTATTTAAAATAAGTGTCTTTTTATGCATGTTTATGATTTTACTTTCAAAATTACCTTTTAATTTCTCTCACATCTTAATTACACAAATTATATTTTCAAAATACTTTAACATGTAATTAATAAGAGTATCTCAAACATCCCCTAAAAAAAAGAGTATCTCAAATATTTCATTTCCTTAATAAATGTGATAACTTTTATTTTAAATAGGAGGGAGTAAGCGGAACAAAAAATTTGATGTGACACCTTCTTACCTTCTACGTTGCTAGATTTATTTATTGGGATCTCAAATTGCTTCATTTTTAGTTAAAGCTAATGTAATTAGATTCTAATACAATTTTGTTACAAAAGGTAGCTAAATGAATTATAATGGCATTAACAAGTTCATTCAAGAAAAGTTCACAGTTTATTTCTGTGGTGGAAAATACGCCTGTTCCTTTCATCCCGTATGTCTAGGACCAAATAGGATAAGTTTGTAATTCTTCTTAACATGTTACAAGTTATGATTTGTTGCCACTCCACTGGTGGTCACTTATTGCACATTTTTTAATTTTTGTTTTCTTAGCTCCATATGTGAATTTACATTGGACAAACAGTTGTGAATAGCTCTCCAATTGCCCCTCAAATCTTCTGTACCGTGTACCCTGTCCCAACCTATCTCAACTCATCCAAGCCATCTATTTATGTGGGTTTTGTACCGTATACTCTGTCTTAACTCATCCAAGTCATCCATTGGTACAAAATATCACGTCCCCTCCAATTGTCTTTTACAAAGACTGCACCAGTTTGTCAAGTCTTTAAACTTGTTTAGTCTAACCACACTGTTTTCTACCAACAAACATTCCTAAAATTAAGGTGAAAAAACTTCCTGCATTATGTGTTGTTAAATTTCCCATTTAACACTAGGGCAACACCAATTCTTGTCCTCAATATTATCCTTTAACTCCACATTGTTGAACTACATTTGTAAATTATTATCATTTATTCTTAAGAGGGTCTTATTGTTCATCAACATTGTATTTGATAGGTTTTGATTGTCTAGAATGAAGTTTCTCAATATATTCAGCTTAAGGTTTTGAATAAGAAGACCATCTAATAACCATTTGTCATGCCAAAATAGTGTGTTCATCCCATTTCCTACTACTTTCTTGATGTGGATTCTGTTGAAGCTTCTCCATTTAAGTATCTCCTTTAAAGTAGCAGATGTATTTCTTGATGATAAATCAATTTCCTAAAGGCTCTTATCTTTGATGTAGAATGTATATACCCACTTTCACCATAAAGACTTGTGATCATTAATTAGCCTCCATAATCTCTTGATCATCATACAGTTATTCAAGAGTTTTAAAGGAAAGATGTTCAAACCTCCATGCTTCTTAGAGCTACAAACTTCAGACCATTTTATGTCAGCTTTATAACCTGCTTCAGTAGAACTAGACTAGAGAAATTTTCTAAGAATTTCACCAATGGTTTTTTCATAGCAATAGGAATAGCAAGATGTGTTCCCCAATGAATATTGATTGAAGATATTACAACAATAATTAGTTGAGCTCTCCCATCTATAGATAAAGATTTCATTCTCCAACCTGTGATTTTAGCATGCATTTTATCCACCAAAGGTTTAAAGCTTCCATAGCATAATCTGGAAGAAGTTATTGGAATTCTAAGATAGGTGAAAGGCAAAGGCATTTGTTTGAAACTAGTGACATTTTCAACCATAGTTCTATAATCCTCATCACTTCTAGACATAAAAAGAGGACATGTCAGTATTAACATAAAGCTAGACAGCTTGGTGAATATCCTGATAGCCTTCATTACTAATGTAAGTGAAGTTTTGTTCACCCTGGTTAAGGTTGATAATTCTCAATTTTCTACACTTAAAATGATATTTGAAGTGGTCGGTCTTCTTAACAATTCTACATAAAATTATGTTGAAAACCTCCATGTTAATGGCAAACAAGTATGGTGAAGAAGGGTCTCCTTACCTAATTCCTTTAGAACTCTTAAAAAATTTCGTTGATTCTCCATTGATTAGAGTACTAAAGGTTGGATTAATGAAGCATAATGAGTTCCATTTAATGAAACAATCAGGGAAATTCAAAGTCATCATAATGTTACACAAGAAAGTCTAATCAATATTATCATATGCTTTCTTTAAATCAATCTTCAAATGCAGTTTTTGTCTTATCTCCTTTTCGAATAACCCTTGAAAAATTCTTGTAGCAAAAGAATATTGTCACTCATCTCTTTGCCAAGAATATAAGCCCTTTAACCACTATTTATATGGTTTAACAAGATCATCTTTAATCTATTAGCTAATATTTTTGAAATGATCTTTTTATATTAAATTACAACAAGCTACAGGTTTAATATCTCCAAAACTTTTCTAAACTCACCTCCTTGTCATTCAGGTTGGTTAAGTATGTGTAAGAAGTTAGGCTTTGTTTATCATAACTTATAAAGGGATTTATATTAATGCCTAAGGATATCATGATGCATGAAGCAGGTAAGAGAACACTTTGAACGAAGACTAGAGTGCATATCGGCCGATAATGAAGACGTGTCAAAGAGGGAAGACGGAGATCGGTGAATATTGGGCATTTAGGGTTTTGTAAATTTTAATTTCATTTTACCGTTCCACGTTATCTTTTGCTTCTTTTAAGGCATTTAAAAATATAGGTGTCATGTTATAGATTGTGACAACATGTGTATAACACGCCATAAGTTCTGGCCAAAAAAGCCTTAAATTGAGCAGACTTGTGAAAGTTTAGACTTTCATTGAGTAAGTTACAAGTTTAAGTCCTAAACTGATTAAACTAAAAAACGTTAAGTCCCAATTTGAGCTTTTAGCCTAATTTTGTACAATCTCCTTATAATGAATTTTCTTCTAGTAGACCTCCACTGCATCCCTTGTTGTTTGAGACTTGGTCTCTATTGATAGGTTATATGGATTGAATCTTGAAATATTTTTTCATCTTCAAATAACGGCATTAGGGGTATACATTCTAGTAGTTCTCTTCCCAACTCAAACACATAGTCTAGCATAACCAACCCTCTTTCTTCTAACAATGAACTTATACATGCATATAGGTTTTCCAATAAAGGTAGTAAGATAACTAAGCCCGGACCAATATTATAAGGGGACATTATGAAGGTTAAATTATAAGGCAACATTGTTATACTTGATTTTCTCCAAATTGTGACCAAGTTCCCAAATTTGGAGGAAGACTGGAACATCTTTTATATCATATTCAAAACCTTGTTAAGATCTTCAACAAAGTTTGGCCACTTTCAAACATGTTTTTCACTTTCATATTAACTTTCCAAATTTCATCCTTTACAAAAATATATAAGATAATTTTCTTGTATTCACTTTTTATAGTTTTTCATTTAAATTATATATATATATATATATCTATATATATATATATATCTATATATATATATATATGAAATATGAGAATTTTTTTTGATCAATTTCTTATATTTTGATTAAAAAGTATCGACGAAATATAAAATACTTTAAATCTTTCTTATATAATTAAAGCAGGAAAAATAGTTATAGTAATAATCTAAATTCTCTAGTTCACCAAAACCACAATACGTGTTAATAATTTTAACAAGCAAAGATGGGCAATGTTCAGCTCAATAAAAAATGAGTCATTCCATGTCACTTTTTCCCATAGCAGTCCACCATATCAACAGTTATAATATATCTGAAATAACAGAGATCTACTTCAATAGCAACCATCTACCTGAGATTGTAAAAACCGTGATATGGAAGCAATCAGATCTCCAATTCACTATGCCCCATATTTCACCCTTTCACAGCCTTTGCATTTCCAGATTCAGTCTGCAATTCGAAAGTCCTTGCAGTCTATTGAACCAAATCTAGTAAATGTAGCAACGAGCATCTCTGTCATCTTTTTTAGGTTCACCTTAAATTCAGTAGATGACGTTTTCTCTGCACTCGCTCCACCTTCTCGGCTCTTCGTTACGTCACAACCTACCGTTGCACCATCCAGATAAGCTTTACATGCTGCCAAAATATCATGTGCTCGAATGTGGAAGTGGCAAATTACAAAATCTTCAAAATACTGCAGGAAAACTCGATCATTTAAACCCGTTTTGTTCATAACCAAAATCTCTACAAGTGCATTATAGAAACTAATGTTTTAAGACATCATTAGGGCTTCAAACAAGGAAGAAAAGCAAAAGATAATTAAAAATGATAAAAGATAAAAGTATACTTCCGGAAATTTACCTAATGGAGTCATTTAAAACTATCACATAAGCTTAGCAGAGTGTTCACCAAAATAAATAACTACTTATATAAAGATGAAAATTTTCAAAGAACAAATTTAAAGTAAATGAATTTGACCGGCAACGAAAAGGCCATTCACCCTTTGCCATAAAACAAACCAAATGCAGAGAGCCTCTCCCAAATGCGATGGAATTAGATACAAGGTAATTAAGATATATCATGTCAAAACCCTAATTGCTCTTTGGGCAAACTCACTTTCAAGCACTCGAACTTCCAAGAGTTATGCAACTATGCCACCAAACTTGCTATTTTATATAAATTAAACTCATTTAATTACAGTATTTTACAATTATTATCACCTAAGATTTTTCAATGGACTGTAAAATCTCGATCAAGTACAATTCTTCAAATAAGTAGTTAATGATTGTTTTACAAGGGGCATAGGTACAATTTAATTTCCAACGTTTGTCTAATTAAGTACATGTCCTCATCTAATATACCACATTACACTTCAAGGATACTAATTCCACCTTAAATCATAATTCTATCAAATTTGACTTCAGATCTAAGAATCCTTATGGTTTCAGTGGTGGCCCTCTGAATCTAAGTTGTTCGATTGTGTTGGCTGTGGGCTTCACTAAAACAAAGACTGGAGAGGAGGAAATTCTTGTTGGGTTGACCTGCCAAATGGTTCACTCAATGCTTGATCATGACTTTGCAAGAAGGGAATGATGCTTTTCAATGGAAAACTAAGTTAGTGCTCAAGTTTTGTGCTCATGATGCCTTCATCTGATGTGGAAATGGTTATTGCTCTATTTTTTTTTTTTTACATTTTTGATGTTTTTTAAAGGGATGGGTTCTCTAGTTCATCCCAATTGGCGTTCTGTGTTGCTGGAAGTGGGTGTGGTTGCAGAAAAGGATTGACTCGTGGAAGCCCAAATCATCTAAGGTATCCTCACCGCCAAATTATCTAGTCTTAATAACCAAAACAGAACTCTTGACTGCACAAGAACACATTCTCTAATCCCTGTGCCACTGAAGAATCAAAACATTGGGCTTGATTTATGCTTGCAACAATCACTGTCCTATTACCACAAGTTGCTAGCATCTCAGATAGGCAATCAGATTCAACTGAGTCAACAACTACAAAGCAACAATATAATCTTTGGTTGTGTAATGACGAAGTTTTTTTCTATTTTATAATTTTCATAGGCCAAGGCAATTACATATGTTGAAACGACAAGACTCTGGCGTTTTAGGAAGGAAACAAACCAAAAGGATTGCCCTATACCATCTGGAGGTCTTCTCCAAATGTTAGGGACTAAGAATTCGAAGAAGAATGAAGAAACGGGGGTGGCTAATCTTCAAAATATACAACTTATGAAGCAATATATATTATATAGTGAATTATGAATCATAAAATATTATTACAAATATTTAAAAACATTTTTAATTAATATAAAACATTCCATAATTAACTAATTAATTTCTATTGTCACACCATTTTTAAAGTGGGTCCAACCTAAATAGTATTTAAATTTGACACAATTCTAATGGAGTTAGTATTTAAGGTAAAATTAAGGTGTGACCTAATATCACAAATAACCATTGTAATAATCAGCTATAACTATTAGGTGACAATGGACATGAAATCATAGCATAATGAAATCTTCATTTCCTATATTCAAGGTGTCCAAGTAATGGTCCAACTTGCAGTCAACCACCAAAGTCTAATTTTATCAAAATTTGGGTCTAGCAAAACTATTGGGGATCCAAACGAGGCTTTTTTAGCTTGATTCGAATTAACCCGGACACAATTGGAATTTAGGCTTTTCGGATTAAGCTTGAGCTAGGCCTTGTGGGACCTAGATTCAGCTCAACCTATTGCCAACCATAAATATATGGGATTCAAATTTAGTTTTCCTTTTTCTATTGCCTGATGCCCCTTCTTCAAGATCTATAATCTCTTAATTTCAACTAAAAACAGCACTACAAAAATTAATCTTTTCAATGCTAGAAGAAATGATGAATTAGCTACCAGTTTTCAATTACAAGTAGGAAAATAAGGACAAATCCAGCTACAGTCAAGCAGTCAACTAAAGACAAAGAAAAGTTTGAACTGTGGATAATGCTCAAAAATCCCAAAAAATAGTGAAATTCTAATCAAACAACAAAATTCAAGAATCTATTCACTAGTCTATTAGCCCATTTTGAGTTCAGGAATGATTAACTCCGGGACAGCTCACTTAGGAATCATTTAATCAAAGTATGGCTCTACATTTGAACTCCAACAAAACTCCATAACGATGAGCTATAATCATCTTATTGAAGCACATAACAAAATTCCATTCCTTGAACCTAATTTCCCTTCTCTCCCCAGGGCAAATAATTGCTTGTAAACCCACACTTCTCTCTTTTCTACATAAAAATGCTATAAGCTTTATCAAACAATAATAACAAAGAACAAATTACCAATACGTGGAATGCTTTGTGTTCACAGATAGTAAATAATAACTAAGGATTGAAAAGGCAAAAACTGGTATAAATTGTATGTTTATCAAAATGACGGTAAAGGGAGTACATGGACTAATAAGACAATAAACTCAAGATCCATATATTGTCTATGCAATGACTAAACCAGAAAAAGTTGCTGAGAGTTTGATTGATTGCTAGACTATCTATCACGAAGATGATAAAGGAAATCAAGCTAGGGAAAAGACAAATATTGAGCCAAAAAGCGACGATTAGTGTAAAAATACCTTAGGTGGCCTTCTGAGAGTGTACATCATTGTCTTCAAGGACAAAATAAACACATTCTCATTGTACTCTTTGGATCTTCTCTCTCCTCCTGCTCCAACATATGACTTCTCATATCCAGGTTCATTGAAGAAGGGTTTGTCATTAAGGATGAGGCCTTGCATAGAAACCAAAACTTGTAGCATAGTTGACTGCCCAGGAATCCACTTCTCTGTTTGTTTCCCACTCCAAGTTCCCAAAAGGCTAAGGCAGACTTTCCCACATTCATAGAGATTTGGATTTAAACGAAGCCCACCTGAGTAGTAATACACCATCTGATGGAAGACATTTCCAATTAAACCACAAAGAAATAGGTTCACAATATCACGAATAAAATATGAGACAATATATACCGGTGGTGAATTAGGATACGTAGAAGGAAATAGACAGTCAAATACAAAAAGCCCATCATGATAGGGTGTACCAACAGGTCCTATAATCACAGCTCTAAGAAGTTCCATCCTTGCTTCACAAACTCTCACAAATATAGTCTCTGCAAAAATAGAGATAGATACATAAACTTAGTCATGTACCAAAGATACTTCATATAACTAATAAAAGAGGGTCAACTTCAAGCTAGATAAAAAGATTTGCAATAAGAAATATGCAACAGAAAATTTTCATTGAAATCCCCAAATTTTTATTCTTAAACGAATCTCATTATACCTGGTAAGTCCTTCCCTAGACTTCTCCATTCCTCTTGGATTCTCTTTCCCCAAGAGATGGTTGGCTAGCAAGAAGTGAAAGAAAACAATGTGAATAGGCATACGGGTTTTACATGTACAAGAACCAGCCCATTACTCGGTAAATACAAAAGAAAATTTGTGTGAGAGAGAGATAGGGTATAGACACAAACAGAGATAAAGGGAATCTGCAAAGAACTTAGTTTACCTGCTGCCCTGAAAAGCCCATGCTGCAATAGTGATGATCTGAAAAGTCCTCCACAATATCAAATTGCTTAAAGTTCTTATACTTATATATGATATCATTTTCACCACTTATTTCTACTTTTCCATTAGAGTCAACAGGACTTATTGAACTGCTTGAAGATGCTGCCTGACTTCCATTGTCCACAAGCACAGAAGCAGTTGCTTTCTGTTTGGATTCAGCAGAGTGTGGAACACTGGCCCCGCTTTCAGGAAGAACTGAAAGAGCAGAAGTGCTTGTACCAGATAATTTATTTACAGAAGAAGCAGGTTCTTTCAACCAAGGAAGTGTAGCCTCTACCCCAGGAGGGAGATCAACACTATCAAACTGAGACTGGATGGTGAAATAATCGTCTTCATATAAAAAGTCATCATAATCATCATCAGAAACATCATCAGTGTACTTTTCACCATCATCACCAGACACATCGTCATCAGGATAAGCCAAGTCAGAATTGCAGCTGTTATTATTTTTGGACTCGACGGATTCAGAAGTAGAAGCCTTAAGAAGATTAACTGTACTTAAGGATCCTACTACATTGATACAATTCTCAATCTCACAAGGTGATGCATCCTGAAGTAAAAAAATTACTTACTAAGAACTGACTATTATTTTAACAAGGAAGCCATAGTTGGCAAGTAAAGAAATAACTGTGAATTCCAGTTTTCTACCTTAGAAGGAGATTGGCATGGATCATTGCAACCTAAAACTGATTTTCCCTTGGCACTCATGTTATCAGTTGTGTTTATTGTAAAAAGTTGATTCGGATCACCATCTCCTTCAAATTCCATCAAACCACACTGCAACCTAAACCAGAATATGATAAATTAGGAAAGGATGAGATGAAATTCAAGGTTAAATGGCATCATCCATGAATTTATGTTAGAATGAGAATACCTACTTAATCATAATAAACATGCACATTTGTTCCCATCTTAACTATAGAGCATAAAATGATTGAGGATTTCATTGATCGTTATTTTCCTTGATCCCCAGTAATCTACAATAAATTAGATCCTGAACATGGAAACAATGATTTGAAAAATAACACTCAGTCAACACTTTTCTCAATAAACTGATGCTTTTCCAAATTGCCTACTTGCCTAACAGATTAGAAATGGGTGTTTACTCCAAGGACCGACAAACTGAAGAAATCCAAACTTTTCTCTTTATTATGACTGAAATTTTTATTAGCAAATTGAAAAAGAACACTAATTTCCGATCAACTTAATTTATTAGAAACTTTATACGAATGGTATCCATAATATGTGCTCAAACCCACAGACTGTGGACCGAGAACTCAACGCACATCCACTACGCTCGAAACCTCTCGCGTGCAAAATTTTGTCAGCAGCCAGGCAGGGTCAAGAACCAGCACATTGAAAAACAAAATATATTAAAAAAAAAAAGCCCAAAACTTTAAAGCGCAGATATGATCAGACCTCAAAACAGAAATGAAAACCGAAAGCAGAGACAAGAAATCTAAAAACACCGGAGAATCATGTTACGTTGGTTTGCTTAAACCTTTTGGAGATGAACGCGATATCTTCCTTCTAAAAACCAGACAGTCGATCACAACTCCTGTTGTGTCTACAAAACAAATTCATCTAAAAAGTTAGTTATAGAGAGAGAGAGAGTCCAAGTTAGGGTTGACTCCGCTACCAAAATATCTTATTCGTATGTATCTATCTATACACTGTTTGTATGTAGAGGAACAGAAGAGCATGAGCTCTTATAAACAAATCTTCATTTATTGGGTTTAGCTTTTTCAAATTAATGACGCTGTTATGTGGAGTAATGGGCAAGTTTACCTTTGTTCGATTCCAGTGCATTATTGGCGAGTTGCGGTGGTGCGTACTTGTTAGGATGCAATTGG
This sequence comes from Erythroxylum pelleterianum, assembly GCA_027563865.1. Lineage (NCBI taxonomy): Eukaryota > Viridiplantae > Streptophyta > Magnoliopsida > Malpighiales > Erythroxylaceae > Erythroxylum > Erythroxylum pelleterianum. Next base: position 2,766,813 of record JAOQMR010000009.1, on the reverse strand, counting down.
CCCTCAGATCTTCCGGCTCAGGTACTCTGGCCCTAGCCTGTGCAAGAGGATCTAAGCCATCTATTTAAGTTGTGTGCCAGAAGATCTAAGCCATCCATTTAAATTGAGCAATAAATAGATGGCTTAGATCTTCTGGCACACAACTTAAATGGATGGCTTAGATCCTCTGGCACAGGCTAGGGCCAGAGTACCTGGGTCAGAGAATCAGCTCCCGTGCAATTGTGTCATAATCAATCACTAATAACTCTAGCCATCATTCTAATTAAAATTAGGTTTAACATAAAATAATAAAACAACAGTAACAAATTATGTTTTTAAAGAATGTTGTGTCTCGTTAGTCGTAAAATATACTTTCATCTAAAGTATTTATATTAACAAATTATATTACATTTAAATGAGCAATGTATAAAATTGTTTTCTATTGCAACATATTATACTTTATTTTTAAATTTAAAATAAAAATCAATTGATTATTATATATTTTTAATTTATTCATCGTGACAAAATGTATTTCATTATAGGTCACTTTTCAAGTTCATTATAATTAACATCAACTAATGATTTCTTCTTTAATCCAAAAATTAATGTGACTTCTCTTTACAATTCTATATAGTATTTCCAGTCATTAGAAGTTGTATACTTGATTCTTCTGCTCCTTCTCTGCTAGTGATCCTATAGCACCTTGCCTCAGTTTGTGGGTGAGTCTTTGATCTTTGGTCTTTGTTTCCTCTTTTCTTACTTTTAGCACTCCTTTAGTCCTCCTACATTCCATTTTTTTGGTCATGTAAACTTCCTTGCTTCTCCTTCCCAAGGTGTTCTTCCTACTCTTTGTTGTGTCCTCCTCCCTCTCAGCCCTTTTCCTAGTCATAGTCCTTTTTTCCTACTTTAATCTCCTATTCACCTGCTTTTTCTATTTATGCTAATATGTTGAACAATTTGCCTTTTTTTTAAAAAATTCTTCTTCTATCCTCTTCTGCCAATGTTCCCTCCATCTTGCAACCTTCAATAGTCATTGGCCTTTTCAACTTAGTCATCCCAGCTACGACCCCAATAGTTTCTTTACCTTCTTGTGTGCTTGATTGTTTATACATTTACTCCATGACACTTAATAATTAATGCTTTGTGTTGGAACCCCTCCCTGGTACGACACTGGCCCGACGTTCTGCATGACATCTGGACTCGTGCGTCACGAGGGAGTGGTTCCTCACCACAGATTAT
>JAOQMR010000009.1:2740114-2754040 GCA_027563865.1 Erythroxylum pelleterianum | reverse complement strand
CATATTGATCACTTGTTAATAATTTTATGTTTAATTTCTGATTTGATTGGTTGAATTCAATTCTCGTTATTAATTGCATATTGATCACTTGTTAATAATTTTATGTTTAATTTCTGATTTGATTGGTTGAATTCAATTCTCGTTATTAATTGCTATTGCATCTTTTATTTTCATTTTTATATTTTTTTGGCCTTAGATTTTAGGATTAGATTACTCTCCCTCTTCATGGGATCCACACCTCTTATATTACAGTTGCGGCCCGTGCGCTTGTGGTATTTGAGGGCTTATAAATTTTAAAGATCAAATGACACGATCATTACTTAAGGTATTCAGATCCCAACTCTAACACCATCAGCATCTCAATCATCGTAACGGGTTTTGTTGGGCCCGTGTTTTGCGTACCGGGGCGAACTCAAGCCCAATCTAACTGGGTGAGTGAGGCCCCGCATACCTCAAGTTTGCACACGACCACAACCTTAATCAGTATTGTCCTCTTTGGTCACGGGCACGATTCGAACCCATGACCTCAAGGTTTTGTTGCACTTTCATGCACGTCTCTTACCATTGAGCCAAAAGTGCAACAAAACCTTGAGGTCATGGGTTCGAATCGTGCCCATGACTAAAGAGGACAATACTAATTAGATGGGCTTGAGTTTGCCCCGGTACGCAAAATACGGACCTAACAGGTTTCATGTTCTGATTCTTCTTTTTCTTGTTATTTTTGTTTTTCTTTTCTTTTTAAGTTTCTTTTATATGTTGTTTGTTCTTCTTATGTTGAGGATAATGTGTTGTCCAAGTTAAGGGAGGTTTGCATGGTATTGTCATCATGAGTGTGAATTTTGCATGTCATATTGTTAGTTTTTTATTAGGTAGGTGTGAGCCTAATTGTGAATTGTGTAAATGTGTTTATGGCTATAACTTGATAGAAGTAGTTAAACTTAACTTTGAACATAGTCGTTGAAGTTGTGAAGGAATATTAGCTTGTGAAATTTGTATTCTAAGTATCTTTGGTTAAATATCCATGTTAATTAGGATATGACATTAGGTCATTCGCCTTAGGAAATTGTCATATACATTTATAATTCTAATTCAATCGAATAAATAGCATCATTAATAATCTTTCATAAGGATGATTAGCTAAAAAGAAATGAGGTAGGTTATGTGAAGAAGAAGAAAAAATGTGTCTTAAGTAAATAACTATTCTGTTAGCCTTCGAGTTATAAATAAAGCAAGTAGCTAGTTGAGAATGCGATATAGCTGAGTAACTAGGGACATTCATGACAAAATGTTTGTCTTCATTTCAATAGTTTAGAATGACATTCCAACCAAGTCAATTGATGAAACATGACCTAGATGAGCAACCGGGGGACATTTACCACAAAATGTTAATTTACCTTCTCGTCAAAAGACTAGGTCAACGTTAAAGAAAATTAAAAAGTGGTGCTTTGGTAAATAAATCCTACCGATCTTTGGAAATAGCAAGAATTTTCATGAAAAGTTACTAAGTGATAGTTGCAATTTTGATCGACTATTAATTATCAATGTATGTGTACAAGTGCTTTAGGTGAATGAATATGATATTAAGATCTTGACTAGTATGTATATTCAATCAAAAGTGCTTAGCCATAAATTGCATAAGTTAATACATTGAAACAACTTGAATGATTGTTGTTTGAGGTTAAATTGGTTTCGTGAAGTTAGATGCCATTGTATCATTAATGCATGTTGCTTGAATGAAGGTGTTATTGTTTGATTTGTTTGATTTTATGTTTTGTTTTTTCTTTAAGAAAAAGAAAAGTTTAAGTGTGGGGATGTTGATAGATGCTGTTTATATTATATTTTGATAGATGTTTTAGTTTGTTTATAGGTGTTTAATAGATGATTATTGCATGTTTAGGCTTAGAATTTTGTTAATGTGAAAGTTTGATTGTGTTTTAAGTGTTGTGCAGTTTAAAGCATAATATTGAACCTTAATCTTAAGTTTTTTTAGATGTTTTGATGTGTCTATTAGTGTATGAACCCTGATAAATTAACATTGAAGAAAGTTGGAGCAAGATTAGGCTAAAGGATAGGGTCACGATCATGACATAGGTGTCATGGTTATGACAAAAGGTTCCTCCTAGGATCACAATCGTGACACCCATGTCACGATCATGCCGACACCTCCTAGGTGCAAGATTTTTCATTTGTTTTGAATTTTGAAGGCAATTTTGGAATCGAATGAGGGGTGAAAATCCTAAAAAGGACTCTAAAAGCCTCAAGAACTATTTAAGAATATAAAACACTCCAAACGGAGGAGCTGCCATCTTGCAAACTTGATCAAACAAGGAACAACGAGAGAGACATCGGGGATCTCCAAATTTCTAGATCAAGCACCGAATTAAGTTTTTCTTTCTTTTCGTTTGTTATTTCATTAGACTTTATGTGTAAAATGGATTTTCAATGTTTTTCACATTTATTATATTCTAAATTTCCAAATTAGGGTTTGTTCTTGAATTATTTTGTGACTCTGATTTCAACTTATTCAATACAATTTTTGTGTTGTGTTAATGGTGCATGCATATTCTTTGACAATAAATCGAGAGAGTGAATCAAAAGTAATCTGATTAAATTGTGCAACTAGAGTTGATGATTTAATATGTCACACGATTAACAAATCAACTATCATTCAAAGAGATATCTTGAGTGAGAAATTTGTTATCCAATAGATCATGTCAGAACTAACTAAAAATGTTAGGGAAAGAGTTATGCATTAAAAGATTACAATTTTGGAATTTTCATATTCAATTAGAGTTAATTGATTACGTATCGAGAAAGAGTAGTCAATCCTTTAGAAGATCTAGAATCAACGCATAATTGAATCAATAGGAGTTAAAGGAACAAAATAACGGTAGAATAATCTTAAGTACCATCCATGATTTTCCTCACATATTTCTGATAGTTCATTTGTTATTTGACTACTTGCTTAGTTTCATTTAATTGTTTTAAATTTTGATATTTTATTTTCATTTAATTCATATCCCGATACTTTAGACAAAGTTAAGTTCACTTAGTTTTAATTATTTCCTTACGAGATCGACAATTTTAATACTACAAGTTATGATCTGTACACTTGCAAAAATTAGGGGTTTATTAGAAGTAAAACTTGCTCAACAAACTCCGTAGGATCTACCACTCGATTTTTGTAATATAAGAACTCAACTTTGTAATCAAAAAATTTGCTAGGCTTTTGTAGAGTCAATTGCACCCTTTGGTCTGAAGGAGGATATTGCTTATAGAATTCCCGTGGGGCCTGCCGAAGAGCTATTGTAGGCTTTGAGATTGTTTGCATTTCATACAGTATAGCAGGGGGTAATCGTGACAGTGCATCGGCTGGCCCATTCTATATACCTACCTACTCAATACGCAATTTTGAAGTCATACCCCGTCAATTTTGTAAGCCATCGCTGGTGGGGTTTGCATGGTTTGATTGATGATCGATTTCATATGATACATTTACGACCAAGAAAATATTTCTCCTACATAGGTAGATACAGTTTAGGGCCTCGGGGGTAACTCTTTGCTAAAGTAGGCGATCGGATGTTATTATTAGGTAAGGACTGCGCCAATGCTGCATCAGTTTGTATGAGAAATGAATTTGCAAAATTTGAAAGTGCCAACATCGGTGTGGTTGTAAGTGCTTGCTTTAAGGACTTGAATGTTGCAGTTGCCTTCGGATTCCACACAAAGCATCTTTCCTCAGGAGACGGTTGAGGGGAGCAACCATGGAGGAGTTTTTAACCATGAAACAACGGTAGTTACCAGCCATGCAGAGAAATCCGTGAAGGCTTTTTATTGAATCTGGAAGCGGCCACTGCTGAATTACTGAACCTTGCCAAGATCCACAACCATACTTGTTGCTGAGACATGGTGGCCCAAATATCGAATTTCTGTACAACCAAGGATAACTTGGAGTGATAAATACTGCCTGGAGGTGTTGTTCCCACGAAGAGCTATAGATAAGAATGTCATCAAATCATACTAGGATGAATTGACGTAACATATCTCGAAACACAATATTCATCAAAGCCTGTGTTTGATGGGTATTTTTGAGAGATCCCAGAGAAATATGAGACAATGTGGGTTGTTAAAGACCTGTAAACCTTAATTTTGTTCCAGCTTTTGCGAGCTCTGTCCAAAGGGCAGTCAAACAAAACTGGTCCCAATTTTGAAAGCCATTGTACACTTGAGACTAAATCTACCCCATATCAAACCTTTCCAAGTGCTTTTGGATCATGGTACAGATGGACTCAAGCTTAGTGTCATACTGATCAAGCTAGTCAGTGAGTTGAAAGAGTTGTTCATCAAAGGCCTTCGACCGAGTGACCATCCTTCAGTCATCATGTTAAACTCTGAATGAAAGCACCAAATGTCACTCAGAAGGGAGTTGGAAGAGAGAAGGATGGGAAAAGGAAGAACCTTTTATCTCTCTTTAGACTAGAAATTCATATTGTTGTAACAACTATACGCACTACTCATCTCCGTACGATACTGTAAATATTCTTTTTCTAAAGTCATTCCATTGTAACGGTATTACAAATCATAATCTTAACATCTGATTGTCTCTGTCGTTTTGCATGTGCTGTGCCTTTTGCTATCTTGTGGGAACTGGTTCAGCTGGGTCTGCAGGGATCCTTGAGCTGGTTATTTCTCCTGGATCTGGTTCCTTATCAACGTCCATGTCTGTAACAAAAGCTTTAGCTAAAGTTGTTCAAGATTCAAACTATATGTTTTAGTTGCTAGAAACATGAATTACCATGCATAAGTAAATCAAGCCTAGGACCGATTTTGATCCAGCTCCGCACTCAACATGTGATGAAGAAGGACATCAACTCTTTGACTACGAGTTTTGGTTCTGCAAAATCAAAAAAAGATTTATCGTATTTATTAACACTTGTAAATGGATTATATATGGTAGTAATATGCCTTACTAAAACAATAAAAGCAGTTTACCCAACATATCGAGGCCGGTAACTCGAATCTTTCACATCCTACATAACATGGTAAAGACCATTAGTTTGCTGTACTGTAAAGGATAGATGATACCAAGCAATCAAAATTTAAGAGCACAATCAAATACATCAACCGAGGCTTAAGTCCAAATGTAAAAACACTGCAGAATTTACTTGAATTTCGTGTTTGGGGTATGTTTTACCCAATAAACGTAATAGGTTGATGAATATGAACAGCAAAACATCAGAGTAGATTATTTATATGCAAAATTGTCAAACTTCTCACTGACCATTTGCTGCCAAAGGTCCACATAGATCATTCAGAAAACAGATTCTCCAATAACAATATACAAGTTATGTGCATTCACTAGTTTTAAAAGTATACATCGAAATATGGAAGTTTTTAGTAGTAAGCAACTCATTCAGCACTTTTAAAGAGAAAATCCTTTTTTCTCCTCTTTTAACCTAGCCTTTCAAACAATTACCCACATTGCGTTTTTGTTTAATGATAACTACAAGACGGATAAACCATGAAACAAATTTTCATCTCATATTTTGATGACATTTCCAGTACACCCATCATCAATATAAGATGGTCTTCTTAAAAAAGGTTAGAAGTTTCATAAGCTGTCAAAAGCTGTCAATGCTTTGGTCACCATCATTTAAGCCAGGGTAATTAATGAATTAGAATAATCAATAATGGACAACCTGGCCATATAGTAGTTTTCTGTTCAGTATTGTATGTTTACCAACCTTGCCCTCATCTCTGCTCTCTGATGTCTCAAGTTCCATCTCAGCAAAGAATGCCTCCAGAACAAAAGCAATAACCTGGATAATGAAGAAAAGATGAAGCTGTGATATCTTTATGAAAACATGTCAACAAAGTCACTTATCCAAATAAGAAAATACGAGTTTCATAAAGGCAGACATAATCCTTAGTTATAGATGAGTCAAATAACTCTTATTTCTAACAGCATAATGGATCAGACATGATTATGTTATAGATTATCACTCCTTAAAATTGGCATGCATCACTCAGGTAAATGAAACCAAGATTTTGATGGCTGGACATTTTCAGTTCACTAACTTTATGACCTAAACCATTCAACTAAAAAGTTAAGTTGATTGAGGACCATGCTAACAAGTCATTCGCAAAGAAGCTCGTGTACCATGGAGTTGAATTATTCAAGGAAATATTACCCACATTGGAAGTACTAATTACAATAAGACGTTTCAAACATGGTTGTGAAAATAACACAGTTTTCTGTAGAACGTTTGACTATAAGTAGGATATGATGTACTTTCAGAAAAGACCACAGCAATTCATTTCAGCCGAACCAAACAGACAACCATAAGAAAATCAATTGAAATAGATTCTATCGTCTCAAAAATAACAACTGAAAGATTCACAATCAATAAACCATTTAATTCTGTCAAGATAGATTTATTACTATTATTACGTATCCCATATAAGAATATTACTTACGTAGCCTATATATGGAATATAGGCTATCTATGTAATAGAATCAAACCCAGGAATGGATATAAACTATAAAATGCCTCTTATACATCGAACTGAATGTGTGTCAAATCTCACACTAAATACAAGGTACTGAAACTAAAATTAGCTTTTAACATAATCAAGGTAGTATAATTTGTAAACAACATATAGAAGATATCTTTCCTAGATACTAGAAAAAGATAAAAAAAATTAAATATACCAAAGAAGGAATGTCTTACCAAATTTAAAAGCAACAAAACGGTTAGAAGGTAGAAGCTGATGAAATATGCAAGGGTCCATGCAGTTCCAGTCAACTGCTTATAGCTCTGGAGTAGGATGACAATAATCATTTAAGCTTCCAACCACAATAGCTTATTAGGGACAAAGAGAAAGAACAAGTAGAAAAAGAAAGAAAAAAACATTCAACATAATCACAAAAATTTAGGAGCACTGAAAGAAAAAGTAAACTTTCTATAATTATGATGTCCCAATGTAATTACATATATGTAATCTAGGATATCCTGCATATGAAATAAGTGTTCACAGAACTTTTACTTCAGTGCCTGGAAGTTTGGAGGAACTAATTAGTTAAAACAAGGCAAATCTACTGTAACACATTTTAGAACTATTTTAGTATAATTTCACACCAGACACAATTGTTGGGAACAAGGGCCTTTCTTAACCCCTTTGCACAAAGGTACAAATATCACTTAACAAAAGCTGCTTTAGCATTAAATTGGTTCAAATATATAGAGACAGAATTAAAAATGAAACAGAAACGGTAGGGTAAAATCTTAGGAAGTAGTATATCTGAATGTACAAGAAAGTTGACACATCATTATGCAATGTTACAATATCATCATGTAAACAGATAATGCATTTTTTGTCCTTTTACAAAGCCTTGCAATACATCTCAAGTTTTATATATGACCTCTATATAATCAGACAAGTCACAGTCCATATATACATGATTTAGTAATGATTGACTAACTTGATTTAGCAGGAACAGGAGATACTTTTTGATAGGGTTATCAAGAAAATGTGCAAATCTATTGATTCCATCAGAGATTAGAAACACAGTAGTATCAATATTTACAAGTTTCAGGGCTGGATATAAGAGAGGCAACTCTGGCCTTTCCCCAAGATTGTTAATAGAAAACACAAAAATAACAGGAAACACTGATATGAAAGTCTCAAGATCAAAGACTCAGCCCAGGAAATGGTATTTTCCATACCAAGGACTAAATATAATGATGGAAGTCAAAGTAAAGACAAGACAGAAAATAATGTAGCTCAGTACCTGCATCCACTCTTGCCAATTGTTCATAACTAGCAGATTAAAAAGGGTCACCATTCCATTTGGATAGTCATTAAAATTGAAAAGCCAATAACTGATTTTGTCAAGGAAAGCTATCTTCAAAAATCAATCATTTATGATAATAGTGAAATATAGTAGAAAAGGTCACCAATCCCGCAGGCAGCTTCATGGTAATTGCCATTGTGTAGTGAAAGACAGACCTTTAGGTTTATAGATATTAGATCTGGCAGAAATAAGACATTCCCAAATCATTATCCTGTTCTGAACAATGTGAACATACATTGTTACCCTTGAAGAAAAACAAAAGGTTATTGAAGCTACTCCAGTAAGTTGAAAAGGATACTCGTTTTCAGCAATATCTGTTTCCTCGACACTGGGGTTTCCAGCATTAACAATTCCTCCAAAAACCTACAAATTCAATGTTCAAGAAAAGACTTAATGCCAAGAAAAGATGATATGTACAGATATGTGTGTGTGTGTATATATATGTATATGTATGTATGTATGTATGTAATCGAGTATTTTGCAGCAATACATGGAAAATTTTCTTGTACACATATGCTGGTTATCTAAAAGGTTTCAGAGTAACAAATTGCAGACGTTAAGATATCCCAATAATTAACAAAAGATCAATCTTTATAATGAGAAATATTCTAGTTTAGGGGAAACTGAATTGAACAGAAAAGTTACATCCATAAGTTAGTCTCGATTAACTGCCAAGGTTTTGGACAATTGTCGGGAAGTAGGAGTACCTCCCCATCGATAAAGGTCAAGTCTTAGTAGTTAAGCTAAGGGATCTTATTTGCAATTTTGTGGTGATATACCCAAAGAAAAAGGTAGCCACTATTGCATTACCCAAAACAAACAGTTTTCCCAAAAAAAAAAAGGTTGTATTTAGAAAACATCCGATATTGATGCTTCAATTTTAAATCAATTGATTTGCCAAGAAGTCAGTAAGAGTAACAATTACCAAAGAAAGTTATAATGACAGGAAAACAGAAAAGAAAATCATAACACTAGCCTAATGAACTAGCATATGAAGAATTTAGTAGCAATTTGAAAACCAAGCAAGTGAAGAGATGAGTCAGTGTACCTGGACACCAAGAGAGCAATATATACACATAACACAAAATATGGTGCCTAGGTATGGCATCAGACTTGGTACGAGGGTCAAGAAAGTGGCAACAAAAGCTCGGTAGCTACGGACATACATCAGAAGTCTAATTAATCTCAACATTCTTGCAAGGAGAAGGTAGCGGATCCTGAAACATGAGATATGAATGTTATATTTACATATATATATGTATATAGATAGATAGACAGACAGATAGATAGATAGATAGATAGATAGATAAGACACATAAAGAAGAATTAAAGTTTTCCTTTATCAAATATAGGAAAAGCTACATCTCACCATGATAAGATGAAGCTAAGAAGATTTTTTTTTTATATAAATCCAAATATTTCTAGCTACAACCACCTAACTGTAACCATACTTTGTTGAATTTTGATGCTCTAATCTCTTTTCGAAACATCATAAGTTTGACAAGAACTGCTCTTATGGAGAGTGTAAGAATGCGAAAATTAATAGAAGAAACATGTAGCAAGCCTGAAAATCGTGATAAAAACAAAAGGAAAATTATTTACTGCCACACAATAGCATCAGCATGTAATTAAACATACATTTTACACATAGTATAAATCTATCTTGGCTTGAGCATGACCATCTTATCACAATTACTCACTCCTTATCTGCAGGTCATAGACCAAATCATGTGATACGTATGCCATCCAAAAATAACAATTGCATACCAAATTACCTCAATCAAGAATACAGTTCCAGCATTAGCAGCCCTAGTCCTAGTAGTCTAATTAATTGATTGCTTATATGTTATCTGGTTTCATAGTGTTGGAGAAATATATCCAAAAATTAAGTATTCAATTATAGTTTTCTCCTGAGATTGACTTCATAACTCCCAATAATTTCGTGGATCAAATATCAAGCTTCAGAAACTATATTAGAAGACCATTAGATATGAAGAAAGATTTCCATTATTGCATTTAATCATCAAGTTGATTTATTTGTAATCCAGTCACCATTTATAGTAAACTACCCTAGGTGTCAGTCCTAGAAGTAAAAGCTACTAATATCATTTCATAGCTTCATACATTACGAGAGATTACAGGAACTTCAAAAATTGGAACGTTTGTCTATCAAATTTTGTTGTGGAACTGGTACCAGCCACAACTAGTTCAAGGGGGAGCTGGTTATATGAACAATATTTTCCTTCCACTATCAATAAATCCTTTGATGCAAACTTTAGAACCTGGAAGAAAAGTCATCCGGTGGTTCTGTCACCATGACAGGAGTAGCAAAGAAGGTCAGGAGGTCAATTTTGCCTATAAGGTACTGTTGATATAGGTCAGCATATCAATCTTTCTGAAAGATCTCTCTTTCTTGACTGGAAATTCCCAAACCATCAAAGAAAAAAGCTTTTGATTTTTTTTTAAACAAACAGACTCTTACATCAGATCTCAAGAATGTCCATTTTTTCACAATACTGGTCAGTAAACACGTTAAATGTGAGAAATTTACACACTTCTCCAGCTTATCACAGAACCAGCAGTCTAAAATCTGATGCAGAATCATTTAAAGAGGCTGTGAACAATCCCAAAACTTAAAATATATATATAACTCTGTGACCTGTTACCTATCTTATGCAGCTTGTCTTAGGAATGCAATAATAATGATGCCAGGAAGACACATGTTATTTGGGAGGAAAAACTTAACAAAAACATGCAAAAGACAAAATTAAGGTAAAATGAAGAGAAACATAGTATCTATAACAATTAATGGACAATAGACAATAACAATTATTGGACAATAGACAAAGTCAAAGAAAATTCTTACCATTCTCCATTAGAAAGAAAGATCAGCCCATTGGGGGATGCAAACGATATGGTCTCTCCAATAACTGCATAAACAATTTCGTGTCATGGAGAATGATATATTACCAAAATAACTGTTAGGCATGAAATGGTCGAAGTGTGTACCCTGCTGGATGTGTATGCACAATTATTGAGATAATTGCGTGCATTTCTAACCTGTAAATGTTGTGAACTAACCAATTGTGGTGCGCTACTAAAGTTAAAACATGCTCTAATAGAAGAACAAGGTAAAAGGTAGTGACAAAACACACTAATACAAGAACAAGGCAAAAGGGAGTGACTGGAACAAGTTGTAGTTGGATTGGAAGGAGGAATAGAGCAGGTAACCAATTAAAGGAGCAATTAATGGCCTGCTTTGCTTCTGTACTAGAGGGTGTGTTGGCAGCAAATCGCCTCGAGGGCTACTGCCCAAAACTGTTGGTCTAACCAGAATGTGTACAGTTAACTACACCAACTCCAGTCGGTGTCCTCAAGTTAAGATATCTAAATTTGACATAGGAGACATTGAAGTTAAGGTACAGTGATGCCAAAATGAGGTTTGAGCTTACCAAAGAAAAATCGCCAGAAACTGATTCTCAAACGCCTTCTGAGTCTTCTGTTTTGGTCTCTAATTCATCTAGCTGAGGAAGTCGAGGTGGTGGTCGTGGCAGAGGTGGTAGACGCAACTTCCATTGTTCCTATTGTGACCAAGATGGACACACTCAGGATCGTTGTTACTCCTTACATGGATTTCCAAACAAAACAGCCAATGTCACTTAGTCTCCGGTAAATGATGAACAAAAGATTGAGTATGAGGAAGTTCGTCGTCTTTCTGCCAATGAATATAAGGAATTCCTTCAGTTTAAGGCAACTCAACAGGTCTCTTCATACGGGTAATTCTACCATTTGCCTCTCCCATTCTACTAGACCATGAATTTTAGACTTGCTTCTGATCACTTGACTGGTAATCCCTCTCTTTTCACTAAACTGTCACTACCTAAAACACCCCACAATGTTACTCTTGCTGATGGATCTAAGGAACAAGCCACTGGCATTGGACAAGCTTCACCTATTCCAACTTTACCTTTAAATTATGTTTTATTTGTACCTGGCTATCCCTTTAATTTAATCTCTATGAATCAACTTACTCGCACTCTAAAATGTTCCATAACCTTCAGTTCTGATTCCTTTCTTATATAGGATCGGAGCATAGCAGAAACGATTGGAGTTGGATCTGAATCACGAGGTCTCTACTACCTACAACCTCATTCATCTACCATATGCGTTGTTTCAGTCTCCTAATCTTCTTCACCGTCGTCTAGGTCATCCAAGTCTAGAAGCATTAAAGCAAATGGTTCCAAAGCTTTCTTGTTTGAAGTCCTTGAAGTGTGAGTCATGTCAACTTAGAAAACATGTCAGGGTTTCCTTTCCAAGTAGTGTTAGTACTCAAACTATGTCTCCTTGTGATCTCGTTCATTCTAATGTTTGGGGTCCTAGTCGTGTTACGTCTGTTTTAGGATATAGGTATTATGTTCCCTTCATTGATGACTTTTTAAGATGCACTTGGTTATTTTTAATGCGAGATCGTTCTGAGTTATTTGATGCCTTCAAGACTTTTTGTTCAGAAATCAAGAACCAATTTGGAAAGACAATTGCGCAGTGATAATGCCAAAGAATACTTTTCCGCATCATTCACGTCATTTCTGGCATCTCATAGCATCATACATCAGTCCAGTTGTCCTTATACATCCCAACAAAATGGACTGGCTAAACGTAAACATCGTTATCTTATTGATAAAACTTGCACTCTATCAATAAATGCTAAAGTTCCTTTAAAATTTTGGAGTGATGCGGTACTTACCGCATGTTACTTAATCAATCGCATGCCATCTGATATTATGGGTAATAAGGTTCCTCATACTATCTTGTTTCCTAGGGATCCTCTTTATGTTGTCCCTATGTGTTTGGTTCTATCTGCTTTGTTCATAATCTCTCTCATGGATGTGACAAGTTGTCTGCTCGCGCTATTTAGTGTATCTTTCTTGGGTATTCTCAGGTTCAGAAAGGGTATTGGTGTCATTCCCCCACTACAAACCGTTTCTATATGACTGCAGATTTTACCTTCTTTGAGGATACACCATTCTCCGCATCATCAACTACATCTGACACGACTTCACAGGAATTACCTGTGCCTCTTCTTGACTCATCTTCGGATCCACAGTTACAGGTTGATCCTTCCTCACGTCGATTTCGTATGACTTATAAGCGATGACGACCTATGACTTATAAGCGATGACGACCAGACACATTAGAGCTTCCTCTTTTAGTTGATACTTGTGATTCAGTTCCAGCCCCAATCTCTTCTCCTGCTATGGTCCTGCCTGATACTTCTGATGACCAACCTATTCCACTTCATAAAGGTACATGCTCTACTCGTAATCCTGATCCCATTTATCACTTTTTGAGTTACCACCAATTATCTCCTTTACACTATGCCTTTGTTTCTACTTTATCATCTATTACCATTCCTAAGACTGTTCAAGAAGCACTATCCCATCCCAAATGGAGACAGGCTATGATTGATGAGATGATAGCCTTGGTGTCCAATCATACATGGACACTTGTTTCACTTCCAGCTGGCAAATCTACAGTCAACTGCCGATGGGTTTTTACTGTTAAAGTTAGTCCTGATGGACAGGTCGATCGATTGAAAGCCCACCTAGTCGCAAAAGGATACACTGAGATCTATGGTTTGGATTATAGTGATATCTTCTCTCCTGTTGCTAAGATGGCATCTATTCGTTTGTTCTTATCTATAGCTGCCATCAAATATTGGCCCTCGTATCAACTTGATATTAAGAATGCCTTCTTACTCTTTAATGATTAATGGAACTCTCCATGGCATGTTCAAGGGGCAAAGGGGCCTACGCCAGGGTGACCCGATGTCGCCCATTCTCTTCGTGTTATGTTTGGAATATCTCTCCCGGGCCTTAAAGATTCGCACAACAAGCCCTTCCTTCAAGTTTCATCCGAAGTGCCAAGCCCTCGCGATTACACATTTTGCCTTCGCTGACGACCTCATGTTGTTTTCCAGAGGTGACCTTAACTCCATCCAGATCTTACTGGACTGCTTGAGGGAGCTTAGGGAGGTGGCGGGGCTGCAAGTCAGTCCCACCAAGTCCAACATT
>JAOQMR010000009.1:2711705-2740014 GCA_027563865.1 Erythroxylum pelleterianum | reverse complement strand
TTGGGGTATGCCCCAACAATTCTGTTGTACATATCCCATTTGATAAATGTCATTTACATTTTATCAAAAAAAAAAAGAATGCCTTCTTACATGATGATTTGGAGGAGGAGATTTATATGGAGCAATCACCTGGGTTTGTTGCTCAGGGGGAGTTAGGTCGGGTCTGCAAGTTCAAGAAATCCTTATATGGTTTAAAACAGTCACCTCGAGTATGGTTTGGGAAGTTTAGCAAAGTCATCCAACAATTTGGCATGACTCGTTGTGAGGCAGATCATTCTGTATTTTTTAAACACTCATCATCAAGTACCTTTATTTATCTTGTGGTGTATGTGGATGACATTGTCATTACAGGTGATGATCAACAAGGCATTAAGGAATTGAAGCGATATTTGTTCAAGCATTTTCAAACTAAAGACCTTGGTCAATTATGATACTTTCTTGGGATTGAAGTGGCCCAATCAAACACTGGTATTGTTCTCTCTCAAAGGAAGTATGCTCTTGATATTCTAGAAGAAACTGAAATGCTTGATTGTAAACCTGTTGACATACCTATGGACGGACCCAAATGTGAAGCTGCTACCTAATCAAGGGGAGCCCTATTCTGATCCAGACAAGTATAGCAGGTTAGTGGGAAAGTTGAACTATCTTACTATGACTAGACCTAACATTGCTTTTCCTGTTAGTGTTGTGCGCCAATTTCTTAACTCACCACGTGAGAATCATTGGAATGCAGTCGTTCAGATCCTAAGGTACATCAAAGGATCACCTAGTAAGGGGCTTGTTTATGTGGATAGGGGTCATACAAAAATCATTGGATATGCTGATGCAGATTGGGCAAGTGATGTTAGTGATAGGAGGTCCACTTCTGGTTATTGTGTTCTTATTGGAGGAAACCTAAATTCTTGGAAGAGCAAGAAGCAAGCTGTTGTTGCAAGGTCTAGCTCAGAAGCAGAGTATCATGCTATGGATAATGCTACTTGTGAACTTTTGTGCTTAAAGCCCTTGCTCCAGGAGTTGCAGTTTTGTGAGATTGGTCCATGGAACTTGCTTGTGATAATCAGTCAGCTACGTATCTCTCATCAAATCCAATCTTTCATGAGAGGACCAAGTATATAGAAGTTGATTGTCACTTCATCAGAGAGAAAATCCTCTCAGGCATCATTAAGACTTCTTATGTGAACTCTAGGGATCAACTAGCAGACATGTTGACTAAGTCCTTACAGGGTCCTAGGATAATATATATATGTAAGAAGCTGGATGCATCTGATATATATGCTCCAGCTTGAGGGGGAGTGTTGATTCTGTTTGATATGAATGTAGATTTACCATATTATAATCCCTTAAATCTAGGGATTATAATTTCCTCAAATTGTATATAAATATTGTACAATCCTCTTGATAAAACACAGAAAAACATATTTTCAAGACTCAATTATCATCATTATCATCATCATTTAAACTATGAGTTGTGATGATAAGAGAGACAAATGGTTAAGGCAGAATAATAGTCATCATAGTTTAACATGTTATGTAACATTTATTATCATCGTCATTAATATTATTATTAATTGTTATTATTATTAAGTAGCATCTTTAAAATCTTTAACAGGTCACTCAAGTTAAAAATTCCAATTTGGAGATTCCTATACAAACACATATTCAAACTTCAAAAAAGTAAATCATTTAGTCATAAAAAGAAAAAGTTGCAAGAAGGAAATTGCATAAAATAAATACTATCTACACACCAATACCAAGAAGATTTTCCAAAAGAGGTACCTATTATCCATGTGACCAAAAAATCAAAGCGGTTTTGACCATCTCTCCAATAGTTTAAAAATCCAAATGAATAGATTTTTAAAGCCATTTCTAGAACGTAGATCCATCCTGGTAAACAAAAGTCAGTAAAGTCAAATCCTAATTCTATCATATCCCAAACAAGTGGAATAAGGGATTGTAACATAAACATTAGAATTAATAAGCAATTGAACGCCAGAAATGTATGAGATAGTATATTTGAAAGGACAAGTGAAACGGATAATACAAGCCTACAAAACTCCAATGCATGATCTTTAAATAAGAGCCATTTTTTCCCAAAAACATCTTATAACGTTAGCATCATTCAAAACTCCAAAGCATGATCTTTAAATAAGAGCCATTTTTTCCCAACATCATCTTATAATGTTAGCATATTTAGTGTGTGCATCATGCAGTGGTACTAGAAACATAACACCAGAGTTCAAAGAAACTTATTTAACTTGTATAATGAAATCATATTAATTATTCATCACAATTAATAAATCATGAAAATAATCACATACAAGAATCTCAAACTTTTCTCGTATGTGATTATTTTTTCACCAAAATTTGCAATGAATAGACCATTAGCTTCAAAATATATCAACAAACAACTAAAGCCAATGAGATAAAAACTTAGGTCACCTTGTCCTAGCTTTCAGTTTAGCAATACGTGCAACATCTCAAAGCAAATAAATATATATTAGGACAAGCCCTTACCAAAGGTGAACTCCACAATTTGCCACACTTTTTGGGCTGAATTGTTTTCTATATCAAGCTGTAAACAATATTTACAACAAAGATTAGTATCATCAAGTTACCAATCAATCCAAGGAAGTATGCAATACAAACACTTCTTGGTTGTACAAATCTTTTTAACTAAGCAAGGGAATAATCATAAGAAAAATGTCTCTCAAGTATAAACACATCATCGTTCAAGAAGATGTTTGAAGAGAGAGACAAAAGAATTGAGGACTTGGCTATGTCTATTTATTTCAGTTGAGCTGAAATATTTATATCTATAAAAGTAGGTCATATAAAAAGCCCAAAATGCCCATGGTTATTAAAAATAAAATACTCTTAACACTCCCTTCAAGTTCGGGCATGAATATTCTCCATGTCCAACTTGTTAAAATCATAAGCAACTATATTCCCATTAAGAGCCTTTAGTGAAAAATATTAGTTAATTGCTCTTCTATTCTCGCATGACTTGTAGCATAAGTATTTTTGATGGATAAATTATTCTTGTGCACACCCTCATATGAATTGTAATAGATTATTCTGGTGCCCCCTTCATATGAATTGTAAACTAAACAACATATTACAAACTCTACAAAGGAGGACATATAACTTGAACTTGAGAGACATTTTCGTCTTACAAAACACTTATACCATGTCAAGAAACTGGTCAACCTAAGAGCCTATTGAAACTCTCCTACAGATACTTAATTATCTACTAGTGATAAAACTTCATCACTTAAGCCAACAACAAAGAGAGGGATTGCTAAGATTCTTCATAGCGTCAAAAGATAACAATTGATGCTTTTACAAGACTATAAAACTACCATGTACACAATAGACAACTATGAAAGAATAATGCCACAACAACATGGCATTTGGAATCCCAAAAAGCACCCGAAAATATGCATTTCCTTTTATATATTTATCCATTGGTTAAAAATTCACAATATTTGATATTTGAAACATGCATCATGGGGGGACATAATATTATGTCCACATCAACTTGTAAACAAATAGCACAAAATCATATACCATTATTGAGCGGATGCAAACACACTCCAAATTTGGGGGGAAAATGTTGAATATAAGAAATTCAAACACCTAAAAGTTATACATATTGATAAAAGAAACAAGGAAGAACTGCAAGATATCAGTTCCATTAAACATCACATGGCACCATACCGTTGTTTCGATAACAACAGCAACCAGATTCAAGATGAGAATAAAGGATATCATGTATCCAAATTTGGGGCTTCGCACAAATGCTTTCAACTTTTCCGAGATAGGTGACCGGTAAATTGTAGGAAACATTTCGAAACAAGACAGCTGCAAATGTTGCCACAGGGTCAAAAGATTCATTATATTAGTAAAGAAGAGCCTAATGTTGTTATAGTCCACAAAAGTAACTTACAACGTCCTCCTTTTCAAATCTTAGAGCGATTGCATGACATAAATCAGCAAATTCATCAGGGTTGATCTGCATAGAAAAATGTCAAGTCCCAAATATTAAGAGTTATGACAATCATCCAATATTGACAAATTCATCTCATCCATAGGCATCAGAAACAAGAACTGACAACAAAGTGTATAATACATGTGAATTGACAACATGGGAATGAATTTCATATCATATAGTTATGTAACTAATTCTTTAGGATAGAATTCTGAAACATTAGCAAGAACTTAAATTCCATTATCTTGAAACAAACTCCAAGTTAAGCAACATGCTCCAAACTCCATACAAAAGAACTAAGAAAATATTTGCACATAGTCATGCTCATGCAACTTAGTAACAAAGAATAGAAGTAAAAGGAGTGGCACAGAGGGAAAGTAACAAAAGAACTCTAGAAGCTTAAAGGTTAGAATAAGTCAAACATTATCAAAGTTCAGATTATTGTTGACATCCTCAAAAGAATAAAGTAGCTAAACAACATGTTGAATTGACGATATAGTTTTGACGATAACAAAATACAATAGTTTTGACAATGATAAGTGCAAACTATTAATAATAAATCACATGTCATAGTTGACATTGTCTTATATTCAGCTTCTACATTGCGATGAGCCACCACATATGCTCTTAGTTTTCCGTGATAATAGATTTCCTATCACAAACACAATAACCTTAAACAGAAAACATTATTCGATTGTGAACCTACATATTTGTTGTGTCCATAATTATGATACCAGAGTTCTTGTTCAAAAGCCATTTCCATGATTGGTAGCTCTACCTCCCAATACTCAACACAAAAGTCAAGTCTAGTTACAGTGAGGTACAACAACTTGCTAACTAATCTGCAATATCTGCATAATATGCCCTCCCCTAACTTAAGTACAAGAGACATTAGCATCCGTAAGACTTGAGTATGGGTTTAAATCCTAATAATTGTTTCTCAAACAAATCAAGAGCATATTTCCTTTACGAGAGGTAAATACTCTTCTAAGATTATACTACCTTAATGCCTAGAAAATATTGTAAAGGTTCAAGATCCTTGGTTGGAAATTGTTGTTGCAGGTAGATCTTTAACTTGGAGATCCCAATTGAATAATCTATAGTAAGTGCAATATTGTCCACATAAACATTTAACAGGAATGAGTTGTGATTCTTTCCTACTTTGTATATTTCTTGTATAGTTTCCCTTAATTCATACAATGTTCGGAAACATCACTATTTTAGGATTTGTATCTTTTTAAGATTTCCTATTTAGTTAGGATATCACATGATCATATGATCCCAATATTTTTTTCGTTGTCAATTGTTAGGGTGACATGGATATAACTAACCCTCTTGTACACTTGTAAATAAGCAAAGGAAAAAATATTTTTCAATAAATCGTACGTCCTTGTTTATATACACAAGGTGTCCAAAGTAAAAAAAAAAAGAATGAAAAGTTTAACCAAATGCCTTAATCATAACCCGCTAATAAATCCTATAATTACAACCCATAATTAAAGGAATAACAGAGGGCTCAAGTGCATATTTACAACACTTTCTAACAGTGTGGATTAAAGCAATCACCAAGGACATGATGTGGGAGATTCAATCGTGCAATCAAAAAGTATTGATTCAAGTAAGCTTTGCAAATAATACCGTGTTTTGTAAACATAATCATAATGATATGACCTTGCTTCTTGCCATGTTGATAATATGATTGTACTAAGTAACTCGTTTGTTTGTTGTAAAGGAACCAAACAGACTTCCTTGGTTGAACTCCCAAAACGTTCAACCATCTCATAGGACTCTTACTAGTTGACCTATTTGTAAAACTATTGTATGTAAATTTTATCATAGAAAGAATTAGGTCCCAATTATTCACATTGTCCCTTGACCAAGCATCTTAACAAGTCCCTTATGCTTCTATTTACCACCTCTATCTATCCACTGGTTTAGGGATGGAATAAACTTGAAAACTAAAGTTTAGTGTTTAATGTTTTCCAAATAGTTCTCCAAACTTAACCCATACACTTCATGTCACGATCAGAGACAATCGTTAAAGGTAATTCCAAAAGACATACAACCTCTTTGAAGAAGATCTTACTAATGTGGACAACATCATAAGCCTTAACCGCTGTATTTGTAGATAAGATTCATAACAAAACCACACAACTTCTCTACCATATTGGCATCAAGAACATACATATTGTTGCTTCTTGTCATTATTGAATTTTTACTTTGCAAGTGCACTTACAACTTTACCTTTATTCATATGGTGTGTTAATTTCACATCTTCATTCAAATCCACTCCTCCATCACCCACTACAACATAATCTTCAGCAACTGAAATTGTTGTTTTCTCAGCCCCAATGATAACATCAAGTTTTGAGCCAACAAGCTCAGTATTGCAAGTTAATCTTTTCAGGTCCCTATTCTATTATTTTAGCTGCTTGTCCTATTCTTTCAGCCTGTTGTCCTGTTATTTCTTCTTGTATTTTGATTTGATATTTATGTGTTTCATTCTGTTGTTCACTTTAAGTTTTTCTTGATACACAGTTGTTTTAGCTTTAGGGTTTGCCAAAGAATCCACTTCCTTCTACTTTTCATCTTTAATGTTATGATAATCTCCCATTCTCAAACTCTCCATGTCATCAAATACTTCAATACCTTCTGCTTGTAGGCTTGAAGATTCTAATTGATCCGTTGAAAGAGATGTATGAGACCCTTTTTCGGTAATCAGTTGGTACACATTTTGCACAACTTTGGTAGCATGATAATGGCATGTTCTAGCAAGGAGTTGAAGCAAACAAGCCTGTCTAGGAAATTGGCTAAGGCAACAAGATACTGGAAAGTCTAAGCTGTTTATTTCGGTGAAATGCAACAATATAAGTGATTGGGTTGATGAAAGGCACCCATGGCAACTGGAAATTCAAGTCCTAGACATATCAAAAACACCACTTAGCTCCTGGCAGTGACAGTTATGTCAGTGATGTCAACTTGTTTGTTAAGTTAGTTGGTTGTTAAATGTCCCAATCTACTTGTTCCCAACAGTCATGTTGCTTAAACATCTGCAGGAACTTGTTACTGAAGAGTCATGATGGTTGGTGAAAAACTATCATTAACTTCTTCAATTTGCTAGTATATATATGGGTGCATATATATATATATATATATATATATATATATATATGTATGTATGTATGTATGTACGTATGTATATATAAAGTGGGCAGACAAAGGGTTGGCTTAGCCCGTTTCTAACCCTCCTTTCATGTATTATCATTGTTGACACATTAATACAAGTAACTTGCATATATATGCTCTGTGTTCATTTACTTCTTAATGAAAAACACCCCTAAAGTGAATACCCAGAACATGTTTGTTAAAATTTCCTAAAGAAATATCTTAGACTCTCATCGGTTATCTTTGCCCAGATTTGGGGTATGAAACTTCTGCAAATAGATGTCAATAGAAGAGGAAATAGATAAATAGATAGATAAACCCAGGTAGAGAATGCCAGTATTTAGGATTTTATTGATAGGGGAAGAGGATATTGGGTGACTAAGGACCACATTTGAGAGGTGACAAACTCTCCCACACACTCAACCTGCCAGATTATCCAATGCCCCCTCCTAGCTCACTCGTGCTCCTATTATACCCAACACCCATGACAGAGAATCCTAACAACCCTGCCACCTCACTCTTCTAAATGTACTAGCATTCTAACAGAAAAACAAAGCCTTTAGACTGCAGTAATGCCAGCTGTTGGCTCCTTTTTCCTTTCATACCGCATATGGATGGGAAGCTTAACAATTTGGTTGGAATTTTTCGTGGACTTGCCGGAATAGTCCAATACACTTATCTTTGTTTTTTGAAAATTAAAGATTTCATTGATTAAAGATAATTACAGCTAGAATACAAAAGGTCAAGGATAATCCAAAAAGTCTAGATTACAAAGAGTTGTGGTTCCTAGTAATCGTCTACATCTTGTTATCTAAGGGGTACTTTTGAGACCACATAAACCAGTATTGCTCCAATCCCCATTGTCTCTTCATACTACTTGACAGATTAACAGCTATTCCTCTTGCTAACATGGGCAATCTGCAATGGAGGAAAATGTCCTGAAAAACCATTTCAGTGCTTATGTTTACTAGAATAGAATGTCATGTTGAAGTGCAGATCAGGTGTTTGATAGAATTTCTAAGTGTACACAACCTGTTCAACAAAATTTTGCGGAGAACTTGGTTAAGAAACTAAGTTGAGACACAAGGGAATTGAAGACACTTAACTAGCCTCAATTAACCCTAGTGACGAGATGTTAATAGTTTCACCACCCAGAACAAACACTTTATCTAAGGCAGTGTATATTAGATTTGAGGAATCAAAATCATAATATAATTTTCTTTCATATATTTGCCCAATTATTGATTGATATCAGCTCCTTTGTCTTGCTTATTAGCACCTTCATCATATTCAACATCAAGTAGTTGGTTTGCAAAATTATTTCTTGTTGGAGTTTTGACTTCTAGGGAATGAAGTTCAAGATTAACCTCTCCAAAAAATGTCGAACATGCTTTCTTGTGAGAGTTGTTACATGTCAATTGGTTTTTTAATACCTTATCAGGGATCATTGTTACCCTTCTTTTAAAAAAAATATTCAACAGTATTTCATCTCGCTCTACGTTGTTGAATAATCTTCTATACATCCTTCACTACTTGTTGCCATTGTGAACCAAATCTCTAATACCAAATTGATTTAGGACAAATGGAAAAATATCAACTAGTAGCTAAAATTCACCAAAAAATAGGAATATGTTCTATTGATTCAGATTTTAGCTCTGGATTTCAGCTTGGGATACTGGAATTCCAAATTTGGATACAGTTGGATTTTAGGGTTTAATTGATTGAAATTTAGGTTACAATTTTAGGGTTTGATACAGCTGGAAATTCAAGTTAAAAGCACTGAAATTTAGTGAAACAAACAAGTAACGAAAGGTAGGGAACTAGGAACCTAGGGTCTAAGAATCACTTTTAGAAGAAAACATCACACCTTCTAATTGAAAACTCAAGTTCATAGAAAAAAATTCAGGATCTTATTATATTGGAAGGTTGAGTACACACACACACACACACTCATATATATAAATAAAGTTCTTAGAATCCTTATTTTATCAGTAAAGGATTAATATCTAAAATATCCAAAGCAAATTTGAATCATACTCTAATAAGTATCCTATATTAAATAAGCTTACGTCCTAAACATTTATGATAACATATCTCAACTAAGATAATATAACTAGCTTACTACTTCCTATCTAATAAGGAAAACCTAGCATAAACTAATTTAGCCCTTGTTGTCTTTGTTGTCACCACAACTCCCACTCTTCATCCCACCAAATTGGAACTTGTAATTGATTAATTTGCCCTCTTTTTATTTCTTTTATAAACTATGCTCTTTTGCATAAAGGTCCCTCCAACATTCTAGTACAAAAGCAACACTAGTATCGCTATAGAACTTCCTTTTATGCACGTGATAATCCATATTAAAGAGCTAATAAATAGTTGTCCCCTATTCCTTGTATGAGACTTAGCTGATGAGTTCCAACATGCAATTTTGCACTACTCCTATTCCTTTTACATGATAGTCCATATTAATTCCAGCTTATCTACAACAAGAATATTTTGCACTACTTATAAGTTTGCAATTCTAGGAACAATATATTTTAAAAAGCAGTATTTTAATAGCCTCCACCAAACACCATAAACTTAATGTTTATAGCAATTCTTGTACATAGTTGAGAATGTAGAATGTACAGACTTCCATTTCTCTGTCTGTAATTATTTCATTTTTGCCGAAATAAAATAAAACAGTTTATTCCCAAAACTAACCTTAAAATCACGACTATCATCCAGCTCATCAAATATCAATTCAAATTCTTCCCTGGGGATTTTTGGCAAAGTCCTGCCAGACCATGAAAGGTAGGATTATTCTATCACAAATATGCGCATCAAGAAAAATTAAAGTCAAGAATCCTGACAATGAAAGAAAAAGAAATTCCATGCCTGAATTGCCAAATTAAGGTAATCAAATAATGAAAGGCATGAAGATGGTTGAACAAAAGTACAAGTACCTTTATCAATAAATTTATCAAGTGTAAATTGGCGGCATTAGCATATCAGTATTCTTTATAACTGTTACAATCAATTTTCTATTCCAACTACAAAACCACGTCACAAATAAAAAATTATGCCATCCGACCTTGCAAAATGTAATGTTGCCAATTTTTTTCTTAAACAACAATATAATATTATTTTAACAAAGAAAAAGACATCACAAATGGTGAATCATAATGCAATAGAAAGCGTTAAAGGAATGTGATAATGTGATAAGAAGTTATCCGATGATTTACTCACAGATACACTTTCCTATTATAATTGTAACTCCTAATTATATATACACATTAGCAGTCTAACATAGTGTGTTTACGGCTTTTCCCAAAATATTCCTTGTTAACTTCGTCAACATGGTATCAGAGCCTGATTCTCAAAATCCCTAATTCCAATTTCTGTCCCAAAACCCTAACTCCCATGGTTCTCAAAATCCCTTCTATCCCAAAACCCTAACTCCCAAATTCAACT
Organism: Erythroxylum pelleterianum; assembly: GCA_027563865.1. Classification (NCBI taxonomy): domain Eukaryota; kingdom Viridiplantae; phylum Streptophyta; class Magnoliopsida; order Malpighiales; family Erythroxylaceae; genus Erythroxylum; species Erythroxylum pelleterianum. Next base: position 2,729,405 of record JAOQMR010000009.1, on the reverse strand, counting down.
CAGATAGGATCGATACCTCTAGTTAAGGACTGGTTGGTTCTTTCAAGTCTCTCAATTTGGGTAATTTGAGCCCCAACGTGGGCTAAGAGTATGGTAATGTGCGACTGGTGACGTCGCACCACTGTGTAGCGGCAGCTGCTGCACTATTATTGGCACCAGATTGGTGCAACCTAAGGGGGTCGACTCCAGCATGTGAACAGCTAGAGGTCGTCACGTAGCCTAAGGGGGGTCGACGCCAGCGACTGAACAGCCAAAGGTGGTCGACAGGGACACGTTGGAGAGTTGAGTCGACATTCAACCAAATATGGTAACTAGTGATCCAGAGAAGACCAAAAGAAACGTTGAGATAGTTAATATGGATGAAATTAAAAGGGCAATGATGGAGCTCTTTCCGGGTAAGGCAGTGGCAGAATTAATCCCTACTCCAACCAAAATTTGTGATTGGAAACTAGAATGCGCCAACAATTATCTTAAGTGGCGTAAATCTGTAGAGGCATTTATGTGGGAGTGATGAAAGAAGACTATCTCATGACTGACGTTTCTGCACAAGATGAACACACTTAATCATACTGGATTAGAGGTGACAAAAGGTTATTTGGCCTATTAAGACAAACATTGGATCCTAGTGTAGAAGATGGAGAGTTGCTTGAGGACACTGAGCAATAACAGCGATTAGTGGGAAAAATTAATTATGCCACTATGACCCGACCAAATATAGCCTATTGTGTGAATATAGTAAGCCAATTCATGAGTACACCACGCACATCTCATTGGGATGCACTAATGAATATCTTGAGATATCTAAAATGAGCTCCTGGAAAAGGTATACTCTATTCAAATCATAATCATAGAAAGATAGAAGCATTTTCAGATGCAGATTGGGCACGGTCTCCGGTGATAGACGATCCACTTCAGCTTATTGTGTGTTTATGGGAGGGATTTTGATCTCTTGGAAGAGTAAGAAACAAACATTAGTAGCTAGATCAAGTACTGAATCGGAATACAGGCTATGTCACAAACCACTTGTGAGTTGATGTGGCTAAGACAATTTAGTGATGAGATAGGCATCGTTTACAAAAGTCCAATGGAGCTATAGTGTAAAGCCGCTCTTCACATTGCTAAGAATCCTGTTTTTCATGACTGAACCAAGCACATCGAGGTTGATTGCCATTTTATCAAGAAAAAAGTTCAATAAAATTTGATTTCATTAATTCACGTATGTACTGGATATACGTGATAAGAGTAAATCATGAGATATAGTATTTATCCCACGATTTACTCACAGATACACTTTCCTATTATAATTGTAACTCCTAATTATATATACACATTATCAGCCTAACTTAGTGTTGTTACAGCTTTTCCAAAAATATTACTTTAACTTTGTGAACAGAAAGGTTCAAATCATGCAAAAGACCTTTCAAAGCAACGGGAACATGGCATACATCTACTTTACACATCGAATCAAGCTCATATAGTTATGAATTTTCAATGCACTAGTCCAAACTCCATGCATCTGTTAAGCATGTCCTTTTTTACTAAAAGCCTGAATTATCTTTTCCTTTAAATTGGACCAAAAAAATCCCAAACATATCACATTTCAAGTATCCTTGATTCTCCAACTTACAAATAAGATTTCACATTTTGGGTGAAAGCATATATGTTAATAGTTTTAAACAACATAGGAAGTATCCTCCATCATTATCATTAAAATACTTTGGCTTTTAATAATAATTACTGTCGCATATTCATATTATTAGTTCTCTATCCATCAATAGAATCAACTCAAGGAGATCATGCACTGAATGAAAGAGAATGTTCTGAAAGTGTCATAAGATAGTTGTACCATTAATACCTGTAGTTATTCAGTTCTTCAAACAGTCGAATGCATTGCTCTTTATTAAGAAATCCCATATTCTGTTGAGAATTAACAACAATAGACACAAGTAAAGGTCGAGCAATTAATGATAGAACTCTAGTCTTATAACACTAGAGATTTTAGTATTGATTCAATAAAACCGTAATGCATATAGCTGGTTACAATAGAATAGAGGTAGTTCTTCCCTAAACCAGAGCAGCTTGCTCCTCAGCAGGTATGTATAAGGAATACATCACGACAAATATCCAACACATGCATATGCAAGCTAAACTAATGACTCTGCATCTGTTAGTGGATCCAGGACAAATTATAAATAAATTCTTTTAGGGTGCAGGTATTATTTGAGAAGCTTATCTTACCAGATATATAAACAAGGGCCCTCCTCTAGAAGTGTATATTAATGAAGTACCGAAGTTCAAAGTAAAGAAAGTAATTTTGTTGCAGCTTATAACCAAGTTTTCTGCCTACTTGGAGAACTGTTGCAAAACTATCGCAAGAAGAAGACATCTTATAAGCGCATAAGGTACATTTCAAGGCACACTTTTAATCCAATCAAGTAATTCCATCATACACTTCAGAAACTAAAATGTTTTCGATTCCTTGATGGATGTTCCACGTGAGACTATTCCTCCAAATAAGTTAAACAAAAGTGTAACTCCAACTTTGCAGTTGCACTTATTCTACTCTCTTTAGACACTTGGATACTGCTAATTATAGAGAGGAGACACTAAAATGTCTATTATGAACTAGGCTTTAAATGGAGGGGCAACATAAGCTAATACTTTTGTCACAAAATAAGATATCCAAATTGGTTTTTGGTATAAGAGGTTTAACTAATATTCCACTACAGAATAATATAATTTTCCTCTATGCACAACATAATAACAGTAAATTTTGGAGGATCTCCATAATTCTCAACAATAGATAACGAGCCCATAAAGGTTGACTGAAATGATAACAAGAATTAAGCAGACAGCCAATTGAAAAGGATGGTAAGAGATGTCCAACCAGCCAAGTGATATCAAGCTTACCTGCTTATCAATTAGACTGAAGGCTTTTGTCAACATCCTTCTCCTCATGCAATCCATTTGAGACACTTGTTTTGCCAGCTACAACAAAAGAAGATAGCCAAGCATGTATATTTATATGTATTGTTTAGTTGACAAAATAGACAGAAAGGGCAGAAAAGAGTTGAGAACAAGAAAACATCGTCATAACAGATAGCCAAGCATGTATATTTACATGTATTTTTTAGTTGACAAAATAGACAGAAAGGCAGAAAAGAGTTGAGAAGAAGAAAACGTCATCATAACAGTAGGAATATGGCTATTGCTCTTAATTTTACCTGACTTTTGAAGCTGTCATAGACGACAGCAAGGATCAAGTTAGTGACAAAGTAAACGCCCAGTAGCACGTAAAGAACGAAAAATAGGCAATACCATCGTGAAGCCCTGCATAAGAATTTAGAAAAGATTGATATGGGGATTTATTCTACCAAATCTATCACCAAAAAGAATTCGTTTCATTCAAAATTTTGGTTAAAACTAAATAAACCTTTATTCAACTAACAAAACCATATATTTCTTATTAAAAAAACGGAAAAATATAACTACATCATATTGCAATTATAGTTGTTTTACGAGACAATTTCAAAATTTATTACTAAGTTCAGTCGAATCTTTGTAATGGCCTTATTTCATTTGATTGTTGAATTTAACAATCTCTTGAGAAGACAAAAATCTAGTAAAGCTTTAGTTTCATATATTAGAACACATAATTACAAAATGAGTACAAGAATAATTCCACTGGCTTTACAGAATTCATTTCAAAGAATGAAGCATCTATTGTATCAAAAACCTAACCCATAGCCAAAAGGGTGAAACATTAATCTTACAAACAGAGTCGATTAAATCCAGTACTAAATTCAGCAATCTATAAAATGAAGCATATATTTCTGTCAAATTTTGAATATGAGCTGTATTTTTTTCCCCTAAGAAATCAACAAATTCCAAGTTTCTTATTATATGATAACTCCACAAACTATTAATATGGGAAGAAATTAATAACCAAAAATAGAATACAAAGTTTAGAGATAATAACTGGTGAACAAGTTGAATATAAACATCCGTGTTTATTTGATATCAAAAAAATCAAATAAATAAGTTAGCATTGTCACCTTTCCCTTTAGAATTAAAAATGAAAAAAGACTATTAATCTAGGTTATGGAATGTGGTTAGTAATGGGAAAATTATTGGTTTTTTTATTACATTTCTACGTAGTGTAACTAAAATTTGGTGTTAAATACCAAAATTAAAATTAGAATTCTAGAATTTTAGAATCTCAAATACAATGACATCATATTACCTACTATGTATATCATTCTTCCTTATAAATATGGATTCATGTAATATGTAACATACATATAATACCAATAAGAAAGATGTAACACAAAATACTAAGAAAAATAAACAATTTTTGCCGGTACAACTTACTTGTAAGCAGGTATCCAAACATCTGGGTTGTTTGACGTAGTAAATAAGATAAACATTTGATATAGTGTCGTCCCATACGAAGTGAATACTAATTTTCCCTGTTGGGTATCTTCAAACATGACATAGGCCAACCAACTTGAGAATAGAAGAAACAAAAGCCACAAAGCCTGTAATTCAAAGTAGCAAGACAACATAGTGTAAATATAAAAAAAATTGTGCAACATCCTAGAAAATAATACCAAACTATTGCCTAAGAAATCAATAATAAATTATTATAACTATTAGCAGCACAAATAAAGTTGAATAGAGATATAACGAACCAAGACATTGAAGTATGTTTTAAGCATCCCAAACAAAATAAGTATGCTTCTTTGCAAGTCCCTGATGAAGAAAAGGAGAGGAAATATTACGAACTTGAAGTTTCTTGATAACCAAAACAAGTTAAAACACAATCTCAATAATTGTGACATGTGAAAGTGCAAATTTGTCGCTTCCAAATATCTATTTAATGTTATCTCATCACTAGTTGAAGTCTAAAAATAATGATAACATCAGACAACATAAATATCTAGATTATAGACAAAAAAGAAAAGAGATAATAAAGCAATTGAATCACTTCCTATCAAGTGATCAATTTAAACAATATGAATTCATAACTTCTTGTCAAAACTTTTTATTTCAATGTTATGATACTATTCTAGAAACAGAGAATTACTATTAACTAATATGTGCATCCTTGCTCCTTATTAATAATGGCCTAATGTTTAAATGTAAACAAATTTAGTAATAAATATCTAGTCCTTAGTCTTTTGGGTCTGCAGATGTAAGCCTTTATGGTCAATCCATTTAAATTATGTATTCATCTTTCTCTCATATAGACTGCTCTTAAATGTTACAGTTTCCTACTACTGATAGGGTACTAAAACTCAAATAAAATAGAATATCCTATCTGCCACTATTTCTTCCCTTTTGTGATAATTGAAGGAAATACCTTTTGTTTTCCACAATAAGGATGCACAAGGAATACATTATCCCTTGGAACAAAAATTTTATCTCAAATTGCACTACAGTGATACTAACAATTGCAAAAATTGTTGACAACATGACATCTCATTGACCATTACTTCCATCAGAAGCAAGAAAATATATCATGCTTCTACGTACCAACAATGAAACACCAAACGAATGCATTGGGAAACAAAAACATGAAAAGACGTTGTATGCTAGCATGGCAATCAAAACTTTATTAAAAAAAGCCCATATATGAAAATAGCATTCTTAAGGTCACATATATGATTAAAATGATAGCAATACACTAATTTTTAATTTCACTTCATTCTAAAAAAATTTAAAAGAAAAAAGATAAAACTAAATAGGAAAAAGTAGTGTCTCTAACATTTGAAGTACCTCACATCTGATACCAAGGAGTGCCTAATCTAATAGACTAAATTTTATAGCGGGTGAAATTTACATTTGCTATTGTATATTACTTGTTAGCTAATAGAAGTAGTGCCACATTGAAAAGAATATATTGTCTAAACTTATACAAAAAGGTTCTAGATCAATATAAGCAAGTTTTTGATGCCATGTTTCATTAAGATCTTAGGAAGAACAAGTTACAATGCCATCAAACTAATTTGTCCTTCATTAATTTCAGCTACAGTTATATGAAAAAAAATGGACAACTTATGTTGAAACAATCCAACATGCACATGAAATGTGATAGAAACATGTGTAGTGCTTTACATAAATCTAGATTCAAAGAGATGGTATAGGTATGGATACAAAGTGAATATAGATTAAAGAAAATGCATGTATTAATGATAGTACCTAATGCTGATTATGAAAAAGACAACCCTTATGTATGGCGCAATTCTGACAGGTAGGAAATTTAGAGCCACTGGAGACAAGTAGAGTGTATAAACTAGTAAATCAGCAACCAAAATTGATAAGCATATGACCTGAAAAGTCCGTCCATTATCCATTGTCATCAAAACAAACAAAGATCAAAATATCATTAGGATGAAGAGATCACAAAATACAATGCAAAAGAAATAACTTTTTTAAAGAACCAAGCGAGAATTCATTATTTATAGAACAACTAGCATAACAATCACAAAACAGTTTCAATAAAAGAAACCACAGCTAAGTACCTTCAGTCTATTAAGAGGATTTTTCCAATAGATATAAAGCCCTTCATAGGAAATTGGAAAGAAAATATGCACAACCAGTATAACAAGAGTCACCCCCTGCACAAGAAAAGAAACTCAAATGTGATTTGAAAACTATGTACACAAATAGTAATTCCTTGAAAGAGTATATGTGTCATTGCAAGCATTGTTTGGGAATTTTGGGTTAATTAAATACTACCATTATTGCATATAGCAGTCAGGATAAGGACAAATGCACATAGGTGTGCACACCAAGTGTTGTTCATTTTGGAAAGACAAAATTCCAAAATCCATGGCATAATAAAGCAAGCATATTTTATTTCCAATAAGAATCATCTAGACAAATGTAGGCAATCATCCAAAAAGTGACTGTGCTATATTTCAACTAAATGCTACTCTGATATGTGGGTTTTAGATGGAGTTGGTAAAAAGACAACGAAGCCCCTAGCAAGGACTAACTCCAAAAATTAATCACATAGTTAAGGAAAAGCAGTGGCAGTTTGTGTTTGGCAGTAGAGCTGGTCCCATTGTTTCTCTTTCAGAGAAAAATAAAGAGTTCCTTTTAATCAACATGAAAAATAGAAAAGAAAGAAAGAAAAGGATACAACACCAACCTTGTGTTTTAATCAAGCTTAAAAGCAAAGGGAAGAGACTGGAAAGAGATTGAGGATAAGAGGTGAAGAGGGTGAACTGTGTGATGGGAGAAATGGCCTTAAACAGCTGATTTTGATATTACTAGTTTTATGCATGCACAACTATCTTTTTCAGAAACTTGAGAATGAAAATATAAGACCTTAAGATGTCTCCTTACTGAAAATAAAATTACCAACTCAAGTCTAACAAGATTTTAAACTTCAAATCTTTTCAGAAGGGCATTCCATCACTCCTCAAGTTATGATCTTCTAAGCAGTAAACAACATTCACATCAACTAATCATTCAGTACATTAAGATAACTAACAAAAGAATGAATGTCGAACAAAGAACATGAAGTAATTACCTCAAAAATAAGAGACTCTGCACCATCAAGGTAAGGCAACTGCCCAAGATAGTAATACTCCCTATCATTGCAGGCACGACTCGAACACCACAAAGGCTTCTCCAAGAAATTAAGGACTAACAGCGCAAAGTAATTTAGCGTCCAAAGGATGTCAAACTGAATAAAGACGAAATAGAGCTTCGACACACTCTCAAAATCTGGTCGATCAAGAATTTGTTCGGGCAGACCGACACCATCTTCAGCCTTCAAAGCACATTTTCCAACCATCAAAATTCAGAACACAAGATAAATATAATCAAGACAACAAGACTAAAACAATCATTTGGCTCAACACATAGCATAAGTAAAACACAAGAACAGCAAAATAAAATCACATTATGTAGTGATCCATAACAGAGTTAAAACGACGTGAAAGAAAAAGGAAGAGACCAGATCGACGAGAGCAGCAGCCTTTTGATAACGAGTGCCATGAGTGATGGCATCAGAGCGGCGGTTAAAGGCAGTGGCTGTATCACTGGTCCTCCTATGAGAGCTGGTTTCTCCGAGAAGATGCACATCCATTGTGTAGTTTGCAATTTTTCGCATGAAGAAGTGTAGGTATAGGATATAACTACATATAAATAGTAACACAATAAGTAGTTGGCACTTGGCAGCAGTGATGGACGCTTTTCAGCTTCGTTTATCTTCTTCCTTTGTCGGCTTAACAAGTGGCGAACTCAACGGCCCACCGAAATTACGAAAGATAACGACTGATGATGAAAGTTGAATTCGTCAATTTTTAAAGAAGCTGTCACATCAAAGAGGTTCCCATATCTCCACTGTGCCTAAATTTGCCAAATTTGGATCTGTTAAAGGTTTTCATGAATATGTCTGAACTTATTAGTTTCAACCAAGAACGGACCGAGTGAATCTTCTCCGAATGTATTTTTCACCCTTTGTATGATTAACCACCTTGTTATTGTAATTTGACTTGACAAATATTTTTAAGTGTACCTTGTCTTCTTTAATCTTGGAATAATAATTACCAAAACAGTATACTACTACAGTAAAACCTCTTTAAATTGATACTCGGTAAATTAATAAACTCTCTAAGATAATATTTTTTTTCCGGTTCCGACTTGAGTCAGTTGAAAATTTAACAAATTTTGATAAGATAATAAGATAATATATTTTCAAAATACATCTATGTAAATATAGGATCTCATTAATATCATAAATTAATTTATATAAACTTACACAAATATAACTAAGATAAGATAATTTGGTGAAATATGATTCTAGTGTTTTTTTTTCTTAAAATTTAAGTCTAGTTGGAGCTCATCTCTAACTTTATTTATTGCATCCAAAATTTCTGATGTTGTATTCTCGAACTGCACCAAAAAATTGTGAAGAGTTCTAGACGCGATAAGTGCTTCCTTACTCGTAACTAGTTCCAAAGGTACTGTATTGTCTTCAACTTCATCATCAACATTATTTTCAAGGAGAGTACCACAATTTCTTCTAAGCTCTGGACCTCTGAACATGTATCATTTTCACTTAGGTAATCCAAAAAGCTATTGACATTCATTTTATTGCGATAGCTGAGATCATTAATCATAAGCTCAAGTTTATGAATGTCATTTTCACAAGTGGGTTCATCTAAATTCCTTAAGACTTCATCCCCTGAACGAATTTTGCAGTGTCGAAAACAATTTGTTATTGTCTCTTGCTGAACATTAACTATCCAAGCCGAGACTGCAAGATTGATAGCATTCAAAACATTAATCTTATCTGGATCAGATTATCCCAACTCATAGCCTTCTAAAATCTTACGGTAAAATCTCCTACGATAGTGCATCTTGAAAGCTCTTATTATTCCAGCATTACAAGGTTGAATTTTTGAAGTCATGTTGGGTGGCAAGAAGAATAACTCAACATTACGTAACACTTCACATCTTGGATGTCCTGGACAATTATCTACCAAAAAAAATTTCTTCTATCATGCATTTTGTTTATCAAACCAACGGATATATTCATCAAAGAGAACACTTGTCATCCAAACTCTTTTATTGGCACGGTAGTGACAATTCAAGCTATTCATGTTGACATTCTTGAAGCAACGTGGCTTGCATATTTTCCAATAATCCATAAAGGGATTTTTTCATAGCCATCCTCGTTGCAACAAATAACAACTGTTAACCTTTCTTTGAATTCTATTGTAAAAGTTGAGGTTCAATTTGCACTTTTAGTCACTACAATTTCAATCAAACCTTTTATATCTGAACCTTTTTGTTTTAGTCTTCGTATGCTAAATTTTTCCCTAATCAAGGACTTTTTACTAACGAGTTGATGAAAATGCAAATGCAACATTCTACAATATGATATTTATATGATAATTGCATAAATGAAATGTCAATATGCATGGACGTGCCACATCACCATGACGATAATGTGTCATTCAGCTAATTGTCCCCTCTATATTTTCAGCCAGTATAATAATGCATATAGAATTGTAAATCCACATTATGAAGTGTGTTAAATTTCGTGTATTTGAAGGATTTAACTAAAAAGTTATTAATAGCAAAATGACTAAATTGAGAAAATGTTAATAAAAAGAGGACTTAATTGAAAAATTATCAACTTCATTCTAGTTATGTGACGAAAACATTTTTCACAATTTTAAATATTAAAAATATGATTAAAATAGTAATGCATTAATCTTATCATACAATATATTGTTATATTAATGAATGCAAATTATACATTTAAACATATCTTAAAGGCCAACAATAGGTTCAACCCTTTTATGATTTTTATGGTCTAAACAATGACATAAAGGTTTAGATCTAGGTTGAAGAAGGAGTTGCTAAAAAGTCTAGCTACAATAATTATAAAGAAGTAATGGTTAGGAGGTAGCCCAACAATATAGGTGTTTTTTTTTGGAAGTTTGTGGGATTTTTATTAATATTTTAGTTATTTTATAGTTTTAGTTCAATGGTCCTAATTTTGTACTTAACATTTGATAGAATTCTTCAGGCTATGATGGCAATATCACTCCTTACTTTAGAGTAGAATTTATTAGCATTGGGCGGATGCTAATGACATTGGAAAAGGCTGGAAATCTTTTACTATTAGGGGAGTATTAGTTTTTTTACCCCATCCTTTATTTTTTATTGTTCTTACAAGTTTTTTATTGTTCATATTTTTTATTGTTCTTTCATGTTTCTATATTAAGGAAAATGTACAACTTAAGTGTAAGGGAGGGACTTAGTAGTTAAATTTGCCAATTTATTATAATTTGCATAATAATGAACAATTTGGAAAATAGTTTCTAAAGTATGTTAATCAAGATGGTTTATTATGAGTTTGGTTGTGATTATGATTTGATTTATTTTGGCAAATATTTATAAGTTTTAATGATTAAGTTGATTTCAATTTAGTTCATTAATTTTAAGAATAGATATTTAATTTGCATTAAGATCCTTTATGCAAAATTTGTACATACATCAAGTTAAATGTGAATTCTTTTTCAGCATTTTCATTACCCTACATACATTAATAAAAGAAAAGGAAAAAATAGTAGTGTGTGAATAAGAAGCATAAATAACTTCACTTTGTTGGTTTTGTACTAATAAAAAGGTTAAAGATAAAAAGTGGTGCTAATAGCCATTTGAGATAGTGACTTAGTTAAGTAGTCAGGGGTATTCATAATAAGGTGTCTACTATTGCGTAAAAAGGCTAGGTGACTTTTCAAACAAGCTTATAAATACTCTTATATTGTTTAAATTTAACATTTTGTTTTTATTAAGGGGTGTGAAAATGTTTACGGTTTTTACATTTTTCTTATATATGCTCATTTTATGCATTAACTGGAATGATGTAACTTGAGTTGAAATTTGATGAATTGTGGAGTGAATTAGATTGATTTATAATTTGATGTAAATAACTAAATGCTTAACAATTCAATGAGCTTTTTAATTAAATGAATAATAGAGAATATTGATGAATATCTTTGATTCATTTTCCTAGAGTATTTCTTATTAAGTTGAGAGTAATAAGAATTATCTACTTGAAGACAAACAAATGCTTAAGTATGGAGAATGATACTATGAAGTTAAAAAAGATGCTTCTGCTTCTTTACTTACCCTCACTCTTGACTACATGATCTACATGGCCTCTTGCTCTTATCCTTCTTCTTTGCATTTTGTCTTTTTCTTGCTCCTTCTTTATATTATTTCCTTCTCTCTCTTTGACTTTTCTTTTTCATATTTTGATCTTCTATTCACTTACCATTTTTTGTAATGTTAGAAAATACTCATCCTAATGGAAAGACGCTAGTTTTTTTTAATCTAGAAAAAATTGATATGTTGAATTCTCTAGTGTTGGATCGAGTAATACACCTTATAATCAACATCCAAGTTTTTCATCTTATTGTATTTATCTCCTTCGTCTACAATTTCAACCATGCTTTCCAAAAATCTTATCTTTGGGCCTAGTTAAGGGAAATGTCCTTAACAATCTGTGAACCTTATATGCTGCTAGGAGACTTTAATGCTACCATGTTTCCTTATGAAACCTTCTTATCTCCCATAACTCATTGTAAGGATCTAAAAAATTGTGTCAATGAATTACTAGTTACTAATGTCCCTTTTGGGGAAGCTTTTTCACTTTGAGTAATAGGCAATCCTATAATTCATTCCTCTGGAAGAAGCTAGATAGCAGCTTCATCAATATTGAGTGGTTTTAAGCTTTACCTCATTCCAAAGTCTTCTTCCTTAATCCTAATTTGTCAAATCACTCCCTATTGTTATTCAAATGAATAACTCTAGTGATCTTAGAAGAAGCCTATTCAGATTTAATGATTTCTTAGCTACTTTTGTAGATTTCATTGATACTATTAAGAAAGGTCTAATTTTTTAGTTTTTAAGCACCAAAAATTACATCTTTGTTAGGAACTGGCTAAGGTCAAAAAGAAGCATCAAATTTTCTTCAAATAAAATATAGGCAACACTTTTGACTTCCTAGGCTGTGGATTATGACTATGCTTTGATGAGATAATGATTAAGAGAAACTTGGTTTAAAGAAGGTGACATAAATTCCTCCTTTTTCCATAAAGTTGTAATTTCTACACATGCCATGAACATAATTTTATCCATCTTTAGCTCTAGAACAATTCTTACTTCCCAAAGCTAAATTATTAATGAAGATGTAAATTATTTCTCTAGTTGTTTCAGTTCTCCTTCTCTTGCTAGATCCTCTTCTAGGTTAATTGAAGAGATTGTTCAGTTTTAGATCTCTACAGATTCTACTTTCTCGACCAATGTCTACATAAGAAGGGATCAATCCATTAAACTTTATACATCCTTTCAAGACTCTACGGCTTGATGGTCTCAACATAAACTTTTTCCTCAAAACTTGGTCCCTTGCTAGTCAGTTTATTATGGAAGTAACCTTAGAATTCTTCACCAAGTTTAAACTTATTATAAAAGTTAATCGCACATTCATATGTCCTGTTTTTTAGGGTAAAAGCATCCTTTCCCAATAGCATGTTGTAGAACATTATACAAAGTCATTGCAAAAGTAATTACTGGAAGGATGAAAATAGTCTTTCAAAAGTTTATTGGTAGTGTATACATACCTAGGAGACAAATTGGAGATAATAACCCCATTGTTCAAGAGTTGTTTAAACCTTATAACAAAAAGAGAGCCTATAAGAATTGTGCCCTAAAGATTGACTTTTAGAAAGCTTATGACATAGTTTATTAGACATTCATCATCAATAGTCTTCATGCCTATGGATTCTCCATAATTTTTATTAAATAAATAGAGCAGTATATTTCAACTATGTCATTTAATATTCTTATAAATGGATAGCCTTTTAGGCTGATAAAAGGAGCAAGAGGAATTAAGCAGGGGGATCCCCTTCCCCCTACGTATTCTCCTTAGTTATGGAAATCTTTAATAAGTTGCTTGGTAAAGTGGTTAAAAGGAATCATTCTTTCAAATTTCATGTTAGTGCATTTTATTTGTTTATTCAAGAGTTTTTCTATTGTTTTTGGTACTCAATTCTTTGTTATTATACTTTTAGGTGAGTTGAAAGAGTTAGAAATCAAACAAAAGTGAGGTAGAAAATTGATGGATTGATGTGTCTTCTAGGGACACAATCGTGTCTATGACCTTTGAGACCGAATTTCTTTATGATTTTTGAAGAATTAAAGTGAAATTGAGGGACATATCATATATATAGTCATTTAGGTAACCGTGTCTACTCTAGAATCCTTAATTTTTAAGTTATAAAGGGAAAAATGGTCCAAGTGGTTCATAAGAAGCTAGTGAAAGGCTCAAGGGAGGCTTAAGAAACATATATTAATAGTCTATGATGATATAGAGAATGAAGAACGCGCAAGGAAACATATTTTAAGTAGATTTCCATTAACTTAAAGTGGATTTTGTAAAGATTAAAAGGGATCTCATCATGATTCTTCCTATTTTTATTTTTCCTTTAATCTTGATGTTATGATTATGAAATAAATATTTGTTAGTACTTAGATTAGATAAACTCTGGGATAGACCTTTTGGTGATTTTATTTTGACTTCATTCATTCTTAAGTTTTGTTAAGATTCAATTATGTGTTCTTAATTATCCTTGAATTAATATTGGAACGTATTATTGAATTTATGATTTCTTATAATTAAGATTAAGAAATCCATTTGTATAAATAGATCTACTATAAGTGAAAGGAATTGTTTGCAAACGTAGAGATAGGTAGACATAAATATTCCATATTAAGATCAAACCTAATAGTGAAATCAATAAATCGATTAATACAATCTTTGGAGCTTTAACTAGAAAGATATTGTAGTTACTCAATCAAGGGTTAGATGTTAATAGTCTAGACTAAAGATATTAACATAAGATAGGAATTTCCATAGTCTAATAAACTATAGATTAAATTGAGTAGTGAAATCATGATTGCATGACAAGTTATAGGGGATTTGAAGTTTTTGTTTATAAGTTTAATCTTTGTTCTAGTTTATCAATTGTATTAAATCGTTTTAGTTTATTATTTTAATTTTTCATTTGATTATTTACCATCACAACTATTTATTGTATTAGATAATAAAAAGACAATACACACTAGTAGTTTTAGTCCTCATAGGACTGACCCATACTCACTAGTACTAGTTACAACTACATCATGCACTTATGATTTAAAGCTAATTCACATAGGTGTGGATATCATTTTTCTCTCCTTAGCTCACTAACTAAAGCCTTCAAAGACTGAGAAATAGAGAATCTAGGAATATAAAGATTAGCTAGTTTCTCTTTCTCTCCCCCTTTCTCCCTCTGTTTGTCTTTTTGTTTCTCTCTATGGATTATGTGAACAAAATTACATGAAACCTATAGTGATAGCATTTTTTTGTACTAATACTCTCTCATTTTATGTTATAGAAGAAAATGATTGGAGCCATTTTTTCCACTTTATCTGGAAGAACTTATTATCAAGTGCATCATATGTTCTTTACTATTGACCAAAACTTTCAATCATAGAAAAATAATAAAGTTATTACTTCCATATTATATATGTAATTAAAGTAGTTCTTATTTGGAGTGAATATGTTGTGTCTAAAATTTTCTTTAATGCATAACATCTTTAAAAATGTTTAGGATAAGTACCTAGATTGAATTTGATGATATCTTAATTGAATCCTCTTACTATTAAATTTTCTTAATTTAGTCCTTCTATTATTAGTAATTTCTTAACTAAGTCCTCTAAACATATGAATTCTATTACATATAGTATTATGGGTCTATAAGGCCATATATATCATTATAGTATTAACTTAAAATGTTTATATAGCCAGCAAATGGATGACATATCAATATCATAACAGCAAGATAGGTATAATAAGTATTGTGGGACCCATAATTTCATATGATTCTTGCCATATTAATATGAGATGCTAATATTTCTTCCATATGGTTGCCATGTCAACATCATGCTAATACCGTATGTTATATTAGCA
Source organism: Erythroxylum pelleterianum (assembly GCA_027563865.1). Lineage (NCBI taxonomy): Eukaryota > Viridiplantae > Streptophyta > Magnoliopsida > Malpighiales > Erythroxylaceae > Erythroxylum > Erythroxylum pelleterianum. The sequence goes on along the minus strand of JAOQMR010000009.1, from coordinate 2,713,858 downwards.
TATATATTTTTTAAAAAATTAAATAATTCATTGAAATATAATAATACATTACCATAAAAGGTATGTAACAAAATTTTACAAAAGATGATAAAAAACATTCACTAAAATTAGTCATTTTGATAAGTAATATGCCTTACAAAATTCCTCCAACAATTGGTTATCCTACTGTTACCACAAACATGTGTCCTATCCATCTTACATGTTGCATGTTTGCTTTATTTGTTTTTTAATTCCTCTTATCAGTATTATTTCTCTTCCATATGCATTTCTACTTATGTTATTCTTTCACTGTCTCATTCTTACTGGTAAAATTCTAATTTCTATAAGGTAATTGTTAGGTTACTCTTTATATAGTAAGAATGCTTTATCTTACATTGTTGCTTGAGGATGCTCTTTTCTCTAACTAGAGTTTCCTTCAAGTAGGTAAGCAATTAACTTATGCTCCATATTTTTGCTTTATTTGTGAATTCATAGTTTCTGGGATATAGTTTGAGTTGCATGCATACCTTGTGGATATGGAAATGTAGACCTCCTATCTCAATATTACATATTTGAATCTTGGTTGATTCTCTAAGATGTTGCTAACAGTTCACTTCATCTCTTAGCTTTAGTACTCATCAGCAACTACTCCCTTACTCGACAAACTAACTCTTCTTTGACTTATTATACTAATTTACTATTTTTTAAAAACATCTGACATTTCTCCCACATCTTGTACCTGCAGGAGCTTAAAGTAATTATAACCAAAATTTTATCTTCTATAGGCATCTTAGTGGATAAAAGTCAAGTCTTGCCTTCCTTATCCTTCCCATTCGTGATGTAGAATAGATCCACCATATATTTCCATACTTGATAAAAAAAGTTGCAATTGAAGAATATATGGTCTAGTGTTTCATAACTTCCTTTGCATAAAAAACATACATTGACCAATTTTAAGTATCACACTTGATCAGTTGTGGCTAGTTTAGTTTTAACTATTAATAAGGAAACTCGGGGAAATTGATTTTAATTCCACACTAGCTTACTGCACCCTAAGATTTCTCACCTTCTTCTCAATATCTCTTTTAAAGATTTATTAGAAAAATTCTTTGACCTCTCAGCTAACCAAATGTATTTATCATCCTTCCCTGGGTCTAGATTATATGTTAGTAGTATGTGTAATACTTCTGCTTGCACATTGTTCCATTGGTCCCCCTTTATCCATGCTTCCACTTTGGCATTCTTGGAAAACCTTCTTGGTAATGTTTTAAACACCTAATTGACTTTTATAGGTTTATTAAAACACCAATTTTCATAGTTTAAGGAGGCTTTCTACCATTCCCTACTATACTCCTTATGTTTGTTCCATGGTTACCCTTAATTTTAGAATTTTTGAGAAGAAGTAAGAGTATGTTAGTTTACAATTGATTTCCCAAAAAACTCCTAATGTTTAATATATATGTATGCATCCACTTTACCTATAAGGATTCCTTATCATTTAACAGCCTCTACAAACTCTTCCCTAATAAGGTTTTAATGGAGAAACTAATAGGGACTATCCCAAGCTCCCCTGTTCCAATAGGCTGCACACCTCCCTTCAACTTACCTTTGCTTTGAACTTCCCTTCTTTTCCTCTTGGCTATAGAAATTGCCTTATTACTTCCTCACTTAAGTTAATTACTTCCTTACCAAGGAAAAAGTGAGAGGTTGAATGAACATATAGGGAGCTAAGGACATACTTAATTAGTTGTAGTTTCCTTACATAAGAAATCTATTATGTTATAAACTGATCCTCTTCTGCACGTTCTCAACGAGAAGAATGCTTTCCCTATAGTGTCTCTTAGAGGCCAATAGAAGTCTTAAGTACTTAAATGGAAGTTCTTTCACTTGGAAAACTAATATAGTTAAAATCCAATGGGCCCTATATATTGCACTTCTAAATATAACTAGATGTGCTTTTTTCCTTATTTAGTTCCAATCTAGATAGCCTCTTGAAGGATTTTATGTTGGCCCCCGTTACCGGAGTCCAACTCTTGAACCGTAAAGCATGCAACTTGATCATCTTACCTTGTAGGGTTTATTCCATTTAACCCTAATTAGCCGTCATATTTTTTTTTACTCTTAATATCATGAAATCTTTAATAGGCATGAGTCATACCATTTTAATCTTCTAA
>JAOQMR010000009.1:2682037-2694017 GCA_027563865.1 Erythroxylum pelleterianum | reverse complement strand
AATAAATCAATATTTTTAATACATATTACTTTTTTAATTACTTCATGCACGTGCACAAAAGTTATTGGCAATTGATTAATAGAGAAATCGATTTCGAACTTTTCACAAAGTACAAGGACCTCCTACGAATTTTGTGAAGTACAGAAAATTTTGGTGGAATTAATGAAACCACAAGATAAGCTAACGCTCCCTCCAATAATCACTCAAAATTTTGGGATCAATTCCCATGTACTCATTTTCGTGTGCCACCTGTGCTCCTCTCTATCCATCCATCCATCAGTTTCCGTATGCCACCCTGTGTTATTTTCCATTCATCCATTACTAGGCATTCTTTTCGCTTTAACACTCCATGAACGGAGGAGAGGCCAGTCCTTTATGGTAGAGAAGAGGAACTCTAACCTCCTCTTCAGTGAACAAGGTGAATGCTTTGAAGCATTCTATGAGATGCAAAAAGATTCACGTTATAAATAAAGCCGCATAAGCATAATGGCGAAGTTGCTGCTCTTATCAGCTTTGGCTGCTCTCCAACATATTCACATTCATCTATTGGGATGATAAATGGATCCATCCCAGAAGAAGATCAAAGGAAAATTATACTTCAAAACAAATTGCTGGCATACCTCAAAAAATAACGTACACTCTTTTTAACTATCTCAGCAAGCTACACACTAAAGCTACCTCTCTGTATAGACACTACAAATAACTTTACTATTAGAAACGTGAATTTAGAAAGCGGAAGAACATCAATGGACGTATGACAAATTAGACTAATTACAGCAGAACAAAAAAAAACAAAGAAGGGGCATGGACATGACAGAATTTTTATCTTCCTGCTGCGAGAAATTTTACCCAAGGTACAAGCATAGCCCAGGTTCTTTCTCGAACAAAATAAAGACAGATCTTGGTGGTCAACACATCATTTCCAACTCTTCATCCTGAATCGGTGCCTGTAAAAGATAATCAGGTCCCATCGTCAGTCAGTATATTTGGTGCAATCATCTAACATCCAACTTTTAAGATATCAAGAAAATTCCTGAAAACAGCTTAAAATTAAAGATGGCAATCTAGTGTAAACAACTTAAAACTGTTACGCATCCTGCAAATATTAGGATAGCAAGGTCTAACTTATTATACAATAATGTCAATAAAAGTTACAGAGGGATTTGTTCACCCCTTTAGGCAAAAAGAAAAGGAAAAAACTTGAACCATCATCTTCAGTCAAAGGCCAAGCCTCAATGTTTTGTCAGTTAAACTTCAGCTTAATAAGAGCCCATCAGAAACCATAGACACTAAGAGCAAGTTCTTTTTCTGTAATAAAAGAAACATCATAAAAAGAAAAAAAAGGAAAGTGAAGTACCTAAAATCACAATTCGATAGACTTTTTCCCCGTAACAATCTGGGAAATTCTGAGGCCTCTACTGAATGCTTCATTAAACAGAATCCTGGTTTGCATTGATTGGAATCCTGGCATCCACGACAAAAATGCCACAGGGGCCATAACTATCACTCCAAACATTATATCATAGAGCCGGGCAACGGAAACAACTATCTCCCATAGTATGGTGGATTGCAGAAATGGGCGCAATACTTGGGCAATCAATATCAGTCCCCACCCAGTAGGAACAAAAGCCAACAAACTGGTAAAAACATCTGTAAACTTGAATGCTGTGAATTCAAGTAGGGAAATTATCAGAAGTATTGCAAGTATGATAATTAGAAACTGGACCAGTCGATAATAGATGTGGTCTCTTGCAGCGTACTTGTCTCGAGCATAGGCTATCAACACATAAAGGAAAAAGGTGACAAAAACACAGATCCAAGATAATAAGTAGACAGCAATACTAGTACTTCCAGCAGCAATTCCCAGCTGGTAAACAATCCCATACTGGAAGAAGAAGAACCGTAGGTCCAAAACTATCTCCATTAGCTTTCCCCATAGCCCAGTTGTCTTCAGATGATCCTGTTCCTCATACCACCACCTTTCCCAGCTCTGTTCAGCTTTTGAAAATACACCACCTTTATACCAAATCCAGTTCATAAAATCATCAAAATCATAGACTGTCTTCAACCAATCAAAGCCAGATGGATTGAAAACAAATGGTGACATTATCCATGCCACAACAAGGAACCAACTAGAAATAGTCATAGCTATATAAACAAATGTGTCCTTGGCTACGGCGCTGTATGATGCATAAACTGTCAGTATCAACCCAAGCTCAATAGCCTTGATAAAATGACTACGAGCATAAAGTCTATAATTTTCAGCAAAACTCTTGTGCTCCACAACAAAGCCCCTCCCAGTTGCCCGATACTTTGCACCACCATGAAGAATAGTTCTCCCAAAGAAATGAGTACGAGTTCCCATGGAAAATGTGTAGAAAACAGATGACAGCTGAAGCTGCATTGTCAAGAAATCCCAGACAGCATGGAGAAATCCATGCTCTAGAGAATTCTCCACAATCATTGGAAGGGCTGTGAAAAGACCTAGTTGGATGATGAATTGTTGATTTAAAATTGCACCAAGAGCTTTATTGTTGCTGCTGCTGTTTGACAAAGCAGAGGCCTCAACACCACTTAGAGCAAGATAGAGGCGCCCCCATAGAAATGCATACACAGTGAGAACGACCATCATTGTGTTGAAAAAAAATCCCACAGTGGTATAAAAGAATGACAGCATTCTAAAGAAATCCAGCCTATGCCCCAACCGATAGACATCTCTGCTAAGAATTTGCTCACCATTTCCACTGGCAACCTTGGCTTCAAACATGGATACTTGATTAAGCCCAACATCCCTTCCCTTGCCAACTTGAATGTACTCATGGTGAGTAACATTGCCTCCTCGCAAAGTGCAATTAAAACCAGCAAAAATATCCTCACTGATGTTAATCACCCTAGAAGCCTTACTGATGCCACCCCGAGTCAAGAACCAAAACCGGTCAAAGACATCTGGATGACCATAATGCATACGAACTTTCAAAGGGTTGGCCAGAACCCGCTGTCCAAGGGTCACAAAACTAGTTTCCTGTGCTGACATAAACCACGCAAGTGATGAGACTGAACCAGTAAAGATGTGTTCTCTGACTCCCAAAATAGTTGGCTTTCGAATGCCATAGGAGTGCCTGTATTCTTCCAAAAGATTTCGCATCTTGAGTGCCTCCTCAAAATAATTGTCCTGGTTCATGTCAATAGTCTGCACTGCATCACCACGAGTGAAGATAAGAGCATGATTTTGATTCTCCGGTTTTCCCTCTCCAAGCTTCAAGGGACCTGGCAGCTTGACCCTGTAAATCTCCACTTCCTTTTCCAGCTGTTGATCATACTTCACAAGAACAGAATAATATTCTATCTCATCCCTCCCGGTGTTTACCTCATCAACATAGGCGACTCGAAGGGCCTCATTGTCTTTCATCAAGGTAAAAATGTCATCAGAACGGGGATCCTTTTTAGCCTTTTGAGTTCCATAAATCTGGCATGCAACCACATAAGTGAATTTCATCAGAGCAGTCCCAAACTCGTGGCCTTTAAACAACAAGTTCAGGGAACTGCCAGTTCTACTTAAACTTAAGGAAGAAGGAGATCTCGCAGAGCTGAAATCATCCAGCCCACCATCCCTCCTCATTGAACCAAGTTCTCGTGAACCATCCCTAATATCCATTTCCGAAGCTGAATCAAGGAAAGCAAGCATCTTAAGAGCACGATAGTAATACATCATCCCCCTTACAGTGCGTGCAAGTGTTTGGCCCCTATAAGATGCCCAAAGCCTAAGTTCTCTCAACTTTGTTTTCCATAACTCATCATCTTTACACATCCCTTCACGCCGCATCCTCTCCAAGAAGTTTTTCCACTCGTCATCATAAATTGTTTGCAGATAGTACAGTATGGAAATCCCATCCTCATTCTCAGTGCGAAGTTGCTCCCTGCTGTACAAAACTTCTTCATTGTAGTAAGGGGTTAGGACACTGAAAGCCATCATTTTCTCCACTTGAGGAGCATGTGGCATGTTCATAAAAAGGGAATTGCTGAAAAAGGCAATTCTACGTCTGGCCTCAAGATTTACTGGGATGTTATGCATTGCATCCCTGGAGGTAAGAATTGTGTGCAATCGCCGTACCTGCCTATAGAAAATCTCATTGCTGGGATCAGGCAATTGAATTGCATTTTCAAAAAGATGCCCTGCCATTGCAGCAGGATCACGTGGAGCCAAACCATCCTCCATTAACTGGTTGGTGGTCCGCTTTTCCTTGAAGAAATCTCTAGCAGCAATCTCATACAAAGCCTGCAGAATATTCACCACCTGGTTCATATCCTTCTCAGGTTTATTTAGCAACTCAATGAGTTTTATCAACTTAACATGGAAATTGGGCAGTGCATTCATCTTGAAGGTCTTAGTAAATTTCTCAATCTCTATGGCATGATCTATTTCTTGGAACAAGACGGTCACAATTGAATGCTCTTCAGTGTTGACCTTGATGATCTCAAGCAACAAGTGCTTTACACTATCATAAACTTCTATGACAACACAACGTCTGTACTCATTCTTACATATCTTGTACCAAAGCCACTTATCAGGAGCATCTACCAACTCCTTAGCCTGGCTAAGGGCAAGCAGTAGCTCATTGCAGAGGAGAAAACAAGGCCATCGAATAACCCGCACTTTCCAACTATTTTGGGGCAATTCCAACAATTCCAGCTCCCTATCAGATATAATGTCCTCTTCCCTGAAAGTCGTTATGATCTCATTCCAGATTAAAGAAAATTTGTTAGCCTCAACCTGGTTAGACTCCAGCTTCTTATAAGGCCGGCCAAGCCCATACCTAAGCTTTAACCTGTGGATGGCATCTTTAAACTTATTCAGTGTCCCCCTCGCATTTAGCAGCTGCTCTTCAGGCATCAGATTAAACTGAATTGCACCTGCAAAGAATTGATATCTCAACCTCAATTGCTCAAGGTTTCGAATCTCACCCAAATGAGCAAACAATCCTACTGCTGCTCCCACAAAAGATGAATAGATCGAGTACCAAATCTGCAAGTCCATCAGATAAATCAATACCACAGGAAGCCACAACAATCCAACAGCAAATCTGTTGCTATGTTTGAAAAACTGGTGCCACTCGTAAGTAACATTCTCAAGTTTCAGCAACTGCTTTGAAGGTTTAATCATCGGTTTAATCTGCAGAAAGTAACTGAAAGCAAATTTGGTAACTAATACCAAAACCCAAAACAGAGAATACTTGATATTGTCAACAAGCCCCTCTCTCAAAGCACGACCAACGAAACTCCTGCTCTGAAACCACCAAGACAACACATAAAAAATCCTCCAATTTGTGTTCTCAAGAAAATTCCTGACCCACGGAATTATAAACAGGACAACAGCCAGTAGTTCGGGCAATACAAACACTCCAGCCACCTCCAGAAAATTCACTACCCTCCTATCAACAGCAGCAGACCACCTCCTATCACTGTTCTTTTGACTCCAAATCCTACCATAGAAAACCCCAAATACAAGGATCCATCCCACAGCGACCACAATTTTCAACACCATTCTAACCCCAAGGGACATGGTCTCCCTCGAAACCAAACTGTACTGCATCCCCGCGTCAAGCGAAAACTGCACCACCCTCAATCCACTCCAAGTAAAGAACACTGTCAAAACCCGAACTTGAACTTCCCTGTTCTTCAATGCTTGCCAGGGATACTCATTCCCTTCCCAAGCAACAATGATCGCAGCCTGCAAAAACAGTATCAACATAATCCACAACCGATCAAAACTCCTAAACAAATTCCAAAACGACCTCTGCTCGACAAACCCCGTCTTGCCCACGTGCTTCTTCCTAGTTGAAATCACAAAGAAGTTACTCCCCACATCAATAGGCCACTTCAATTTATCAAAACACCGCTTGCTCCAAAAGTACTCGTTCAAATCATCATAGTTTCTCCACGCACTGTGGGGTGCAGTTCCGTTCTTACTACTCTCCATCTCCTTTTTCACAGTCTCGTAAATGGGCTTCACAACGCGGTTCAAGAACTGGTTCTTTCCAGAAATCGAAGGCATCACAGGCTGCCCAGTGTTCTCGTCGATGTAATCTTCAAGTATCTTGTTCAACTCCATGGCCATGCTGTGGAAAATGAAGCAGATGCACTCCGGCATAAAACGAAGATTCGCAGATTCTCCCCAGATCAACAGATAAAGAGAAATGTACAAGAGCTCGCGCCTCAGATCGGGATTTGAGCGGTCAGAGATCCAGATGTTGGATTTCTTGTTGAGATAAGAGCACCAGTTGGTGTAGTTCTTCAGAAGTTTGCGGCGGAAACGGCGGAGGACGGTGGGGTCGAGGGTGTCGATGTTGTCAGGGGGAGGAGTGAGGCGCATCTGGGCGTTGGCCAGGTGTAGAACGATGTGCTCCCGCTGGTTCCGAACGTTGTCGTCTTGGAACCCGAAGAAGAGGGCCAACCAGTCCAGGATGTCCATGGAGGGGTGCCATTGGCCGAATGGCGGTTTCCGGAGGTTTCCGACGGTACGAAGAGCGGCGGCAGCAGCACGGACTTCTGGGTATCGGAGAGACGGGTGGTCGGCTAGGAGGTTGTGCACAGGGATTATGTTGTACGCCTCTTCTTCTACTTGGGGGGGCAGCGGTTGGCCCGAAGGAGGAGGACGGTACCGTAGGGTGGACATGGCATGGGCGTGGTCTTTGTCTGCTTCTTTGCTTATTTCGTTTGTTTGTGTTTTTCTGTTCTGTTTGGTATGATCAGAGAAAGAAAGAGATGAACGTTATTCTGAGTATTGATTGTATTGTATTGTATTGTGTGCCACACTACAACTACAAGAAGCAAAGCCGAGGTAAAGTAAAGGTGATTGGCTCTCAAAGAGATGGCTAGAGAGACAGACTCGGCGGCAAGCGCGTTGAATTGATTTTTTTTACTCTGTAGATCCAATCGTTCCGATTCCTCTTTCACTCTCTGTTTTAAATCAATTTTGATAATTGGATCCACTTCCACCGTGTCATTTAATTACCTTGTATATCTTTAAATTTCACGTTACACGCATCTTACCTTATAAAGTTATGAATAGTAAATATTGTACCAAACTCGATACCAAATTAAGTTTTAGAATAAAATTGTACCGATATTGACCGGTACTGGATACTATTTCGAAAAACTTCTTAACAAGCCCAGTCTTGGTGATAACGGATCCACGAGTCAAACAGTAGATAAACATGTTCTAGATATAAAATACCCCTAAAGCAAATTCTTTCTAAGGACATACAACAACCACTGTCCTTCAGTTAATAGATTGAACTCTCTTTTCAATCAATATCGTAAAGAACAAATTAACTTGTTCTGTAAATTCGCATAATAGATTTGACTCTAGCAAAGAAGATTTATTTGGCCCTATTTTTAGGATTCCATATAATTCTTATTATTCATGTCACATTTATTTGTACGCATGATTTCTTAATCCTTATATATAAAATATAAAATTGAATTAAAATACTAGAAAATCTCAATTCAATCATAAGTGATATTCATAAATAATTAAATATTGGTTCTGCCTGAACTTGATAGGGCTGGACATTGCCACTTGGATCCACGAGGTTGATTGATCTTGGCTCCGAAATACCTGCAAAACAGCACAAGGCACGTCGGGGGTTGATTACCGGCAGGTCCCTCCGACGCTCAAGTTAGTCTTTTGGTGGAGGTTTTGGCTGCTGGAAAACAGAGAAGATCAGGGTTCTAATGCCGTACATGTATCATGGCCAAATAGTACCTTATATATGAAATAGTTGCTAGGTTTAGGTCTTTACGTTTGCATGGGAGATTATCAACTACGACTGGGTCGTCGATGCTTGGGCCTGGGATTGGGCCTTGTATGGCCGACTTACCCAAATATCAATTCAGTTATAAGTAATATTCATAAATAATTCACAAGATAACTTAGGTCTTTCATTAGATTAAGAAATCAATCCAAAATAATAATTATACAATTCATCATCTAAATCTATCCCAATTTATTTCATGATAAGATAAAAGTATCCAAAAACAATCAACAAAGAAAATGTTATAAAAAAATCCTTATTATGGATCTTGAAATCTTAGCAGTTAAATCTTATTGGAATTCTGTTTTTTCTCTCCAAACTTGATTCATTCTTATCTTAGGGCTCTCTAATTTGACTCTAATGACTTGTTCTCTAATGGTATCTTTTTTTTAATGATGAACTCACCCTTTTTATTCTTATAAAACCGTAAAACTTTAAAGCGTCTTAACCAATAGAGTCTAACATGAACCCATGTTGGTCTTATGTTCTTAATAACTTTAGAAAACCCTCTTTTACGTGAAAATTACCACCAATATGATTCCTATTATTTTTCTCCATAGTTGTTTTATTCTTATGATAAGGCTTTCTGGTTCAACTCTAATTATTTGTTCTCTAATGATGTTTTTTTTCATCTAATGATAAAAGCTCCCATTTTATTCTCATAAAATCCAAAAAAATTTGAAAATTCTAATATAAACCATATTGGTCTTATGTTCTTAATAGCTTTTTAAAAATCATATTTTATGTAAAAATCACCACAAACATGGATGCCTAATATGGACTCATGTTTGCCTTGTGTATTATGAACAATCTTTAACAATCACGATGAAAATTAGTCAAATATGGTATCATTTTTGACACATTTTGCTTCCCACCTTTTTTTACATAAAAATTATCACTAAAACAAGACTCAAACATGATTCTATCTTGGAGAAGAAAGATCCATATTATAGAAACTCATATTTATAATCTACCCTATTTCGCTCCCACTTGACTCTAAATTTGCTAGAATTTATTCCTTCGTTCGTCATCAAGGAGCTATAACAATGCTTATATATAAAACATAAGCTACATTAAGTACCAAATATAATAAAAACCATTTAAACATATGCAAAATGCTCTTAAATCTTACTAAGAATATAATCCAATTAGAATTGATGAAATATATATTTTATGTAAGTTTTTATTTATTTTTTTATAACTTAAGAAGCTAATTGAATACGTGAAAGTATTAACAATTTTATTCCATTTTAGATTAAATTTTAAATAATTTTTAACACAATAACCCTTAATGTTTTTATCCGATAGTAACACAAATGTATTAATAAGCATTTTGTATTAATTTTTGATACATAATTTGCTAAACTATTGTCCATTTAATATTTGAATTGCACTAATTAAGAATTATTTGTTTTAATTTTAGGCACATATTAGATTTGGACAATGAGAGCAAAAAGTCACGAATTGGGAGCTCTTTACACCTAACAAAACATGACAACGTTTAAGTTTGGCTTGGATAAAAAAATAATTAAAAAGGCACGAAGCTAGCTGGCGGCAAGGTGAGAGCAGCAGCATGAGTGTGTTTATTTGACTAAAGAAGGCATCTGGCGTGATTTAGAGGGGCTGGAATTATTCAAGACATAAACACAAAAGAAGAGGAGGTTGGCGGCAAAGGCTTGAAAAAACGCAAGAGCTAGGCATGAATTTGCATGAAAGGTGGACCAAACCACAATTTTATTTGTCACATCAAGGTATAAGATAGAAGAGTTGAAGCAGCTGGTAACGTGAAGCAGTGATGGCGGCAGAGAAAGTTGAAAAATAAGAGGGTTAGGTGTGAATGAAGAGCTATGAGACAAAAAGAAAAAGCAAGTGGTGGCATAACATTCTTGAAGCAGCTGGAGGTAATCAAAGAACGAAGATAGCTACAGGCGTGAGAGAAGAGAAGCGTAAACGTTAAAAAATAAGGTGGACCATAAACAATTATTTTTCTGTCACATGAAAACATTGGAGTAGCTGGGATTGCACCATACATTGACGAACAACCCTCTCTCAAAACTCTTCACACACAACATTGCAACCCTCACTAAACTATTACTCTCCACTCACAACCGAAGATAGCTGGTGGCTTGGGGAGAACGTGAAGCAGCTACTGGAGAAGACACGTTAGCTGGTGGAGATGAAGACAGTTGTTGAAGCAAGAGGTTGAAACGTTAAAACACATGGAGCTGGGGAGAACGTGAATAGCTGGGGACATTCCAATGGAGGAGGTTAAAAAAGTTAGCAAGGGACACACTCTTGGACACTCCTCTCCACTCACATTGCACTATCACTTAACACTCTCCAAACACACGTTGCATGCTGGTGGCTTGTTGGATCCCAAACTTTTGGTGGAAATTAGAAATATTGAAATGAATTTAAATGAGTGTTTTTGTATATGAATTGTATTATAGATGTTTTGGTGCCTTAAGGAAATTAATGAGAAAAGAATTGATTATTTTTATGGCTTAGATATTTGAGCAGATTTGTATGAGTTATAAGAGTAAAGTGAATGAGTTGATTGAAATGGAAGTTGAAAATTGAGAAATAAAGATAAAAAGTGTGAGAATTTGTAGAATTAAGGAAAGTTTGACTTTTTGGGAATAAAAGTTGATTTTTTTATTTATGCAGAATTTGAGAAAAGGATCTTCATGAAACTTGTAGCTACTGTCGAGAGTTTTCTGTTGCCATAAAGTTTGATATTTTTTTATATCAATAGTAAAAGTTTTGATCAGTCAAAGTTAAGTGTTATTTTGCTTTGTTTTGTAAAAATGACCATAAGTGTACATTTGCGAGTACTCGGCTTTGGGGCCACTTGTCGTACAGATTTAGTCTGAATTGGAGTAAGTGGTCTACATGAAAGTTGTAGCTTGTCTGTCAATCTTTCCGACGCTATAAAGTATGTAATTTTTAGATGTGGGAATTGGGAGATATGAAATTTTAAAATTTAGAGTTGGTATAGGATGACAATAACAGGGCAGAATCTTTGAGTGAAAAATTGACCTAGTTAGAGGTTGAATTTGTGTTTAAGTTCTTCATGAAAGTTTTAGATTATGTTTTTATCTTTTCATTGAAGTAAAGTATGATATTTTTGGACTTTGGAATAGGAAGATATGATTTTTGGAAGTTCTGTCACTGTTTAGGTTGTCATTGAATGGACAGCCACTTTATATGGACTTTTTAACCCTTTTAGAGACTGAATTTGATTTTGAGTTCTTCATAGAAGTTGTAGAGCTTTCTTTGATATTTCTATTGATACCAAATTTGTCAAATTTGGAGTTCGGGATCAAGAGTTATGATGTTTGGAAAATTAGAGTGAAGTTTTGTTCTTTTGTTTTTAATCTGACCCTTTTGCAATCCTTTGCTTATAATTTCTCTGTCCGACATCCGATTGACTTGGTTTTCAAAGAGTTGGATTCCTAAGACAATTAGCTACATTTTCATGGAAATTTATGATTTTTAAGAGATTAAATGGAAAGAGATTGTTTTTAATTAAGTGATGTTGGAAATTTTCTGAACATGGTTCAGTATTTTACAGAATTTGGGATCTGTGGAGATCCAATTGAATTGATTCTTGAGTTAAAATAAAATAGATACATGGGGCTACAAATCATGTGAAGTGATCGAAGTTCAATGTAGCCCCTAAGGTGTTCAATTTCCGGAGTGAAGTTAGGCGTAAGGTTCAGTCGTGGTTAAGTTCAGGTCTGAAAGTGTTTTGGCCATAACTCCTTCGTTTCTCAACCGATTTGAGAGTTTTTGGTGTCATTTTAAAGATGAGACATTGAGGAACATTTCTGTAGAAGGAAGTGTTACCAAATTATTTCGTTTACCTGATCAAATTAAGGAAGGAAGATGTCAGATTTTCAAGAAAGTTCAGGGGCAATTATGGAAGATCACTTAAAGGGTTAAGTTTTTAGGCTTGCATGGAGGGGCAATTAGGTCAATTGTCAGTCATTAAAGAGGAGAACAAGGGGCTGTCATTTTTTTAGAGGAGAAGCACGATATTACAAGGAAAAAGAAACGAAAATAAAAGAAGAATAAGAGAGAAGAAGAATGGCGTCGGTGGAGAAGAAGAGGGAAGCTAGGGATTTCGATTTTTATGGGTTTCAAGCTTGATTTTCGTTGATTCC
>JAOQMR010000009.1:2630548-2655579 GCA_027563865.1 Erythroxylum pelleterianum | reverse complement strand
TGAAAGTGTAACAAAACCTTGAGGTCATGAGTTTGAATCGTGGGTTCGACTCATGACCAAAGAGGATAATACCTTTAAGGGTTGTGGTCGCGTGCAACCTTGAAGTTGGGTCGGCAAACTTGAAGTACTTCGGTACGCAAAACACGGGCCCAACGCAAAACACGGACCCAACATGCAATGAAGAACCAAGACTGCATAAGGCAACTAATTTTTATAGACCACCGATCTCATATCCAAGTTGCCTTAAGGAATTGAATCAAGATAAGCAATTATCTGATCTATATAACATGTTTTCCAAAGCTAATATTAATCTGTCTTTGTTAGGTGTGATAAAAAAAACATTCCAACTTATGTGAAGTTCTTCAAGGAATTAAGCACCAAGAAACGGAAGTTTGAGCCAAACAAGAAGGTGATAGTTTTAGAGGTTGCAAGTGCGGTGCTACAGTAGTAATGACCTCCTAAATTGAAAGACCCAGGGAGTTTTCTTGTGCAAGTATCAATGAGTAATGGTGATAAGGTTAAGGATATGCTTGACCTTGGGCAAGTATAAACCTTATGCCTCAATCTATTTATGAGAAATTGGATCTAGGACAATTAAGACCTACAAACATTTGTTTGCAATTAACTGATAGGTCAAGCTGTTATCCAAAAGGAATAATGGAGGATGTGTTAGTGAAGATTGGAGGATTGATTGTTTCTATAGACTTTGTTATCCTAGACATGAGGGAGGCTAAAGAGCAAGGAAAGGAGCACACCATACTCCTAGGGAGGTCTTTTTATGGCCACTACCAATACCTTGATTGATATGAAGAACAGAAAACTGAGCATGGCTATTTTTCGTGAAACAGTAGAAATTTTAATCTTTAATGATGAACCTACTCCTACTACTGTTTCTGAAGGTTATTCTTTTGTTGATCAAATTAATGCTGCATATTTTGATTTCACCTTGAAGGAAGAAGAAGAAAAGGAGTTGGACTTTGTCAAAGAGAGTGATGAATGCTGCCAACTGCTGGTTAATGCAACTGAGGGAAGGGTTGGCAAATTTTTGGAGAAAAATCCTAATGAGGAGAAGAAAACGGTGGATTCGGTCACTTTGAGTGATCCATTTTGAGTATGATGTTTGAGGTGTCTAGCTAAAGATATTAAAGAAGTGCTAAATAGGAGGTAGCCCATATAATTTCTTTTTTTTCAATTAGTTATTAGCTATTTCTTTTTAGTGAAACTCGACTTAATCTATTTGCTTTGTGTGCATAGGCCTACTTCTTAATCTCTTCTATTTATCTTCCTCACAGCTGTTCATTGCTCCTCAATGTAGTACGCCATGCTTATTGCCATGCTTCAAATCGCATCAACCACCACCCATAGTTTCGTATCGTATTTCTATCCCTTTTCTTTTTGTTATTTTTACTACTTGTTAGTTTAATGTCTTTAGTTTTAATGCTTGCCTTTGTTCGTGCTATATTGTGTCTTAGATCCCTCTTTTACTTTTTTTTTAATCACATTAGGAACAATGTGATGTTTAAGTGTGAGGGGGAGTATTAGTTAAAAATTATTTATTATTTGTATATTGGGTGTTTGTTTTCCCATTTAATAGTTAGAGATGCATGGACATGACATAAACTCGATCAAGATTAGAAATGCATAATATGAGTAAATGAGTATACTTGCATGCTTAAACTAATTTACTTAGATTTCAGTTAAAAGCATATTAGTTTGTTGTGATAGATGAATGACGTTTTTTTATTTGGTAAGAATTTAAGCCTTTTGAGCTATTAAACACCAAATTCAAGTATTATTTGTTGATAGTGTTCTTTCATGATTAAGGAACTCTAGAACTTACTTGCAAATACAAGTTGAGATCACATAATCTTATGCAAATGTTGAAATGATGAAGGCAATTAGGATTTACCCCTTTGCTTAAAAAGCTACCATGATGTTACCTTTAGTGAACCCCTTTTGAGCTTAACATGAAACCTTTTCTTTCTTTAAACTCAAAATATAAGCCTTGACCTTAATTATTTATCCTCTTCATTGTACCTACCATAAGGCAAGTTGAGCATTTGAATGTGTATGGCTGAGTTTAGGGAATAATTGTTTGAATAAGTGTGGGAGAATCATAGGATATAGTTGGTTATTACACTAGGAATGGGTATCATTGTAGTAATTATCTCTCCTCTATATTTTTCTTCTTTTGATTTCCTTTTTTAAACAAATAAAAAATAAAAAAAAGGAAAGAGAAAGAAATGAAAAGAAAAAAAGAAAAGAACTAGAAATAGAAAAGAATCAAAGGAAAGAGAAGATAACCAAAATTTGTAAAGAAAAAGGAAAGACATAAAAAGGCAGTGCTAATCTTGTTAACTTGAAAGGAAAGAATTGAATATTTTACGCTTCATTGTTTATATTACTTTAAATGCTCAATTTGTTTTGTGTTTTTAAATTATGATTTTATTTTTTCCTAACATTACCCTGGCCCCATTACAACCAAAATAAAGACCTTCGGATTGATGTTTGTGTTTTGATATGAGTAGTGGAGATTGGATTAGTAAGCAAACTTATGGTAGATGCCTTATATGAAATGAATGATGAGTGAATATACCCTACCTTTGAATGCTTGAGAGGATGGAGAGTGGAGTGAGTATCTATCACACTTGTTGATGGTTCTTTGAATTGAACTACTTGTTGATTTTAGATAAACATGCGAAGAATAGCTTATTCATGGATTATTATGAGTTCAAGTGCTTAGGTTGCGTTTATTGAAATGATCGTTGATATCTTTGACTATTATTTGGAAAAATTGTTGTTTTCATTATTTGTTCTTATATAGTCTAGTGTTCTTTATTATGCTTAAGGACAAGCATAGTTTAAGTCTGGGAGAATTGTTGCGTCTAGTTTCTATTACTTTTAATTGCCTTCATATTTTGATTTTGGTTACAAATCCTTGTGTTTTGATCTAAATGTGAGATAAATTGAGTGGAAATGGTATGAATATTACATGAATGTTAATTGAATTATTTTGTGAATTTTGCATGAAGGTTGAAGGGAAAATTGACATAAATTTGCAGGAAAGAAAAAGAAAAAAACAAAGAAAGGTGGTAACTAAAGGTGCCACCATCGTGACAAAGCTTGTCACGATGGTCATGTTAAGTCACGGTGGTGACTTATCATGTCACCATCGTGACAATTTAGTCACGGTGATGACTAAACTTGTCACCACAGTAACCATGGCTGCACGGGGTGACAACGAATCACAACTTGTGACTGGCATACTCACCCCCATTACATGTTTTTACTTTAATTTGTCTAATTATTTATACGGAAGCTGTAGGGGTGACGGCTCAAAACCCTAAAGGATACGCTCTTGCAGATAAAAAGGAAGCTTCCATATACGTTTAATAATTATTTTTCCTATGATAAGGGTTTTTTGGATTCTATTAAAAGGTGATAACAAGTCAGGATTCTTGAAACATCCTAATTCATTTGTATGCAAAAGCTCAAAGCTATCAAGTTTGAACTTACGCAACTCAAAGCAAAAAAATGATCTGACACACTCTTTATAGTTAACACAACTAAAGCAAACCTAATGTCCATTTAAGCTAACCTGCATTCATACCCTGGTCACAGTTCTTTATTGAATAATAAGAAAATCCTTTTGAATGAGTACTTGCAAGCCCTAAGCAATCACTCTAGCTTGTTAGAGCAAAGAGCTAGGTAGAATTGGTTAAAGGAAGGTGAAAGATGTATCATTATTATTTGTAATTATATCATGCCCAAAAGGAATGTTAATAAGGTTTGTGCTTTAAATTCCCTTGATGGAAAAACTCTCTACCGGTAAAAGGATTTCTTAGAGGAAGTTAAAAAGCACTTCAACAATTTCCTATGGTACCTTTCAAAAGACCACAAACTCTTCTCCATTTTTGAACTCTATCTTTAAGAAAAGGTTGGTTAATGTTGAGAATGGTTCCCTGATGAGATAAGTAGATGTAAGTAAAATTAAAAGTGTAATTTTCCAAATAAAAGATAACAAAGCTTCGGGCCCCAAGGGTTTCTTTTACTATAAATTGTGGTCTCTAATTAGACCTATGGTGAAAGTAGTTATGGAGGAGTTCTTTCTATAGGAACTCTACTAAGGGAGACCATTAAGACATTTATTTTCTTAATATCTAAAGTGAGTAGCCCTATATCTTGTGATGATTTTAAACTTATAACTTGTTCAAACTTTCTTTATAAAATACTCTCAAAGATTATTGCTAATAGACTCAAAGTAGTCTTAGGGGTTCTTGTCATGATAATCAAAGTGCCTTTATCTAAAGGTAGGTTGATTGAGGATAACATCTTAATAGTTTAGGAGCTTTTAAAAGGCTACTCAAGGAAGAGATCACCTCCTAATGGTTCAATTAAAGTTGATCTTAAGAAAGATTTTGATTGTGTTGAATGAGATTTTGTGCTCTTAATCCTAGAAGTTATGTGCTTTCCTAAGCAGTTCATCATGTAGATTAAGGCTTCTATAACTGCCACTTCCTTTTTATTCTGATTAATGTTACTCTTATAAGGGTCTTTAAAGGAGATAGAGGGTTGAGACAAAGTGATTCCATGTTTCCTTACCTCTTTATCCTTTGTATAAAGCTTTTCACCTAACTTTTGAAACATAAAATTGAAAGTGGGAGGTCTTTTAAATACCATACCAAATGTAAGAAGGTATCCTTAGTCAATTTATTCCTTGTAAATGATCTATTTCATTTTTGTAAAGCTCACTACAAGTCAATTGAAATCCTAATGTCCTTCTTGGATTAGTTTAAAGATCTATCTGGGCTTGAAATCAATCATAGAAAAAGCCACTTTGTGATATCAATCAGTGTTGATCATTTGGAAAATAGAATTTCTATTTTAACTAGGATGAGTAGGAAACAAAATCCCATTTTTTACCTAGGCCTACAAATTACCATTAAAAGGACTCTCTTTAATGAATGCTACCCTCTAATTGAGAGAATTAAGAAGAGATTAAATTCCTAGACTAACAAATTCCTCTCTTTTGGAGGAAGGTTGCAATTATTCAATTGTGTCCTAAACTCAATGTATATATACTGGTTTTCAAACCTGATGTTGGCTAAAGGGGTCATCAAAGCACTTAAGAAGTTGTTGATTGACTTTCTGCTGTGAATTTTTATCTCAGGAGGTACCCATGCTAAAGTTAAATGGGTTGATGTTTGCAAGGCTAAAGCCGATGAAGGACTTGGGATTATTCCTATTAAGATCTCCTATAAGGCTCTTATATTGAAGAATCCATTGATGATACTTTAAGACAAATAAAGATTATGGATTAAATGGATCCATTTATATATGCTAAAAGGGTGTAGTATTTGGTATATTACCTTCAAAGCCTCTAATTCTCAATACTTCGCTCAACTTTTAAAGTTAAGTTTTAGAACTTGGAACATTTTGTCACATTAAAGATGGGAAATGAGCCTCACTATGGTTTGATAATTAGAGTGGATAAGGCGCTATCATTAGAATTCATGAGGCTGTAAGGTTCCAGAGTAGCTATTTTATTAATGCTAAAGTTATTTCTATAATAGTTGATAATTAGTGGATCTCTTTCTCGAGAGAATTACAAGACCTGCTCCCTAGTCATCAGCCTACTTCCTATCTACTAGATTCCTACTCATGGTATAATCAACCTATTGGTAAATTCAGCATCAAATTTTGTAGAAATTGGTTAGCATAAGGAGCACTAAAGGTGAATTGGCATGAAATTGTTTGACACAAATCCCCGGTGCTAGACAATTCTTTTCATCTCTATTTAATAGCCTTAAATAGGTTAAGTACTATGATAAACTACTCTATCTAAATAATGATCTAATTTGTGTTCTATGATAAACTCCCCATTTGTATCTAATTGTGATCAAGAATTGGTAAACTTATAGAGATTAATCTGATTGACTACAGTTTGGCTACATATGCAACTGTAAGGAAAACTATATTTGTAAAGGAGCGAAAGAAATTGGAAATCCTTACCAAAAACATGATCCTCAATAGAAAGCTTTAATATACTAGGATACGAATAAAAGATCCCACATAAAGGGGTACTTTTCATTCTAATATGTCTTATAAATATTTTTCTGGAGTCTTGTGTCTTATATGTAGCTTAAATATTTAATATGTAGTATATTTCTCTTATTTAGTTAGCCTAAATATGTCTCTACTTAGCCTAAATATTTTCTTGTAATGGCTCGATATATTTATTTATTAACTTGTCCTTTTTTGTATATTCATTTATTTGTTTTACCTTTTATTTTGTTCTATATTTATTGTATTACTTATTTTTATATTTCTATTTATACAAATTTATTTATTTATTATTATTACCGTTTAGGTCTATTTTTATTTTAAATTTTTATTTTAATATTTTATACATATATATATATATTTCATCAAATGAGTTTATATAAAAATAGTTTCTTTACTAATTAGAAATAAAAATATATACTATAAAACCTCTTCAAATTTTAGTTAGCATAATTTTTACTAAATTGTTGTTGTTTATATTGCTTGATCCAAACTTATAATTTTTTACAGATTAGTACTATTCATGTACTCTTTCAGAAAAACCGCGGGCATTCCGCGTACTGAATCTCTCTTCGAGCTTAAGCTTTTGAAACAGTCACGTGAGAGGCCCACTCAACTCAAATTAGAAAGTTTTAAATAAAAAACGACCATTTATTCATAAAATAGTGTACCAAAATTAGGAAAAAGAAAAAGTGAAAAGAGAGAAAGCTTCCATTCTTTTGAGGCGTCATCTTTCACTTTCAAACCCACCGCTCGCCGTGACCACGGTGGCAGTTCTTACCCACTTCGTTTTATATTTCTCACGTAGACACGCGCATTCTCTGCTTGTGCTACATTTCATACAGTGCGGTTGTATTCTTGGTGGGGCTTCCCACCTAGAAATTAGATCTGCGGAGTAATTGGCTGCAGACTTCAAAGGTAGAATAGAACAGGACAACCCCTTTTGAACTGATCTAAGGGAAATAACTTTGCAGTTCTTAGGATCTTTCCTTGAAAACTCCAAGTTTCTTGATCTATGACTATGACTGTGACTATGATGGAGGATGTTGTCAACATCTCGTCCACTGAAATTGGTTCATCAGTTAAAATGACTGCCGAACCACTTTAGGCCAAGTCCTAAACTCAAGGATGAAAAAGGAACTTAACATCTTCTGATAAAATTAAGAGAAATATGTAGTCATCAAGCTGGAAATGGAGAATCCACAAACTTGCGGTTTAGATATGCTGAAGATTACACTCAGGCAGGATGCAAGCGTGGCTTATGGCTTGTCAACTTTAAACCAAAGCTTTATCCATGTCTTACCTTCAGGTTACAACCAACTAAATATGGAGATCTATAATGCATTTATGTTGTATAAAAAGTCCTTTTATGTGTCCTGGTCAGAAATTATGAATAGGAGTTTACATCTCAACTGCATTCACGAAGAAGAGAAGTGGATAGCTCACATTCCTTTATCCTATATGATTATTGGCATTTTGGATAGTTCTAGTTATTTGGACCAAGCCCAATTCTTGTTAATAAACTTTACACTATGCTCATATTAAAAAATTCAATACCTAGGAGGGTTCCAATTATGAGAAGATATCTTTAAGCCATCCACACTTAGACTAATCCTTGCTCGAGCCGGATAGGTCCCTTGCAGGAGACAAAACTCAGGCCCCAAGTTTTAAACAGCTGCATACATGAAAACGGTTTAAACCTGCGACCTCACTTAAGTCAGAAGAGTCCCTCACCAACCTACTTGAACAACAAAATTTTCAATAATCAATCATCGACAGAGGGTGATACTGATATTCCAGGGCATACATAGGAAATAACTGTAATAAGGAAAGGAATATCTACTAGAAGACGTAAATGGGCCATTTGTAATGGATCAAGTCGTTCATATGCCTACCAAAACTCATATGGGCTAAGTCGTATTCATATTCGTATAGATACCTGTAGAAGCTAATCATCTTACTTATGTGTATATTAGATATCTTTTTTTTACAATTTTAGCAAAATGATTTGTTTAAAATATTAATAACGATGTGTTATCTTTATTAGCAAAATAAGGAAAGGGCTATGATAAAATGATAAAAATAAAAATGATTAGTATGTTAAAAATATGCGATCTAATTATCTTTTATTTGTGTTTTCCAAGGGTTGCCCTATACAAGTAGTTACGTCAGTAACTTCCACTTCCAAGCTTTTTTGTTTAGCCAAAGGGGGTGCTAGGTTCATTCATATGTCCTGCTTCTTGAGGAGTGCTTGATTGTTGATTTTCTTGTGATATGACTTCATTGACTTTTAGAGAATCATTCTCCGGATTAGTTTCTTCAACATTGTTTTCAGTTGGCTCTTTATAATCGCCAATCCTGAAGACTCTGCCAGTAAGTTCCACACACTCTATTGACCTATATTAGGCTTCCAAGCATAGCTAACTCTTACAACATCTTCAACAGGTTGCATATTCTTATTAAGTCTGATTATAGGAATTACATCAGGAAGGTTGGTCAAGTCACTTACCAACATGCATAATCTAGCATAGTTTATCCTTTTATATTTTAGCATTTGCCTAGTCTATACATATTAACTTGCCAATGATGCTTGCCAAATAACTCAGCCTTGAGGTAGTGTATTATTTTAGAGGCAATCCATGTGTGTGCGTATATATATATATATAGGTATATGTTCAGACTTCATACTTACTGTCATCACTATTCAATCCTGGTTTCCATTTTTGTAACAGGAGTGGATTGTTGAAGACATGCCAAGGCATTACTTTAAGGATCTTTTTTGCTTTTTCCTCAGTTGAGAATCTAAAACGAAAGACATCATCAGCATTGGCAAGTACTTCATGCAATCCATTCTTCCTCCAATTGTTGAAAGCGCACTTGTTCATGATAGGAAAAGCCACCCTTTTGTCTTGAAAGAATCCAACAATAGTGGCACTCCATCTTTGAACTCCAGCTTTCAAAGTCTCTAATGGTGGAGATTCTATCCTAGTTTCAGTAGCCTCAGCTGTAACTGAGCTTGGAATCTGGCTTGTGTTCCCCCACAACTTACACCCAAGTTCTCTTCAAGGAAGTTCTAGGGGGAGAGGAATCATTATAGAGGGCTGAGGTCGAAGGTTCAGCAAGTATGTAGGAGAGAAAGAAGTAAATTTCAATGCAAATCATTACTTTGGTGGCTGCTCTTACACAGTAAGATGATAATAAAATTGAATGAATAAAACTACCAGTCAACATGCCTTAACTTCAGAAAATGTAAAGACCCCGTTTATGTTTGTTTACTCTCGAGTCTCTGCTGATTCTGAAATATGCAGCATAGTTGAAAAGGTAAGGTCTGAGAGTTGAGCTCATAATCATTGTATGAATATACTGCATCTGATATTTATTACACAAACACCCTTAAGACCAAGTTTAAGCTCAACAAAATATGGTAAGACCAAGTTTTAGCAAAAAGGGTGGTAGGTCGTCAAGCAAGTTATACCTGCTTAACAACTTTTACAAAAAAACATGAGAAGAATAATCTCAAAACAGAGGCGTGAACGTATTACTTCAACAAGAGTATAGCAAACCCAATACAGCAGCGATAAGCATAAATCCATAACCATTGGAAGGCTCGTAGAGCTTTGGATTCCCTTCGTTAAAATCACAGGGAAGAGTCCAATACACTCCAAGAAACAAGGGCATAACAGGACGGTACCATGTAGAGTATAATCCAACAATCATATACATACTGCAGAATACCATTCTAACAACATTTATTTAAGGATAAGCATAAGTTTATCTAAGGAGTATGGAACATGGAAATCACGCGTAAATGGTTTTTCCTTCACCATCCCCTTTGAGTTGGATGCATGTTCAACCTATCAAGCACAGCATTGAAGTCAACAGGCTGTCCACTCTCCTCCATCCGCTGAATAGCACTGACAACATGATCACCCCTAAACCCCATGCTTACCAACCTGTCAATCAACTCAGTGTATGGATGATTGCGAGGCAAGTGTGAATGACTTGGATTGCCGGACAGCATATTTGTGCTTGGTGTAGCTGTCTGTGGATTCTGGAGAGAGAGATTTGCGGAAGGGTATCCACTTTGCTGAAAATGTTGTTGTTGAGAAGGATGATGTGCTCTCCCACCTTCATTATCATACATCATGTAGGCAGTACTTGTGGGAAGAGAGGGGTGGGGCCCTTGAGCTGCATACACATCGCCTGTTTGTGTTCCAAAAGCTCCTTTAAGCTGCTGAGGTGACGGTGAAGGATGCTGGGGAACTCCTCTAGCAGCAGTATATCCATAAGGCAGGGTATCCATACGACTAGTTAAGGGTTGAGGAATGGCTGAAAAGGGGACTTGCGCAGGCATGCTTTTTGGAAGCGCATCTGATGGAGACATGTTTGATGGTTGAACTGGTGGGTTGTATGAGGGATGAACTGTTGTTGAAGAAGGCCTAACCTGGGGTTGCATGAGCTGCTGCTGTTGTGGTTGTACTTGCTGAGGTACTTGCTGAGGCCATTGCTGCTGATACTGAGGAAACTGTTGGACTGCTGGTGTCTGAATCCCTTGTGTGTGTGGCACTCTAGAAAGATCTTGCATTTGGGCTGCTCGATATTGAGGGTCAGAAGGTAGATATTGGGCCTGGGAATGTGAACCTTGAGCTGGTAACTGCGAAGGAGGCATATAGTAGGGCGACGGGTGAGTAACATTCTGAGCTGGGTTTTGGGGTGGAGTGGGTAAAATTGGTGGTTGTTGCTGATGGACAATCTGGTGGGGAAGAGCCAAAGCTAATTGTTGGTTATGCAATTCAGAATGGCTGTCAGAGTTTTTCTGATCAGAAGCAGGTGGTGCAGCTTTCTCTTCATTGGATTGGGAGTGACTTGATGATGAGGATTCTTTCTGCACAAGGTGGAGCTTCGCTAATTCTTTTTGGGTCTCAGCAAGTTCTTGTTTATCTCTTAGGATCTGGACAGACCTTTGTACCTAGAACAAGCGACATATGATAAATTAGTACCAAGGCAAAGCAGTCAAACGAGAAAATGAAAGAATGCAACTGAAAACAAAGTACTGTTAACCATAAAGTTAGCTCTTTAGGCTCAAGTAGGACCAACTTCCAGTGAGAAAGTTGCACTATGCTTACAGTATCAGGACATGGGCTTGAACTATTTTGAGTGGGTGTCTTCTGTGTGAGGAAGGGGTAGAGAGTGACCAAAAAAGGAACACAAGCATTGACACTTCACAAAGTTTGGACAAACAATTTTCAACAGATGGGTACTATGTAAAAACAAAATGCACCATGATAAATGCAAATACATGCCAAATAAACTACTTTAATGACTGAAATACAAGGCTTTTCCCAACTTTTTTCCCCATTATTATTTAGAGGATGATTCACATAAATACAACTCTTGTACTTTCACATCTTTTTCAGTGAAGTTAACAAGGACCACAAAGAAAATCTGAAATGAGGGATCGATTTCAAATAAACCAAAATAAATTATATATTTTATAGGAAAAGGACTTAAAACCAAGTATTAGTCATGAGATTAGGGTAGCTATGCCAACATTACACAACTCTCATACATGCTCCAAAAGAAAGGCATAAGGGCATGGACAAAGCATAACAGCTATGTACATTCAACAGTTGAAAAATAGTTGAAAAGAACCCAAGTAAAATGAGGCCTATTTAAAGCTATTGACTTGAAACCTCTGATTTTTGCTATCTTCAATTTAACTTTTGGCAACTTACAAATATTCTTCCTTATTCCTTTGGCACCTTTCACAAGGTAGCTCTCAAAACACTAGAGAAAGCTAACTATGAAGTACAAGATGAAAATTAATGGATCAGATGGTGAATTATGGTTTATTTGTTACAAAGAAACTTGAAAGGCATATTGGAAAAGAAAATTTGCAGGTTTGATGAGTACGTACAAGGTTCAAGGACTTGTTGGGATGCTATTCTAAAAATTAAAAGGATGTTATATTGTTGTCTTCCAATCATGCAATTATTTCTGGATGTATAAACATGGTAAATACAGTTACATAGCATACTCTTGTACAGTGATTCAATGGTTTTCTGAAGAAGAGATTTGGTCCTTGCTTGATAATTAAAATAAAAGTACACACGGAAAGGAAAAGGGAAAGGAAAAGCTGACTATAACAAAATTTTCCATACATACGAATGTCAGATGAGACTAGAATCACACATGAGAAAGTTATGAAATTATCAAGAAAGCAATCTATATGCCTGGAAGAGAAGGCACTAGACCAGCCTGTCAAAGTAACTCAAGTTATTGAAAATCATCATAATAGCAAAGAGCATACTTTCATGGTCATGCCATTGGGTGCCAAACAAAGATATTTTATATGTGCAAAATGATAATAGTTCTCTAATTCTCGATAAACATAATTCATGGTAGCTTACCTCTAGAAGATGTTTGTCAAGAGATTTAAGCTTTGAATCAGCATCCCCATGGTCACGAACTATTTCAGATCGCATATCTCCAATTGATTTATCTAGGTTATAGGAATATAACTCCAGTTGGGACAGCCGTGAACTGATTCCCTCAAGGAAACGCATGAGGCCATCAGTATGTTTTTTCATACTTTTCTCAACGGAGGTGATAACATCTTGTGCAAAAGAGTCTTCTGGATGGCTATAGGAAGTAGCAGGAAACGCAGAAGACCTAGCCATCCTGCTTTTGTGAAAATCCTGCTTCAAGGCAAATCATCGCATTCAATGTCAGTGGAAGAATATTCGAATCTAAATTTAATTTAAAAAAAGTCTATAATACAGTATAAGGTATAAACCCCAAAAGTGAAGGAGCAAAGGAGCGAACAAGTAAACCAACTTAACTTCCATTCGCATGCACAGAGAGAAACCATAGTATCGTAAAATTTTTGCTTCTCAAAACAAAATCGCTAAAAAAACCCTAAATTTGAGAAGGTCTTCCCTTCAAACGTTCTTCAATCTCTCTCCCTCTAATCACTAATACCAAACTCATCTTGGAGAAGAATAAGAAGATGATATAGATATACACCCCAAATTTCCCTTATCGATCTTTTTTTTGAAAGATTAAAACTTGATTCAATTGAGAGAGTATTGTGATTCAGATCATCTTTTGACCAGATTGCAAAGAAACAAAGAAAAGGTTGGTTCTAGTGATTCAACTACAAAGAGGGCCACTTAGAAATTTGGGATCTTATTAAGACAGTCAAAATGCCTTAAGTACGTGTAGATAAGGATCAAAGTGACAAATAATAATAATAAACACAAAGAGAGAGCGAGTATCAGTTTTAATCGTTGAATCTGGTAAAAGAAAAGAAGGGGGAAATAACGACTTTGAGAAAAAGTAACCTTGGTGGAATTGGAGGTGATCACAGGATCCGAATGGATGGCACTTGCACTGGAAGAGTCGTGGTTGCTGCCGTTGCTGAAGTCTTCATAAGAGCAGAGGATGTCGTCGGACCCGAAATCGAATCCCTTGGTTCCAGATGAAGCCATTTAGGGGGGATCCAAATCACCAAGGGTTTCAGAAACTGAAATAAAATGAGAAAGGGAAGAGGATGGAACACACAAAGCTACTTTTCTTAGTTTGGCTTCAAAGCAAAGTCGACCTTGTTTTCAATGTGTTTTCTGCAGATAAGGATGAACCGACTTCTTCTTTTCTACCTTCAATATATTTTCTTAAACGACTTTTTAATTCTAAATGGAACGTGTCTCAAGTTTCCACATTTTTTAGTAAAAGAATGAACAATAAACTCTAGATCAGTTCATTTCACGCTCTGGCCCATTCTCCTACAACTTGAGTGTAAACTTTCTTAGAAGGATGAGATACTACTGGCCCATTCTCGTACAAGCAATATTTGCATATAAAATGCTCTGGGCTAGGTAACCCAATGCCCAATATCGTACTACATCTATAAATTGGCCATATTTGGCAAACAATATATTACATTAGCTCTTAAATTCTATCAACAGTTAGTTGATACTTAATTATATCAGCTGATTTGACTAGCAGAAGTATCAGCTATTTATTAAAGATATTTGATAAAATTAGTTATTTAGTACTAACTGTTGATATATAAAATGACATATGAAGGCATGATTTTTTTAAAAGGACATGGATATTATATTTCTTAGTATTTCGTTGAATATTCTTATAATAATTTCGATTTTAGATATTTAATTTTACAAAAAATAAGCTAATAATAATAATAATTCAATGTTAAATTCTCTATTAATATGAATGATGCAACGAGCTACATCATATTAGTATTTTTTCATATAATATGTATGAATTTTATTATTTAATAAATTAAAATATCTATAATTATAATATGATACATATACGATATATAACATAATTCAAAATTATAAAAGGAGGGTATAATTGATTTTTTACCTATTAATTTTGGCTGATCATTAAAAAAGCTCCTCTTATGGAGCTTTTAGAAATCAACTTATTTGAGTTAAATAAGTTAACCAATAAGTCATTTACCAAACACATCAATAGCTTTTTAAAATAGTCAAAAAGTTAACTTTTAGTCAATAAGTTAAAATACAGCTTATCAGCTGTTTGCCAAACACCTCTACAATTTGGCAAAGAACCATCTTCTTGGTCATCCTCTTCCACGATTCAGCAACAAAGTTTTCAAATTGTTTCATCTGAATAAGCCGACATGGTTTAAATAAATACTCACTTTCTATTTGCAAAACTGACCATGGTGAGATAGGTAGTTTTTGTCAATGACAGCAAGAGAAAATTCTCTCTACAAAGTGCTTGACTTCTTTATTTCACATTAATTGTAGAAGAATACGTGAGAGACCCTGCTCACCATAAAAGCGTTCATTGAAAATTTCAACATGGGATGCATTAGATATGTGTTGCCACGTCTTAGACAAGGTAACCGATTAGGCAAACTATTTGATGTTTGGAAAAGAGATTATATAGTGCAAGTTTGATCTGGATATGCGACAAGTAGCAGTCTGGAGGGGCTGTTTTCAGAATGCCGTAATGACAGGTGATGATGACGATTTTATAAATGTTAAAAGATTTGTTTCGAGTAAATATAAGTTTAATGATCCAAAAGAAATCATTTCTTTATGCTGTTTCAAGTGTTTAGCTTTACTAATATGATCATATTACGAGACACACTTCAATTTATTATTCAAGTATTGAAAATTAGTTTTCCTCGAATTCGTTTAAAGAAATTTGTTGTAATAAAATCTCCAATTTTAATTTGAACTCTAGCACAACAAAATTGTGTGAATTTCAAGAAGACACAATTAGATCAATGTTGTATGGTGCCTGGGATGGACCTAATGTTACATATTATATTGGTAAATAACATGATACAAGGTTTCTTTTTTATTGGTTATGTAAACCTTAAATGAGTAAGTATTTTTTGTTTACTTTTTTTTAATCAAATGTCGAGCGTATATTGTGAAAATTATAATGGGCTTAGAAACTGCACCCTCACATTATCAACCAAAATCAATGTTTTGTTATCAAGAGCCACCGAATAGGGGACAATATCCTGTTGGCTCAAGAGATCTTTAAGAATTATCACCTTTTTAATAATCATAATCGTTGTGCTCGTAAAATTGATATGAAAAAAGCCTATGATTCTATTCATTAGGACTTCCTCCTTAATGTGCTCTTAGCTGTAGGGTTTCCTCTAACTTACATCAAGTGGATTGAAGAGTGTATTACCTCACCTTCATACTCTATCTTGATCAATAGGTCTCCTTCGAAATTCTTTTGTGGTAAGTCTGGTTTGAGACAAGGGGATTCGTTACATTCTTATTTCTTCATTCTTTGTATGGAGGTTTTCTCTAGGTGTATGGATGCTTCTATTGCTCAAAGTAACACTTTTAAATACCATTAGAGGTGTATAGCTCTTAAGCTCTCTCACCTTTTATTTTTTGATCTTTTGTTGTTCTACCATGCTAATAATGGGTTTGTCCAAACTATTTTTGATTGCCTGCACACTTTCTCTAATTTTTCTGGGCTGGATATGAATCTTAGTAAGAGTTGGTACTTTTTATCTACTGATATGGATCATTTTGTTCATCAGTTGGAAACTTTAACTGGTCTTCAAAATGGTCACCTTCCTATTCGTTACCTTGGTTTGCCTCTTTTAACAGGTCGTTTGTTTAGAGAGATTGCATGCCTCTGTTGGGTAAAATTGATGCTAGGGTTCATAAATGGACCTATAGAACTCTTTCCTATGCTGGTAGATTGCTGTTGATTATCTCTGTTCTCTCTACTTTTCAAGTATATTGGTCCATTCATTTCATTCTTCCCTCTTCCATTATCAAAGATATTGAGACTAAATTAAGGAATTTCTTGTGGTTTGGTAGTATTGCATCTCTGTAGACCTAAAAGAGAGGGTGGTTTGGGCATTAAACATTTATCTATGTGGAATAATATTCTTCTAGGAAAAAAGAATCTGGTTTTTGTTTAATGATAATGAAGCATTGTGGGTGAAGTGGGTGGATACTATTATTCTTAGACGTAAACATTTCGGGAGTGTTAAATCTAGTAATAATAATTCTTGGAGTTGGAAAAAGTTGTTACAAGTTAGGGACCTTATTTGGAACCATTTCAGATTTAAGATAGGAAATGAGGTTTCTACTCTCTTATGGTAGGATATTTGGCATCCTAAAGGCATCTTTGTGGATCTCTCAACTCTTAGATTAATCAACAGATCAAATTTGCCTATGAGTGCAAAAGTTTTTGAAGTTATCTGAAATAATGTTTGGACCTGGCAAGAGGCTACAAATGAGACCATCTGCACCCTTGATCCTTTTCCATACTAACCAGTGTACTCTCTACTTGACAGATTGGAATGGCTGGCTAGCTCCTCTAGAGTCTACACAAATGCATTGGCCTAAACTATTTTGAGACCTCCCAATCCTGTTGTTCCTTGGCATGAATTGGTTTGACACAAAAGAACTAGCCCAAGATGCTCTTTTATCTTGTGGCTAGCTTTTCTAAATAAGTTGCAAACGAGGGATAAACTCCTCCTCTTATGTCCCAAATTATTGTTCCTTATGCCTTTTGGATAATGAGTCTATTGATCATCTATTTTTTGAGTGTTCTTACTCAAAAACAGTGTGGTTACATTCTCTAAACCATTTTCAGATGCATTTGCCTAACCTGATAAATTTTTCAGCCATCCTTAATTGGTTTAGCCATCCCCTAAACCACATAAATATTGACCTAAACCTGTTTATCATTCTTCTTTCTGTTATTGTTTATAATCTTTGGCTTGAAAGAAACCACTGAACCTTTAAAGATATAGTCTTGGATGTTGGGAGTATTAACACCAGAGTGGTTTTTTAAGTTGTGGAACATCTCAATTCAAACGTCGAGGGAAGGTAGTTGTTGGTATGGTCTGTTTAGTTTTTTCTCTAATGTTTTGTTTTGCAAGTTTTGGATCCAGTTCAGGGTAGTTTGGAGGTCTCAAAAGGAGATGATTCCTTTGAAGATTCTCCTCCTCCTCCTGGTTTTCCTTTAAAGCCTTGATTTTTTTGATTGCAATGAAGACCTTCTTTATTTTCAGTAGAGTAGGAGATCCAACACCAGTTCAAAAGTTTCAGTTCAAGGCCATTTTAGGGTTAAATCTGTGAAGATTTCACTTTGATTGTTTTTGGTTATGTTTGGCTGCCGAATTGCTTTTCTAGTTCTGCTTGTTAGTGTGTTTTGTCTGGTTTTATTAATGTCTTCCCATTCTAGATTTTTCCAAGGATTTCCTTGAGTGGAAGGCTTGTTTTAGTCATGGTTGTAGTTTTTTCTGCTACGTTGTGTAGATTTAGTTTCCTAGTTTTATTCTTTTAGTTAGCTGCCATTGTAGAGGTTTTTTCTTGTTTTCTTTGTTTCTGTTTGTTTAGTTTGGTTTTGGCAATGAGACTTGCTTTCTTGGGTAATCTCTTGTTTTGTACATAATTCATTTCCTTTTGTTAATCAAATTTATTGATTTATAAAAAAATTATAATGGTATCCTAAAACATTTTAAGTATATATAATGAACTATAAAATTATGGAAGAGTTTGCAAAATAGAGATCCTACTTTTGGATAATCTGAAGGACATTTGGCAAAATTTCTTTTGGATATATATTTTTTTTTATTTTTGGAAGTTGAAGGAAATATTTTATTAAACTAACAAAAGCTATTACAATATTACAATGAAAGACATGTTATAAACTAGCTATTGTTCAATACAATATGCCTAAAATCAAGGTTATTTGATCGGGTTTTTTCGATGTATGTAAGCTTTAATTAATTATCCTTAATAATCCGCAAGCGCACTGGTTGTTCGCGTAGTACCTAAAGTGTCGATCTCATGAGGAGGGATAATCTAATAATAAAATCTAAGGCCAAAACAATTCGCAAGATTCAATATGTTTGAAACTAAAACAAGAATTCAATTTAATCAAGCAAATCAATTCAAGAATCAATCACAAAATATTAACAATTTAGCAGTTGCAACACACACTCAAGAAGCAACCTAAGGAATTACCAATTGAGAGAAAAGGAATTTTACCTATCTTTAACGCTAACCTAATCGACTATGAATTACTGGATTATTCATTTTAGACGATTTTAAGGTTAATTACTCTCTCTCAATTTATAACCATTAACCTTAATTTATAAACCCTAATCAGATTATGAAAGTTGCAATTTCTCAATTAACAACCTATCCAAAACCCTAATTAAATCTGAAGTTGCCTAATAAACTATTAGAAACCTATGCAAGATCTCTCTTCGTACAAATTACCGATTTGATTTAATTCTTGTTCTATTAAATCATCTTACTCTCATTAGCCCAATTTAATTATTTTTCACTCGATTCACCCTCTCAATTTATTATCGAATTATGCATGTCCAGAATTAAATCACAATAAATCCAAATAACATATAAGGAATTAGATTTCATTAAATCAAATATAAAACTCCGAAGCTGAGTTTAGAACATCATCAACATCCAAAAAATCCTATCATCAACTATTATTACAATTCTATGCAATAATAAAACTAAACATAACAGGAAATATGAAATTAAACAGATGACAGGAGGCAGTGACGTCGAAAAACTCTTGATTCGGGAAGTACGTTGAGTCGACTTTTTCTCCTCTTCTCTCTTCTCTATCTCTTGATAATTCTCTCTAGGGTTTCTCTAAAAGTAGCTGATGCCAAAGCTCCTTCTGGTTCTTTGCCTTATTCTTTAAATACCTTTTGTGTTCTGAGTAGCCATAGGGTTTTTTGGGGTCCAAAAGGTTCGAAAAATTCCTTAAAATTTGACGTTTTTGAGCATCTGTGTGCCTGCCCAATGCAAGCCATGATCGTGGGCCACATTCGAGCATTCTGACACGATCGTGGGTCATGTTCTGGGCTTCTGTCACGAGTGGGCCAACTCTGGTGCTTCTGTCACGATAGTGACTTGTTGTGCCACGATCGTGGACTGTTATTTGGACCCAAGTGTCTCTAAAACTTCTCCATTCTTCGATGTTAACCTTGAAACACTAACAAACACATCAAGGTATCTCAAAAATATAATAATTAAGCTTAAAGATTTGTACTAACCCATAAAACACTTAAAACATAAACAATTAACAAACTATCACAATTCTAACCTAAACACACACTAAACGATTGAATGAGCGGGAGCGACATAGAAGGTTAAATCCAAATATGTAAGAGGTTGTGAAGAAGGAGGTAGTGAAGCTGTTGGATGCAGGGATTATTTATCTCATTTCAGATAGTGAGTAGGTGAGTCCGGTACAGTGTGTGCCTAGGAAGGGAGGCACGACAGTGATGGAAAATGAAAAAGGTGAAAAGATTTATACTAGGGCCATCATAGGTTGGAGAGTATGTATTAATTACTAGAAGCTCAATTTGGCCACCAAAAAAGATCACTTCCCTTTATCTTTTGTGGACCAAATGATTGAAAAGGTGGCTGGCCATGCATTTTACTGTTTTCTTGATGGATATTCAGGGTACAATCAAGTGGTTATATACCTATAGGATCAAGAGAAGATCAATTTCACTTGTCTTTATGGGATTTTTGTTTATTAGAGGATGCCTTTCGGTTTATGCAATGCAACTGCCACATTCCAAAGATGCATAATGGCCATATTCGGGGATATGAATGAAAATTTATAGAGTATTTACGGATGACTTATCTGTCTTTGGAGATTCTTTTGATCCTTGCTTGTTTAATTTGGATAGAGTGCTTCAAAGATATGAGGAGTCTCATCTAGTCTTGAATTGAGAAAAGTGTCACTTCATGGTCCAAGAGGGAATTGTATTGGGCCATAAGATCTCGTGTAAGGGGATTAAAATGGATTGAGCTAAGACTGAAGTAATTGAAAAGCTACCACGTCCCACCAATATAAAGGGCATCTGAGCCTTCCTTGGTTATACAAGGTTCTATAGATAGTTCATCAAGGATTTTTCTCTTATCGCTACACCTTTAACTCATTGATTACTTAAAGTTGTGCCTGTTGTATTTGATGATACTTGTTTGGATGCTTTTAATAGGTTGAAGAAGGCACTTACAATAGCACTCATTCTGACGTCGTCGGATTGGTCTCTCCTTTCGAGATTATGTGTGATGCAAGCGATCATGCCATTGGTTGTGCCCTTGCTAGTGGAAGGAAAAGAGGCTGCACGTCATCTACTACGCAAGCAAGACCTTGACAGGAGCACAACTGAATTACACAACCACGAAAAAGGAGTTTCTTGCTGTGGTATTTACATGTGAGAAATTTCGTTCTTATCTGTTAGGCTCACATGTTATTATTTTTACAAATCATGCAACATTGAGATATCTTTTGCTAAGAAGGATGCCAAGGCTAGGCTTATCCGGTGGGTGCTTTTGCTTCAAGAATTTGACATTGAGATTAAAGATAAGAAGGGAGCAGAAAATGTTGTAGCGGATCATGTCTTGAGACTTAAAAGAGGGCACTATGAAGAATAAGAGGAAATCGAGGAGAGCTTTCCGAATAAGGCTTTAATGATGGTAGACAATCCTTTTCGTCCTTGGTTTGCAAACATTGCAAACTACCTCTCAAGTAGTATCCTTCCTTCTAATCTCTCTTATCAACAAAAGAAGAGGTTTGTGTTTCAATGTTCTCGTTATATTTGGGATGAACCTGTACTGTATAAGATATATGCTGATAGTGTCATTTGCAGGTGTGTCTTAGAAGATGAAATGCCTAAATTTTGATGCAATGTAATAGCTCATTTTATGCAGGGCATTATGGAGCTAACAAGACTGCAACTTGAATATTGGAGTGTGGATTCTATTAGCCAACCTTGTTCAAGGATGCTCAAGATTTTGTGTTGAAGTGTGATAGGTATCAAAGAGTGGGCAATATATCAAAGAAGGATGAGATGCCACTTTCAAACATCATGGAGGTGGAGATATTTGATGTATGGGGCTTAGACTTCATGGGACCATTCCCATCCTCCTTAAGTAACACCTACATATTGGTTGAAGTTGACTATGTTTCCAGGTAGGTTGAGGTTGTAGCTACTCCAACTAATGATGGCAAGGTAGTTCAAAAGTTCATTAAGAAGATCTTTACGAGATTTGGGGTGCCTAGAGCAATTATAAGTAAAAGAGGGAGTCATTTTTGCAACAAACCATTTGAGGCTCTTCTAAAAAGATACAATGTTCATCATAGAGTGGCGACTCCTTACCACCCCAAACCAGTGGCCAAGTGGACGTGGTGAATAGAAAGTTGAAGAAGATTTTAGAGAAGGTAGTGAGCAGCTCAAGAAAGGACTAGGCGTTGAAGCTAGATGATAACTTATAGGCTTACAAGACAACTTTCAAGACATGTATAAGAACTACTCTATATAGACATGTATATGGAAAGGCGTGCCATTTACCTTTGGAGTTGGAGCATCCCACCTATTGGGCTATTAGGAAGTTGAACATGGATTGGAAGCAAGCAAGTGAGAAGAGATTGTTACAACTTGACGAACTGGAAGAGCTGAGGTTTGATGCTTATGAAAATGCCAAGTTATACAAGGAAAGGACAAAGAAGTGGCAGATGCTCACATCAAGAAGAAGGAGTTCAAAATTAGGGACTTGGTGCTTTTGTTCAATTCATGACTTCAATTATTTCTTGGAAAGCTCAAGTCAAAATGGAGTGGACCCTTCAATGTTATTCAAGTATTTACCTATGGAGCTTTGGAGATGGAAAATGACAAGGGTGAAGACTATATATTATATAAAAAAGCAGTTTTTAGTTGTTTATGTGTAATAGTATGTACATAATTAAGATGTACATTAATATCTATATATTGCTTTTATTGTATATATGGATGTTACATACATAATAACAAGAGTTGGCTTTTATGTTAAATATTTTTGGTAATGAAATAATAAATTGTTGCTTTTATTGTTACAAATTGTTTCCTAAAAAAATTCATTTTGTTGCCTTATCTATTTAACATTGTAGTTTAAAAAGACTTAAATTGTTGCATTATCTATTTAACATTTTTTGTATAGTTTAAAACTAATGTGTTGCCTTAGTCAAAACTTAAAGCATCATTTTTTTTATTTTGTTGCCTAATCAAAAAATTATGTTGCCTTATACTTATTGCAGCGCCACTTCTTGTAACGATATGAATTATGCTGCATTAATAAAAAGGCAACGATAATTGTACTTATAGCTACACTTTTGTCTATTGCCTAAAGGACCTTTTGCCATAGTGATTGTTTTTATTACAAACTCATTGCTAGAATCTTCAATATAATTTTAAATTGTAATGTTGAGAATTGTTTGTAGCAACTAATGGTTTCGAAAAACTAGGGATACAATCTGTAATTATTATTTTTTCGATTGATATCGAATCATTAGGGATAATATAACCTAGGTTAAATGACTTGAGCATATATGACTTTTGCTGTGATTAATCTATTTTCCTAACTCGTAATATGACTGTCCAATTAAATCTAGAGAGCTTATCTTAAGTTGTTTGATGACTAGGTTTAATTAACAAACGTCTCTTAATTAAACACTAGCTAAGGGAAAATCGGGGTAATAGAACTTATCATTAACCTACGATTAATAGTTATTAGGAGAAATATGAGAATAAAAATTCAATGAAGTATGTTTGATTGTGTGTAGGTCGAGATCAAACCAATGATCGGGTCCCTAATGAATTCTTCACTTTTAAATGTTTTCTTTAATTTGTTTTCATTAGTTTAGTTTAATTTTTATTTTCTTATTTTAAAACCAACAAACCTCCTATAACTTAAAAAACGACTGATTTCATTTCAAAAGCTTTACACACTCTCTCTGTGGGATCGACCTAGACTAACCATTGCTATAATTTTAGGGTAGTTATTTTGAGTAATGTTACGATGTGCTACGTCAAAAATCTCTACATCATAGTAAGGGATCAAAATGAAGGTGGAATGATAGAGAAGATGTTATTGCCTACAAATGTTAGGAGCATGAGGATTTTTTAGGCCATACTAATTTTTACCAACATTTTATTAAAGAATTTTCAAATTTTACTAATCCTTTATCTAATCTACTTCTTAAGGAAGTAAGCTTTAATTTTGACCAAAATTCCTTAATGCTTTTTATAGGTTAAAGGGAATACTCGTATTTGCTCCAATTATGCAACCCCCAAATTGGAACCTACCATTTGAGGTGTGTAATATAGGTGACCATATAATACAAGCAGTTTTGTGATAGAATAATAAGGATAAAAAGTTACATGTTATTTATTATGCAAGTTGAACATTAGATGAAGCCTAGGTGAATTTTTCTACCACTAAAAAGTAGTTGGCAGTGGTGTTTTCATTGACAAATTTAGGTCATACTTAGTAAGGTCAAAGATCATCTTTAACACTAATCATTCTGTCATCAAGTACATTTTACGCAAGAAGGAAGCTAAACTAAGGCTGACTAGTAGATCCTTCTACATCAAGAGTTTGAATTACAAATATGGGATAAGAAGGAAACTAAAAATTTGGTGGCTAACCATCTTTCCACATTAAAGAAAAAGTAGGATGAAAACAAAGAAGATGAGCTACTTATAGATAACTCCACTTGAAAATATCATTTATTTTCCACCTCAAAGGTAGAATTCATATGGTATGTAGTTTTTTTCAAATTTCTTTACATGTAAAGACCTACTGCCTGACTTGAGCTTCTAGAAAAAAAGAACCAATTCTTCTTAGATGTCAAACAATACCATTAGGATAAGGCCCTTCTATTCAGGCAGTACGATAATGAATTTTTTAGAACGTTTATTTATGAAGATGAAGTGCATATTATAATCTTTCATTACCATGATTCATCTTAATGAAGTATTGTTATTTCTTTCAAAGCAACTACCAAAATTCTCTAAGAAGGCTTCTGTTAACCCACTCTCTTCAGGGATTTTTGTAGACATTTGACCATATGTGACATATCTCAAAGAACTAGGAATAGTTTGGGGAGGAATGAGATATCCCTCAACAATATATAGTTGGAGATCTCATTGAGAAAGGAATAACATATATCCTTTCAAATCCTTCGAAACATCCCAAATGAGCAAAAATATGGTCGAGCTTACGCCCTAAATCAAGCACTTGTTAGAAGGCAACTCAACACTTTTTTTTTTTTTCATGTTTTAGATTTATTGCTTTAGTTGTTTTATTTATTATTTACTCTTCTTGCTTGGTGTTAATACTCTTTTTTAGTCTTATTCTATTCAATTTTGATTTATTTTTCAAGAAAAGTGTTTGGAGTTAGTGTAATTTTTTTTTGTAGTTTTTAGGTTAACATGATTCTTACTCACCCCAATGTTCAGTCCTGTGTTATATTATAGAGATTGCTCCAAAAAAACACACACATTATAGAGATAGCAGCCATAACTATAGGCTCACCACCACCACTACCGTCACATTAGTTTTTCCAAAGGTGCCACAAGAGCAGTTAGCCAACCCACTGCCACATTTTGT
>JAOQMR010000009.1:2582993-2601326 GCA_027563865.1 Erythroxylum pelleterianum | reverse complement strand
GATAATGAAGATGTTCAATTCAAGAAGGAAGCTGGGATTGCCTGTTTATATATGAGCTTGGATTAAACAAAGAGGGGCCAGAGATTAGATAGGTTTTAGATTAGGTTAGGTTTAGGATCTATTTTTCTATTTCTCCAGCCTAGCAATTGCCGCACCTCTCTTCTTGATTTTCCAGTTATTGAATCTTTCCAATAATTCCATCGTATTTTGCTGTTGTTAGAGAGACTGTCGCACGTTATTTATTTTCTTTAGTTTTACAAGCATCAATCGTATTATTTTCTTCTTCTAAGTGACCGCAACCCAATTTCTTCTGATCTTCTCTGATTTGCGTCATATACGCTTCTCAATACCATCGCATATTGCTTTCTCCTGGTTGACGCAAGGTTCTCCTTGATTCACGTTTTTTTAATTGTTGCAATAGTGTCATCGCTTTTTCTTAGGATTGCCGCACGACCTCTGGGGCTGATTCTCTTGTTCTTCAAAGTATTATTATCGCATTTTCTGGGTTGCTGCGCTTCTCTTTTATTATTTAACTGATCATTGTTTCTTTTTGGAGGCTGCGCATATCACTTTCCGCTGGTCCACATTTTCACTTAGATTTTCTTCAATTAATTACAAGCCATCATCCCATGTCATCATCCTTGGCC
Organism: Erythroxylum pelleterianum; assembly: GCA_027563865.1. NCBI lineage: Eukaryota > Viridiplantae > Streptophyta > Magnoliopsida > Malpighiales > Erythroxylaceae > Erythroxylum > Erythroxylum pelleterianum. The sequence goes on along the minus strand of JAOQMR010000009.1, from coordinate 2,600,679 downwards.
ACAGCACGTGGATTCTTCTTCTTATTTCAACAACTGCCGCAATTTAGTTTAATCGTTTGTTATGGTTTAATTCTTCTTCAATTTCCAAGCAGTTCATTCGTAGGTTTAGGGCTTTTAGTAAATTTAAATTTCTGTTTTATTACTTTCAATGTTTGCATAGATTTTAATTAGGGATTTTTATTAGTTTCAATAAAGACCAGTTATGGAGTTTGTTTATTTTATTATTTCTTTTGATTTCAATTTAATTATGGTTTCGATTTATGATTTTTCCTTTTTATTTTTATTGCCGCGACAAAACCTCCCTTTTTATTTTCGTTTGAACTAGCTAACCTTTATCGTTAGAGATTCCTCGTGGGAACGATATCCGCTTACCGCTACTACATTAATTTGTTTTAACGGAAGTGATTTCTTTTATATTTGGTTGCAGGCGACAGCATCACCATAACCTTAAATTATATTTATGATTAGATAAATTAGACCCTTTTAATTTATCTTTAATTCTTAATTAAAAAATTTATATCTATAGATCAAGCAAGCCCGTTCTTAATGTTTTATAGGCCCTAAACAAAGTTAAAAAAGAATCATATTTTGCCTCATTTTGTTCTTTATAAGTATCAAGAGTGCAAGAACAAAATGGGGCAACATAGGGTCTGGTAAAGAGTGGGCTCTAGATAGGTGCCCTTTCTATCGTTGCCTAGGGTCGGGCTTGATATCAAGATTGACATCTAGCAATACATCATGACCACCTAAAAAATTTATGAACCTCAACATAGATTTGACTAACCTTTTGTGCATGATTTTTTTTGTATAATTCAAAATTTTCATCATACAATGTTTTGATTAGACATAGAGCATGAAATTAATGCCTACTTTATTTTGAGTCCAATCATATTAGTTTTTCTCCATTAGCTATTGATTCAAATAATGGTATACATAAACTATATACAAAACATCATTCCACCTTAGATAAGAATTTCCCAAATCAATATTAATCGAGAGCAACAAAACATTCTCCCTAATTACTTTAGGATGATGAATCCTATTTTGATCACTCAATTACCTTCATATAGTTCATGCTACATCAAATAACTACAGAATAAACTACCCATTATTAGAATATGTTATAAGTAATATCAAAACATAACAATCCGTATACACGATAACTTTAAAGACCTCAAGTCAAAGGAACATTTATACAATCATCACAATGGACTTGTTCTCTAATAAACACCCACATGTTTGTTTAAGTATTTCCATACTTTAGTCTATAAGATCAATTTCTTCTTTCATAAGGAAAAACGAAATGTTTGATAGTATTTTTACGTTTTAATGTCCAATCTTAATAGAATAATGACTAGGAACATTTAGGACTGATACATAAATGCAATATAAATCTTATAATTATGATCTAATCATAATTTCATTTTCAATGTTTAATTATCCCATAGTTTTTATTATATACATCTAAATATGTACAAGATACATAATATCTTTAAATTCTTTTGTCACTTAGCTACAACTAACCGATTGGTTGTAGGACATAAACCAATAATTACCCACACGGACTAAGACAATCATTTAAATGTATTTTACCATATCACCATATGAGGGTCAGGCTACTGTTGGGATATTAGCTTAATGAGAGAATTCTTTAAGATTCTCTATAGTGAGCACTTACTTAAATCTTACAACTTTTATCTTAGTTATCATCATAATTAAGAAAATTCGCCTAAATATATCCTTGGATATTTTATGAGACCTTAGCTACTTTACAAGCCCAATGGCTCTAATGTTTCACAGTACATTATTGTCTTAAACAATGCAAGAAACTATATTAAGTTCATTGAGTAACTTCTTAATCCAATAAATAATTTCCACTAAATGAAAAATTTATTATGGCTTAATTAACAACTACTGCTACATTGAAACCTTTCCAATGTCTAAATAATATTGTTCTAAGTAAAATATACCTTAATTAGGATTTAGTTTTAAAGTTAATATCCATATAACATCGAACTCAAATATCAACTTATACATAGAATAATGAATATCTTTAATACGTCACAAGTATTAGATATCTCAAATACTAAACAACTTTAGTATATTATCTTTATATTTGGACATAGAATACATAAACAACCTCCATTATATCTCTATAGATCTAATTCTTATAATTAAGCTACTATCTTTTCATATCAAATAAGAGTTGTTCTTGGAAAATTATATTTTCAATAATTAAAAATTAGAATTATTATTCTCTGTGAGTAATATGTCTCTATATACTCCTACTAAAGAGGGTAACTATACTTCGACTAACCTCTCATAGACATGATAAATTCACAATCATCTCCAAAAACAAATTCTTTGAATTCATCATGAAAGAGAATCTTTCAATGTCTCATAACCTTCCAACTATACATCAAATGTATCAACAAAGGCACTAATTCCAATTGGATGTATTGTCATGAGATTTGGACTTTCCAAGTTTCATTTTACTCCAACTACTTATCTTGAGAACCATTCTTTTATAAGTATATATTGTAAAAAACAATTTGCTTAACAAGTCTGTAAGATTATATCCAACCTTTTATGTGATGTCCCCTTACCCCTCGGGAGGATATTGCGAGTGCCACACACACAGAGCATACAGAATACGAAACATTACAAAGCATACTGAACATTTCATACATGCATTTCCAGACGCTTAAACAATTCATCATGACATTCAAACAATATTTATCAATATAAAGCATATTTTCATAAACCAGCCCGAATTAAGGTTATTACAAGCCTTCAAACAAAATTCACAAGTCATATACATTAGATACAAGCCCAAAAACAAACTCAAAAATACATTTTTGACAAAACACATCTCAGACTCCTTTGGCCATTGCGGTTGACTTGTCCCAGTCCTTATGTCCTTCTCTCTGAACCTACACGGGGCAAATCACATGGTTCGGTAGCATCTCAACATAAAGAATTTCAGAACAAAATATCATTTATTAACAAAAATACTTAACATGCTAAATTCAGTCATTTCAATAGCAAAACAGAACATTCAGAATACAGAACTGATTTTCAAAATAGGGTGTTAACCCATCAGATCAAAATACGATTTATTTCATATCAAAACTTATTAGAGATCAAAATACAAAATGAGTTAGACTGTAAATCCATGAACAAAAGCGGGTAACGAGACTTATAAAGGAGAGACCGAAGTCTCGACACCGAAGTGTTACAGGAGCAGCTGCAGACCCTTCTAGGCCTGCCTATTTACCCACAACTAGGACTTATCAGGTTCAAAAATAGAAATGTCTGAAATTCAATTCACATATCAATTAATGTTTTCATACCATGTATTCAAGCATATCACATTCTTACAGCTTTGCAAATCATTCAATGATCAAATCAATAGCAAACAAAACGGTCAAAGCAAAACTATCAAAAATTACTTACTAAATTACTTACAAAATTGACCATCTAAATTACTTACAAAAGCTCCCTTTTTGCTTATTGCCTCGAAGTCTAGCAATATCTGAAAGTGTGCGTTCCTTTATAACATTAAATACAATCACATATCACTATTGTGCATGATTATGAAATCATTTATGCACATTCATGTATACTGAATATGTATAATGCATGTACATAACAAAATTCCTGATTTCTTATCCTTAATCTTATCACATTATCGATCATGTGAAACCATACTCAACTTTTCAATCCAGATTTATCTCACAACTAACTTTTGGGTCCACTTTGCTCAATTATTCTCATCAGGAAGGTGAGATAATTTGATAACACTTCCTTCTAGAAAGTTGTTCTCCCAAGTCTTAAGTTTCTAATGATACCAAGATCATATAATTACCACAGACTGTGTACATTTGAAATTTTGGCTAATGCATGATCATGCATTCAAGTTGTACAGCTCATAACTCTCAATTTCAATATCCCAAAATTACAAAATTTATAACAATCGAAAGCTAATAGAATAAGCTATAACTTTTGTGAAGACATCTTTGTCTGATTCGGCCTACATCAATACATTTTATTCAATAACAACAAGACATGATTTCTGTCCCTGGTAGTGCTACAGTTGAAGCCAAGACTCACTTTCAAGCTAAATTTCAAGATCCTTAAAGACAGAATTCAAATTCAATTTCTTCTTAAAATTTGTATAAGAATTTTTCTATTTTATTTTGAATAAAAAATCATCTCATTTGGAGGTCTACGGATCAATTTATAATCAAAATACCGAAACATGTTCACTATAATATCTCCAGTTTATAATATTCCAGTACATACCCTCACTTTGAGTCAATCAATCTTTTTCTAATCAATTCAGATGGCTCTAAATTTTTATGGAGAGAAAGAAAAATGTCTTAGGAGTCTATTGGTTCAAGTTCCAAGTCATTTGGAGATCTTCAAGTCAAGTAATGGACAAAATTCCAATATATGTATAGTGAAACCTATTCAGTAAAACTACTAAAATTAACTCACATCTTACACCTTCAACACCCCCTTCACCAAAATTCATGAATTCCACTTCAATTGACCTTATTAATGCCTTAATTACACATCAATTTTCTGTCCATAACCAATTACAAAGTCATTTAACAAATAGCTCACAATCCTTATCTTCCATAAATTAAAACCAAAACAGCATATGCCAAACCAGAATTATTTTTCCAGCAATTCTGCTTCACCAATATCACATGCATTTCAGTCCAATTCAAGTATCATTCTCCTACCATTTAACATGCCTTAAAGCTCAGATTGTTACTTACTTATTAGGCTTCCAATCCAACACAAAACTTCAGATTAAACTAAGTCTCCATGCAAGCAAAATCAACACAAACTTATAATGAAGGCAAGGAGATTTTCGAACAGTAATATGAAGATCATAATCAACTAGTTTTCTTGGTAATTTGGTGAAGGATATAGGTGTGATTTTCTTGCAGAACTTTAGCTAGGGTTGAGAACAAAATATAGAGAAGAGTTGGAGCAATTTCGGTGAGGGAAACAACAGAAACTTTTCTGCTGGAAATGCTCCATCATCATGCTAGGTGTCAACTTGTAAACTCACCATATGTCTTAATGCATGCTAGCCATTTTTTCAACAATTATGCTGCCACTAATCCACTCATTATGCTGCCATTTTTCGCCCTTTAATCAGTCCACATGTCACTCTAAGATTGGTCCACTTGTCATTTAATTACTAGTCCATTTGTCACACATTTAACTATGCTAAATGTCACTCAATTATAGGCTAAATCATCCAAAATTTTCATGTATCAATTTATCCTATCACTTGGCATTTTTCTTAGTTCAAATGTACATTTTAATCTATCAATTTTTCAATCCATAACATTTAATTCCAAATGTTCTAATTGAAATCCAATCATACCAAAATTCAAGTCACATGTCTTTCATTTTCAAATCATAGCACAATTTTAACTCATACCATACATGTACTTTCATAAATATGTAACATTTCGTCTAGGGTATCTTTTGGAGCCCTACATTTTAGATATCTCATAACCTTTTCTTATCCAATTTATTTCTAAACTTAATGGATAATGTATGCTTCAACCAAGCCTCACATCCTTAAATCATTAACTTTGATTCTTTCAAAGACTTTGAATTTCATATCTAATATAAAATCTTGCTAATTGATATAATTAGAATGATTGAAGGTAAGTCATTGTACTAGTCATCACTATAGAAAAAATAATATTGCATCGTACAATATCTCATTTTGTATTTTCTCCTTACATAAATACATACTCCTATGGAATTTTGTTATAAAGCTATTCACCATAGAATCTTTTTCCCTATAGATGACTGAAAATTTAGAACCCACCAAATCGATTTTGAATGCTTAATTTCTACTTTGATTTAAACAATTTGAACTTTTCAAAAACTTAAATTAATATTTCATTTAATACATATGACTATATCACATAAAGTCATTAGTAATATAATGAAATGTAAGTGTCATATTTTTATGAATTGTTATCTATGTAATACATCACATGTATAAGTTTAACAATTCAATACTATCATCCTTTTATTAAAGGTTAATTTGGTTATTCTTTAACTTAACAAGTATCACAAGATTCATATGATTCATAACAAAAAGGATACGTATATCTTTGTTTGTAACTTTGGCCTTATGATAGTTATAGTTTGCATTATGTTTTAGAGAATTTAGTATGTTTTTAGTTGTTAATTAGATGATTTGTGAATTTTTAGGTTTATAATTGTGTCATTTTGATTATTTATTTATGTTTTTTAATGTTATGTGGTTTAGAGCATGTTATCGGGCTTTAATTTTGTGTGTTTGAGGTGTTTTAATGAGTTTGTTAGTGTTTGAGATCAGGTAAAGAAGATCAGAGAAGATTTGGAATAAAGCTCGGAGGATGAGCCAAGGCCAAGATCATAACATACTAGTCACCATCGTGATAGAAGTAACCCAGCCAGGGTCACGATCGTGACACCCTTGTCACGATCATGACAGAAGCCAAATAGGACCAGGTCATGATCATGACTCATTGGCCACGATCGTGATAGAAGCCAACTAGTATGGTCACGATCATGACTCATTGGCCACGATCGTGAGAAAAGCCCAATTTTAAGTGTCATAATCGTGACTCATTGGCCACGATCATAATAGAAGCCCAATTTTAAGTTTCAGGATTGTGACTAATTGGCCACAATCGTGACAGGCTCGATAACAGACGCAGTGACTGCTTCCGAACTTAACTTTTTTTAGGGTTATTTCGAACATTTGGGCCTAGGTAAAACCTAGTTTTTACCCTAAATGGAAAAGGCATATAAAAGCAAAATAAAGAAACCTTAAAGGGAGAGCCTCCATTTGCTACATTTGGAAAGAACCAAAGAAGAGAGAGAAGAGGAGAAAGGAGAGAAGAGGAAGTAGTTGTTGCTGCTACTGCCACTCCCTGTCCACTCCAAATGAACTTCTTCATTTCATCTTGTTATTTCTTTCATTTGTTGTATAAGATGGATATGATGAAGAAGAATTTGGGTTTAAGGATGTTCTAAACTCTTTTAAGGATTTGTTTTTGAATCAATGTTAATTTGATTGCTTTTGATGTTAATATGTTTGGTATTGTTATTGTTTGTTGTATTTGCATGCTTTGGTAATAAATCGAGAGAGTGAACCAATAACAAAATGATTAGGTTGGGTAATGAGACTTAAATAATCTAATAAATCACACAAACAATCAAATCAGTAATTTATATGAAGAGAGATCTCGTGTGAGGACTCGATTGTCTGTTAGAGTGCTTAAGATCTAATTGGATATAGGGGTTATTTATTGATTGAGAGATTGCAAATTCCTTAATTCAATTCAATTAGGGTTTATAATTTAGGGTTAAAGATTATAACTCGAGAGAGAACAATCCACCTTTTGAAATTCTAGGACTGATATCGAATTAACTTAAAAGTATTCAAGTTAGCATTAGATGATAGGATAAATCCCTCTTTATCATAATTGGTTAATCTTCCTTCTGTGATTTTTGATTTGTCAATTGGTTATGTTTAATTTTGATTTCCTAGAATTAATTTAGAAATTCAATTTGCAATCTATCTGTATTCAATTGCTTAATTTTTTGCTCATTTTTTCATTTTAATTACACTTTTAGGCCTTAGATAATTTAAAATTTGATTAGTTCACTAATTCCAAATGGGATTGATACCTCATATATTACACTTACAGCCCGTGCACTTGCGGAATATTAAGGGTTTTATAAGATTAAAACTTGCACAACAAGTTTTTGGCACCGTTTTAGGGGAATTAGTTTAGGATGCTTTGCATTCCTTTGTTTTAAGGAATTATTACCATTTCTTGTGATTGTGGTATCCAATAATAAGAAATTAAAAAAATAAAAAAAGAGAAGGAAGTTTGGATTTAAAGTAGAAGACACATTAATTTGGACATCACAAGGCAATAATGATGAACCTGATAAGTTAAATGCCAATAAGAAATAGGAAGAACAATGGTGGATGAAATAAATCACAGTGAGCGAAGGACCATTAAAGACTTCATGAGGCCAAGGTTTAATGCCTATCATCAAGGAATTCCACGACCACCAGTGCAAATGACACACAGTTTGTTTGGAGAGATGGTGAATAATAACTATTTTTGTACATCAAAATGAAGTAGATAGTAGTCAACCTTCCAGGATCCAGAAGGAATGGTTGTTGTGGATTAAATGACAACATTGCAAGCTAAGATTGACAACCTCACCAAGCAACTAAACATCCTGAAAGCCACCTCTTTCTTTCCATTCAAAGCAATTTAATAAGGATGCGAACTATGTGGACGAGAGAGTCATATCACAGCTGATTGCTTCCTAGTGGAAAACAACAATATGGCGCAATTGAAACACAATTTGGTCAGGGAAGTAATCATCCTTATTTAAACACGTACAATATGGTCTGGCAGAACCATCCAAATTTATATAGGTCTAATAGTGCAAGGACTTATACGGGACAACAAGACCCATTAGGATTTCAGCAAGATGAGTCCAATTTATGGGATTCTAAATTAGTCAGGATCATGGACAAAATCATAAGTTTGGATGAGGCATAGAAAAGGCTAGAAAGGAAGTTTGAAGAAGTAATGGAAGATCATGTCTCTTCTATTCACAACCTAAAGGTTTAAATGGGCCAGCTTACTGGTGAATTCTGTAAGAGAAGTGTGGAAAGCTTTCTGAGCAATATGGAAGTAAATACAAGAGAGCAATTTAAGGCTATTATACTTAGGAGTGAGAAAGAGCTAAAAGAACCAATAGAAAAACAAGCTGAACCCCACCTTGTAGAAGACCAAGAGAAGAAGAAAGAGAATGAAGACCCTCCATACTTTCCTCCTCTGCCGAAAATACCATTCCCACAAAGACTTTAGAAGAAAAAATTGGTTGCACCATTCACAAGGCTCGTAGAAAAGCTAAAGAAATGGTAAAGTTACTTTTCTTTGTGTGGAAGTGTTGAAAAGAAGGCCCAAGAACACGAAATTCCTTAAAGACATATTATCTGCCAAGTGAACTTGGAACGATAATCAAACGGTAGCCATGACGGAAACCTCCAGCCCCTTAATTACCAACTATACGCCCTCATCGTTGATAGATATAGGGAGTTTTACAATACCCTGTGTAGTTTGTAATTTAGAGATTTCAAAATATTTATGCGACTTAGGTGTTAGTATAAACCTTATGCCTTTGTCAATTTTTAGGAAACTGGGGCTAAGAGACATGAAGCCAACATTTATGCATATTTAGTTGGCAGATCAATTGATAAAGACACCATTTGACATGATGGAGGATGTACCTATAAAAGTGGATAAGTTTAGCATTCATATTGATTTTGTCATGCTAGACTTTGAAGAGGATAAAAAATGTCTGCTAGTTCTTAGTATACCATTTTTTACCACTAGAAAAGCCTTGTTAGATGTCCATGAAGACATTCTCATCCTTCAAATTGGAGATGAATAAGTGAAATTCAACATGGATAAGGTATTAAAGCATATGAAGGAGGGTAGCTCATTCCTGAGAATTGATGAAGTCAAATCTTTAAAGGAGCGAGTGAAAGAAGAAAAAATGACAGTAGAGATTAAGTTTGAAGAATATAAGGAAGTCTCTATTTAAGAAGTTGAAGAAGAAGAGAACGAAGAACAGAGGATACATGAAATAGAGATTGAAGAAGATATGAAAGTCTTTGTTCATGAAGTGAAAGAAGAAGAGGAGACGGGGGTGACTGAGGAAGAATAAGAATAGATAACCCTCTTATAAGACAAATTGCTAGATTTAATAGAACGTTCAGGGAGTTTTGTTATTCCCTATTTTATTAACAGTTTGTTAGTAAAAAGGACATTACTGAACTTAATTGGTTTTCTTAATTTTATCAATAATTTTCTTTTGATCATCTTGCAATTTGTAGCTTATTTAAGGCTACAAAACTAAACTTTGGCAACACAGGTGGAAGTAAGCCATTCATAATTAACCAGGTTGAGTATGGAAGGAAGAGCATGTCAAGTTAATGACGTTAACTAAGTGTTACTTGGGAGGCATCCTAAGAACTAAGATAAGTTTTATTCTATTTTATTGGTATTTTGTTATTTTATTTTTATTTTGTGGGAAGTTAATTTGGTGGAACTTCATGGTCGGAAGTATCTCCAAATGCCTTCACCAGCACCATCACCACCTCAATCGCCAGGACAGGTTTTTATGCTCTTATCCTTGTCTTTTTATTTTTATTTTTGTTTTTATTTTATTTTCCTTGCCATTTTGTTTTATTCCCACCTTATGTGTTATTTTTTCTTCTCATATTGAGGACAATGTATTGTCTAAGTGTGGGGAGGGTTATGTGCATTGTATGTTTTTATTTTGAATGTGAATGTTGCATGTTGCATGTTGTATGTTAGTCTTGTTTAGGTTTTCCTGATGTGACTCGTGTGAATGTATCAATGGCTAAGACTTAATGGAATCAATTTAGCATTGAACATTGTCTTTTAGGTTGTAAAGATTTATTAACTTATGTAATTAGTGTCCTAGGCTGCTTTGATTAAATATGCATGTTAATTAGGATATGATGTTAGTTCGTTCACCCTAGGAATTTTCCACATACATTTATAATTTTTGGTCAATTGAATAAGTAGCATTGTTAGTTTCCTTTCATGAGAATAATTAGCTAAAAAAATGAGGTAGGAAATAAAATGTGAAAATGTGTGTATTTCTTAAATAAATAACTATTCTACTGGGGCTTTTGGGTTATGAATAGAGCTAGTAGCCAGTTGAGAATGTGATCTAGCTGAGTAACTAAGGGGCATTCATCCCAAATATTTGCCTTTGCGTCAAAAGACTAGGTCATTGTCAGTGAAAATTAACAAAAATAGTGTTTTGATAAATAAAACCTACTAATCTTAGTGAATAGCATGAATTTTCATTAAAAGCTAATTAGGGATACTTACAATTTTGATTGACTAAATAATTATCAATGTGTGTTGCAAGTTATGGGAGTGAATGAATTTGACATTAAGGTATTGATTAGTATGTATATTTAGTACAATATGTTTGGCCACATATTTGATAAGTTAATAACTTAGAACAACTTGAAGGTTTATGTTTGAAGTTAAATTAGTTTCGTAAAGTTCAATGTCATTGTATCATTATTGCATATGCATACTTATATGTGTTATTGTTTGGTGTGTTTGTGTTTGTTTTTTCTTGATGATAAATGATCATGTCGTTCGAGCTTTAAAATTTATAAACCCTCAAATACCGTAAACGCATGGGTCATGACTATAGTATAAGAGGTGTCGATCCCACGAGGAGGGTACTAGCCTAATCCTAAGTTGTCTAAGGCTCAAAGAAAAGAATAAAAGAAATAAAAACTACATAAATGAACACGAAAAGTAAATATGAGAATTTAATTAAAGAATTGTAAAGAAAAAATTTCATAATTAAACTGAGTAGTCACACAGGTCACAATGGAAATCCATCAAGAGAGTTAATCAAGTTATGAGAGAGGGGATTTTACCTATCATTAATGTTAATCTATCCATTTATGTGTTTACAGGGTGACGGCTCTAGACAATTGTAGGGTTGATTACTCTCTCTCGAGTTATAACCATTAAACCTTAAATTGTAAACCTTGATCGAAATATGGAATTTCCAATCTCTTAATTCGCAAATTACCCACAAATTTAATTAGTTCTAAATCTCTCTAATAAATAATCAGGTTTCACACGGAATCTCTCTCAATGAGATTACCGACTAGATTGATTAAGTGGTCAATTAGATCACCTAACTCTCATTAATCCGATCTAATAATTTTTATCAAGCTCACCCTCTCAATTTGTTATAGAAACATGCAATTACATTAATCAATCACAACACCCATTTATATTCACTCTTACATTCATATTCAAAGCCTTCTTTCTTTAAAAAGTCTAAGCTCCATTTAGATTCTTCAATGGATTAACTATTTAATAGGGTTTCCAAGAAACAATGCTTAATAGATGGCACTAGACGATCACAGGTTAAAAAACTTTTCAGCTTATGAAAAAGCTCAAACTTGCCAAATTAGCTCTTAAGAGTTTTGCTAAGGATTAGATTAAAAGTTTTATCGAAAACAAAAACAAATTGAGAGAGGGTTCAGGAGGATTACTACAAGTTTCCCCATAATAATACCTTGAGAGCAGTTGAAACTCAAAGGCCAAAGCCTAAAAGGACACCAAGAAGCTCCTAATTTACTCAATTATATTTTAAAGCAGAAAACGATTAATTGGTTTAGGGACAAAGATGCAATACCAAATTCTTTCATTCTTACTTATTAGCTAAAAGAGATAGGAATAAGATTACAGAGCTGTAAGATAAAATAGGGAATACATTTTCTGATCAAAGTAAACTACAGGAACTAGCAAAGAATTTCTTGTTTAATTTAATATGGTTAGATGATTCTAAACTAACATATTTTAATTTAGAGAGATTTTTTAACATCACCATTAGTCAGGATTTGAAAGAACTTTTGGTGACCCCTTCACACATCAATAAGTCAAATTTTTTTTACTCAGTTTGCATCCCTCTAAATCCCCTGGACTTGATGGGTTCTCTGCTTATTTTTTCAAGAAAAATTTGGCAATCTCTTCAATCTCTTTACTAAAGAAACTTTGGTATTTTTTTCCTTCCTTGAATATGATGAAATAAATGAATCACACCTACCTCTGCCTTATTCCTAAGAAGAAAAATCCTTCTTCCATGGTGGACTATGAACCTATTTCATGTTACAACACAATTTACAAAGTAATTGCCAAGCTTTTAGCTAATAGATTGAATATGACTCTAAAGGAAGCTACAAAATCCAACTCAAGGAGCTTTCATTACTCGAAGATATTTTAAAGATAATATCCTTCTAATATAAGATTTAATGAAGGTTTACAATTTAGGGAGAGCCACCATTAAATGGAACTTCATTCAATCCTATCTAGTTGCTTTTGGATTTTCAGATCATTTTATTAAGTGGACTATGACATGTATCACAACTTCATCCTTCGGTATTCTAGTTAATGGAGGTCCAACTCAATCTTTCAAGAATATTAGGGGAATCAGGCAATGTGATACTTTGCCCCTTACCTATTCACCCTAGTGATGGAAGGGCTTTCTAGAATGCTTGGCAAGCTTACTTCTTGTAATAGTAGATTCCTATTTCACCAAAAATACATAGAACTCTGGATCATACACTTGATTTTTGCTAAAGAACTTATACTTTTAAGTGGGGCTGATTTTCAATCCATAGAAATCAAGCTGAATATTTTGAATCTATTTACATATTGGTTAGGATTGAAAGTTAATACTAATAAGAGAAACTTGTTTATCTCTTCTAATGTGAGCAACCAAACTGTTTTGAGTATGAGCTCAAGATTTGGAATTTAAACCCCTCCCTTTAAATATCTTGGTATCCTTATTTCTTCAGCTAAACCAAAATTTTTTATTGCATTCCTATCATTGAAGTGTACAAAGCTAGAATTAATGCATGGCTGAACAGGTTCTTATCCTTTGCATCCAAGCTTACTTTAATCAATTCAGTCCTTCATTGGACTACACACTTTCTATTGATAAAGAGAGTCATCAAAGGGATTAATAAAACCATTAAAGCTTTCATATGGTCTGGAAAAGTTGATAATTCAAAGGGTGTGAAAGTTAAATGAGAGGAAATAACTACTCTTAAGAGGAAATGAGGCTTAGGGATTATTCCCATATCTCTTATGCAAAAAGTCTTATTGAGTAAAAGGATTTGGAGGCTACATATTGACAAGGGAGATCTATGGATTAAATGGAAAGATGAATTCTATCTTAAAAACCTTTTTTTTGGTAGATGACAAGTAACATGAATCATTTTGGGAACATTATGCATAAATTGAATAAGAGGAACTTGTTATATCCCTGGATCAAACATAAACTTAAAAATAGGGAAAAAACAGTTATAGTATGAAAACTGGTCTGATCTAATTCCTCTCATATTGAGAAATGAAATCCTTCATTTGAGAAATAGAATCCTTACTAATGCTAAAGTCTCTTCACTCATCCAATATGGAGAAAGGTCTAGAAATTTTAGAGGTTTCTCCTCTCTAGCAGCTCACTTTCCTCAACTCCATCATCTACATAGGGAGGACAATATTGCTTGGACTCTAAATTCCAAATGGGTCTTTAGAAATGAATCATGCTATAAAATCTATAGAACAAGCTTATGAGATGTACAATGGTATGATTTACTTTGGTAACACTCCTTGAACCTCAAAGATTCCTTAATCACTTTGCTTGTGATAAAAAATAGAATTAAAAAAAGACAAATGGTTTGGTACACATGATCCCATCTATGTTTAATGAAAAGAAGCTGAGGAAGACAGAAAACACCTATTTTTCCTTTGCAAGCATTCCAAGCTATTTAAAGTAGAGTGTTGCATATGCTAGTGGAGTATTGTCGGACTTACGAATGAAATATACTCTTATCCTGGGTGCTAACCAACTCAAGAATAATGCAGATCCCTTTAAACCTACTTTCACCATAACTATTTACTCAATTTGGAAAGAAAGAAAAAAACATATTATACAAAGGAGCTAAACTTGGAAAGTATCAACTAGCTAATAACTTCTTATATTATATTAGAGAGATCATAATTGCAAAAAATGTACAAAACAAACTCACTCTTAATATGAAATGTAGATGGAATCTTTAAGTTTGGGTTGCTTATACCCTCTACCTTTTAGTTTAAATGAGTAAGATGTAACTAGGAACTCATTGTAATGTTGTAATAACTTTTCTAGTGTTAATAATTTTTATTCACTTTTTATAAGAAAACAATGTCAAAGGCTTGCGTGCATTTTTGTACACAAAATTCTAACTCTGATTTATTAAAGACTTCTCTCTTATTGCTAGACCTCTTACTAATTTATTAGTTAAACATTTATCTTTTGATTTTGATGATAAAAGTTTAATTGCTTTTATTAGGTTAAAGGAGGCACTCATTCCAACACCAATATTGACGTCATTGGATTGGTTTTAACCATTCGAGATTATGTACGATGCTAGTGATCAAGTGATAGGTTGTGTGTTAAAGCAACGAAAAGACAGAAGGTTGCATCATATCCACTATGTAAGCAAGACTTTATTAGGAGCCAATTTAAATTATACAACTAATAAAAAGGAGTTAGTAGTAGTCGTATTAAAAAACGAAGAGTTTTGATCATATCTTTTTTCATCCAAAGTGATTATATATGTAGACTATGCCGTGTTGAGATACCTCTCCGTTAAGAAAGATGCGAAACTAAGACTTATTCAATATGTGTTGCTTTTATAAGAATTTGATATAGAGATTAGAGATAAGAAGGGGGTAAAAAAATTGGTGGCTGATCACTTATCACGTCTTAGAGGGGAGATGCAAAATGGTGAAGCAATTAATTAGCAGTTTCCAATGAATCCTTAGTGATGGTACATCACCTATTTATTCCATGGTATACTAATATAGCAAATTATGTTGTTGATAGTATCCTTCCTCTTGATTTGTCTTCTTAACAAAGGAAGAGATTCTTGTACGAGTGTACTCATTATTTATGGGATGAATCACTGTTTTATAAATTTTATGCCGATGGACTTTAGGAAATGTGTTCTGGAGGAAGAGATGTTAGAAATACTAACTCATTCTCATAATTCTGCTTATGTAAGGCATTATGAAGTGAACAAGATGGCAACTTGTTTTATTTGCCTAACTTGTTTAAGGATGCTCGTAATCATGTAATGCAATATGACCAATGCCAACAGGTGGGAAGTATTTAAAAGAGAGATAAGATGGACCTTTCTAACATCTTAGAGGTTGATGTCTTTGATGTAATGGATTTGGATTTCATAAGACAACCTTTTCCATCTTCCATGGGGAACACATAATACTTTTTGGGGTAGATTATGTCTCAATATGGGCTAAAGCAATGGCAACTCCAAATAATGATGGTAAAGTGGTGCAAAATTTTATCAAAAGGATATTTAGTAGATTTGGAGTTTTAAGAGTGATCATAAGTGATGGAGAAGCAAAATTTTGCAATAAATCATTTGATGCTCTTCTTAAGAGGTATGAAGTCTATCATCAGATGGACATGCCCTATCATCCATAAACAAGTGTCCAAACGGAGGTTGTTAACTAGAGTTACAGAGAATCTTTTAGAGGATAGTTAATGGTTTAAGGAAGGATTAAGCATGAATTGCCTTTAAGAAACCTATTGGTACAACAACCTTTCAACTTGTCTATGGAAAAGCTTGTCACTTTCCCATGGAGTTAGAGCATAGGGCATATTGGGTGATTAAGGCGTTAAATTTTGATAAGAAGATAGCGGGTGAGAAGAGTTAAGATTTGATGCTTATAAGAATGCCAGGAATCTGGTAGTTGGAGTGCCTCATCGCTGTCACATTTCCTGGATAATGGATCCCGACACAAACCGAAGTTGCCAATGTAGGAATTATTGTTGAACGTATTGAATTGGTTCCCTTGAGGTATAGGTCCCTCAAGCAAATTATATGAAAGGTTTATGAATGAAAGGGAAGTCATGCCGGTCAATTGCCGAGGAATTTCTCCTGCAAGTTTGTTGGATGAGAGGTCTAATGATTCAAGTACTGACATGTTTGCTATTGATGATGGTATGTTTCCAGACAGGCTGTTTCGTGAGAGATTACGAAAATAAGTTTAGCTTAGATTCCGTTTGAACTTTGAAGTATATAATTTAGGTAGGATTTGATTTTTAAGAATTTTGAAATTTTGCTGGACTATTCTGAAGTTCAAAATTTTTATGTAATAAAAATTTATTTTAAATTTAAAAAATAAATTAAATCTAATTTGACCTATTACCAAACTTATAAATAAAGTTGATGATTATAATTACGACTCATCTAAAAGATTTTCATGTGTGATTGATCACAAATAAAAATGTTATTGTCAGTTAATTTAAATTTAAAATATTTATTTATTAAATATTTTAATTGAATAAATAATTACCTGAATTATAAATTTCCATAAATTTTATAAGGGCTTAATAATTTATTTAGTATATTTAAAAATAAGAGATAACTAGTTCTATTGTCATTATAAATAAATAAAAAGCAAGAAACAGTTCTCGACCACACAAATTCAAGAATCACAATTAACTAGAATCTAAAAAAGTTGAGTCATTTCATTATAATTTTAAACTACCGATGTCCCCTAGGACTAGGACGTGTTCACCTTTTCCCAAAATTGTTGTTCCCCTTTTCTCTTATATTCAAGTCACTTATTTTTTGTCTCTCCCCACTAATAAATGAGTTGGATGTAAAGGAAACAGGTGGTTACGTTCTTTATTCTTGAGAATTGGCCATCATGTTTTTTAAACTTTACCAAACATGAATATTGAGTCACACGCACACACGAGCCTAACTACAAAAAAAATCAAATTTTACTTAATTGTGTAATTATCGTTCAAACTAAAAAAATAATTAAATAGTTAAAATTTTAATTTTAACCCAACGTTAGTATCTTCTTTAACGTTGCTGACATGACTCGCCGCAAAAAACAGATTCCGTTAACACTTATATAAGTTAGACTTAATTAAACTAAGCAATTAAGTTTCATTAAGTTGTTTAATT
>JAOQMR010000009.1:2525059-2567288 GCA_027563865.1 Erythroxylum pelleterianum | reverse complement strand
TTCTTTGCATTCTGCAACCTCACCTTCACCCAGAAGACTAACTTGAGCGTCGGAGGGGCTAATCGGGACATAACCCCTGACGTGCCTTCTTTATTTTGCAGGGACTCCAGCGTTATCGTCAGGACAAAGAACAGTCGACTCATGGATCCACATGGCAACGCATAGACCGGCCAGAATCTGGCAGAACCAATATTCAAAAACGAAAGATTAACCCTTGTAGATCGGTCGATAAGCTAACAACCTGTGGATTAAGAGGCGTACGAAATGATTGGTCCACTGAAATTACTGAAGACAAATGTACTACTTGTTAGTACTTTTTTGTTTGCTTGGCCTCAATTAAACTCTGGGACGAGAGACCATGTGTTCTACTCGGTTTTATCTAACCCTATCCTTTAATCAAAGGCTGCTACTTGCCTATCACCGGTACTATCCCGGTAGTACCATCTTGTGCAAACGAATTTCCCTTAAGAGTCACCGGTCGTATCGCTTTCTAGGACATAAACAAGTACTTATCCATAAAGGCATGTATCCATTCTTAAAGTTTCCATAAAATGTCAATTAAGTGATTAATGTTCTAAAGTGTATAATTTAATCCTTAAAATTAATGTTTGATCATCAATGAACCTTGATTTAATGAAACATAATAATGATAACATAACTATGACTTTTTATGGGAGTTTAGTTATATAAAAAAGTGAAGTTTTTTTAGAAATAAAAATAAATTGATAAATAGAATTCCTAAAAGAGGTACAAAGAAATAGCGACTTGAATTGGTCTAAGCTAGCTAGTACAACTAAGTATTTACGCAGTGTTTGGTTGTTCTCCTCGTTAGTGGGAACAGTTGACAAAACATAAAAATTATGTCCCTCCCTCATGTTTAGTTGTTGTCTCCAGAGTTTTGCCCTTTGTTCCTGGATGACAGAAATAAAAGTTTTTGTTCCTTCCAAAACCGAAGGATAAAATTTTTTGTTTCCGTCTCTAAGACAAAACATATAAGCAACTTCCAGAAATACCTCTCCTCCCACATAAGCGAATGATTTTTTTAATTATTATTATTATTATTATTATTATTATTATTATTATTATTATTATTATTATTATTATTATTGTTGTTGTTGTTGTTGTTGTTGTTGTTGTTGTTGTTGTTAATTTTGTATTTATTATTGTTATTATTAATTATTATTATAAATTTTGTACTTATTATTATTATTATTATTATAAATTTTGTATTTATTATTATTATTGTTATTATTAATTTATTAGTATTATTATTATTACTACTGAATATAATAATAATAATAAGTTCAAAATTTATAATAATAAATAATAATATTATTATTTTTTTCATTTTATTATTAATTTTATTATTATTGTCATTATTATTATTATTATTCGATATTAATTTTTTATTGTTATTATTATATTATTATTTGTTAACTTTTTTACTAATACAAATCGTTCGTTTTAAAATAATCAATAAATTACATATTTCCAATCATATTATATTGCGGAGGTAATTTAGTCATTGACACTGTTTTTATGTTTTGTTAACTACAACCAAACACATTTCTGTCCTTGAGACGGAGACTGTTTTGTTTATTTTGTCCATCACAACCAAACACCTCACTGTCTCCAATTTTTGCTATATTCCGTCTCCAAATTTTTGTTATGTTCCGTCTCTGCATATAGGAGACAACAACCATACGCAGCGTTAGGGAACATAATGCAATGAATACAATTAAGTCAATAAGACACTAGTAAATGGAGCTTTATTTCTTAAAAGTTAAATAAGGTCAATGAGGCTCAAGTAATTTGCAAAATGCAAGTTTGAGGGGTCCTTAATTTCCATGATGATTATGAACAACTATCGAGATATTGCCTTAATTGATAGAGCTTGCTATTACTCTTCCTTCCTTGTACCCTCAGTGTGTTCGATAAAGCATTAAATAAATTTAGTCTTTAAGATTTCAAAAACACAACATGTGTTCAGAGTGTCTTCAAAGGAGAGCACCTGATTCAAGAGCTATATGTTCCAACTTTTTACCAAGTTAGCATTGAGTTTAAAGGCATTAAGTTCCCTTATCCAAAATAAAGCCCCCTACAAAAGGAGCTAGAGTCTATACTTATTTATGAGAATAACTTGCTGTTGCTTTCCTTCCAAGCTGCATAAACAACGCTACTAAGTCTATTATGAATAGCCTTGTCTCTTCAACATAACTCAACTTGGTTGAACATGCCTAGGATATGATTTGTTCCTAACTAGAAGCATTGCATTGAAGGTTACATAATTAGAGCATCATATTCCAACTATTCTTGGCAAAACAACACTTAAAGAATAAACAATTTGTATCTTTAGGTTGCCTATTCTGAAGGAGCCAAAATAGAACCTATCTTTGGTGCTTAGTTCATCCTTAATTGCAAACCAAAGGATAAAGACAACTTTAGGCAGATTGATGGGGTACCACACTAGGTTAAACTACTGCACTATGGGGTATGGCTCTTTAAAGAGTGTCATGCTTGTCTTGTTAGTGTAAATACTTGAGATGATTTAGCCAACTGTTTCTATCTTCTTTTAAAGAGTTGGGATGATAAAGCCACATTATTGAAAATAAAGAAACAATAGCCTTAAAATGTTGAAGTCAAACATATTTAACGTTGTTAATGAAGATCTTTGCCTTGGAGGAAGCAAGGATGTGAATCATCAAATTAGAGGCATATGGAGTTCTATGTAGAGGCCTAATGGAAGCCATATGACATATAAAATCTAAGTGCTTTCACCATTTCCTATTATGTGTTTGATAAATAGGATGGTCTCTCAATTTAAGTAACTGGAAAATAATCTGTAAAATGTCTGCTTTTGATTAGATTTTACAAAATTTATTGCCTTTAAGGAAGTGAAAGTGGATCTCTTTGACCAAAAGGGATTCTTGATCATTAGCTTTCATATTCTTTTTCCTAAGAGAACTTTATATAGAGTCCTAATTGCTTTTATCCCTAACCCGCCTTAGATTTAGGCTTGCACACATCCACCTACTTGACTTTGACCTCATTATTGTCAGTTTAATACATTATGTCCTTATCATTATCTTACAACGTGTGACTTATTTACAGGCTACAAAACCCCTACGTAGAGAAACTAGTGGAAGTAAGCCACTAATCATCAACCTAAGGTGATAGTAAGCATGAAAGGTACGTCGAACTAACGACGTTAACCAAATGCTAAATGGGAGGCAACCCATGAATTAGTTTAGGTTTTATTTTTTAATTTCTACTTCATTTTTTCTATTTTGATGTTAGAATAGGGTTTTATTAAGTTTTGATGTGTTTCCGATTAGAACATTAAGCACCCTAATGAGATTGTGCATAATTATTGTGTTAGGGTATGCGTGTTAAGGGTGCATAACTTTGAGTGCAATATTTCTTAAGTTTGTTCATCTATTTTTCATATTGCACACATTTATAGAGAGTTACACGCTCTTTAGACACACTTGTGTAGACTTACACAGTTGACAAATGTCCGTATAATAGACTATGTAAGTCCGTGAAAGATTGCAAGTTAGTGACCTACTACATAATAATGTAGCAGACTATGTAAGTTTGCGATAGCCCTTAAATTTGCCCTAATTCCTTATTTTCTCACTTTTTCTTTTTTCTCTCCCTCCCCTGCTATCACCCTCTCAATCTCCCAGCCAAATTTTTGTGTTTTTCTTGCAAGTTAGCAACACCTAAGTAAGTATTCTTGTTGATTTCACTTGTTTATATATGAATAATTGGGTGTTTTAGAATTTTTATCCCAAAAAACACTAAATATAGGATTTTTAACCCCAAAAATGCTCTTTAGACACACTTGTGTAGACTTACACAGTTGGACAGATGTCCATAAAATAGACTATGTAAGTCCACGAAAGATTGCAAGCTAGTGACCTACACAGTGATGTAGCCTCTGTGTAAGTCTACAATAACCCTTAAATTTGCCCTAATCCCTTATCTTTCTCACATTTTCTTTTTTCTCTTACTCCCTTGTTGTAACCCTCTCAATCTCCTAGCCAAATTTTTGAGTTTTTCTTGCAAGTTAGCAACACCTAAGTAAATATTCTTGTTGATTTCGCTTGTTTATGCATGCATAATTGGGTGTTTTAGAAATTTTAGCTCTAAAAACACTAGATCTACGATTTTGGGATTCTACAAAATTTTGTGAGAATTGTGGATAATTGTGATTTAATAATTGAATTTCATCCATACCTACATGAATTATTGGTTTAATTTGATTAATTACATGAAATTTCAATTTGAATTGTGAAATTGTGCAAATTTTACTCACTCATTCTTAATTTGTGATGTTTTTGTGTGAAATTAGGATTAAGTAGTTGTTTTTATGGTTAATTAAAGTTGTGTCTTGTTTAATTTCATTTCAATTTTAATTTTTAGGTAAATTCATCGTTTAATTATGCTAATTTTTCATAATTGTTAATGTAGATTTGTTAATTTCCAATTTTAAAGCTAATTTCGTAATTTTGTAATTAGGTTAATTTCATTTGTTAATTACAATAATTTTGATTTTGATTTTGTAATTAATTAGGCTGTTAGTTAAGTTTCTAATTTTTTTATTTTATTTTAAGTAATTAATTATTTGTGTTAATTTATATTTTATCATTATGTGTTTTAATTTTATTGTTTGTTCGCTTTCGTGTTTCATAATTAGTGAGCGTAAGGAATAAGTGTGCAAAAAGGGTATGTTTGTAATTTATATGCATATTTCTCACATTTATTTAAATTTTCAGACACATTGACAAGATCTTAATGAGAAAAGGAGGTCCCAAGGAAGCAACAACTAGGAGAGGGGTCCTCTAGAGACCTAAGAGGAGCTCGCTCAATTCATCCACCTGAGCGATCTCTGATGCTACTCTTCAATGCGGCAACACATGAGCAGTATAAGAGGCTAAAAAAGAAGACATTCGTAACAGGTTACAATATTGACTGAGAGGCACTCAGGTAAGTTAGCTTAGTCTAACGCGCTTGTAACCTTATAGAAGTTGAAGCTTAGTCTCGGTTCTTTAAGATCATGGAGCCCTCATACTGGGAGTTAACACTCGAGATGCTCTCCATGTTCTTTGTGGAGAAAGGAAAACACGCATGGGATCGGTCGAACACCATTTAGATCTAGTTGCTAGTCCGAATGAGTTATTTAGAATTCTCTGTCACGATGGGGTTATGCAATGTAGAGTTTGTAGGGACGTAAGTTTAATTAGACTTGTAGATAAATTTCCCATATGTGATGTCTTCTCGACAATTTTGGTGAATAATTAGCGATGACAGTGATTATGGCCCGAGTAGATCCAAGGCATCGTCGCTGCGACACTCGGTGCTCAAATATATATACATGGAACTCTAAGCCACACATTGAGCAGATAGTGAGATAGCTATGGCATTGTGGGAAACTTGGATGTGTTTTATCTTTAGAGTATAAGTGATAGGATGCCAATCTACTTAGGGCATACATTACCCTAGTTTATCAGACGTTAGAGCAAGGAAAGGATAGCCAACATGATCTGTATAGGACCTCATGTAACTTGACTTGCACAAAGGATAGGGTCTTTGATAGATTATTATCGATGCGACTGATGGGTAACATGGTAGCATTAAACCTCCAGGTGTTGAAGCATATGCATATAGTACACATATGACTGGGACCTATAGGCAATGTCTATAGACTAATTGGAGTTCTTGACGAGCCAACAACACTAGTATGAGCTAAAGAAGAGCTAACCATAGTGGAGTAGGCATCATAGCCGCAGTCACAACCATCCCAAATGAGAGGAGCACACGAGGAGGAGAGTAAGGAGGTACCCAAGGTGAGGACACCACACCGAGAAGATAGCTTGGCTGGAGAGGTGCTTAAGACAACTCATGGGTATTCAACACACTATCTAAGTACAGTAGGTAGAGATGGTGGAACGGATAGTGGATAGGCCAAGTAGGGGCTTCTGTTAAATGGATGGGGGATTTAATGTTGCTAATGGCAAGTTTTCATGACATAACTTTTCAACCTCTATTATCTGGCGCAATTACATCATCATCAGCTTCTCCACATTTCAAGGATCAACGACTTGAGGACTCTCCATTGATGGACAAGCCAAAGTAATAACAAAATGGAGATGCTTAATTTTAGTTTGCTCTATATTTTTATTTTTCTTATTTTCTTTTTGTTGTTATTTATTTTGTCTAAACATTAATTCATTGTATTTTCATTCATTTTATTTACATATTTCTTAGTTATTTTTGTTATTTTATTTTATTTTATCTTTTTAATCCCTTTTATTTATATTTTATAAGGATTATTGTATCTAGTATTGGATGGATCCCTTAATGAAATCATAATGCTGAAAATCTTACTACTTAGGGAAGTACCGAATCCCTACACCTTCTCTTCCTTTTTATTTATATGTGCTTATATTGTGTACATTAGAGAAAATGTACAATTTTAAGTGTAAGGAAGGAGATTGTAAATTTTTTCAGGTTATTGTAATGTTTGTTATTAAATTTTATTAACTGATATCTTGAATTTGTTGAAATATGTCCATAAATACTTGAAATCGTTATTGATTATTGAATTGAGTTAGTATGCAAAAGCATGAAAGTTAGAATAAACTTTCTTTTATAAGTTGTATGTTTAGAATCATTGAGATAGTTAATTAGAGTGAAAAGTGCAGATTATTTATACACATAAGACCTTTGTGTGAGCTGTTGAGCCTAAGAGCAAATTCATCAATATTTAAGCTCTTTTATTCTTTTATTTGAGTTGTCATGCATATTTGAATAATTGTAGAACTTACTGTTATTATACATATTGAGACCATATTTGTTAAATTAGAAGTATGAATGTGATAAACGCACTTAGATTTAACAATTGTTTAGCCTATTTTTTTGATAATTACTCGACCATATTTTATCCCTCGGGAGTAACCAATTTTGAGCCTTAGCCTTTTTCATTGACTATAATCCTAATATTAGCTTTACCTTATCTTTCTTTGAAGACTTTTTATTAATTTGAACCCTGAAGGTAATTTACAATTACA
Organism: Erythroxylum pelleterianum; assembly: GCA_027563865.1. Lineage (NCBI taxonomy): Eukaryota > Viridiplantae > Streptophyta > Magnoliopsida > Malpighiales > Erythroxylaceae > Erythroxylum > Erythroxylum pelleterianum. Next base: position 2,560,212 of record JAOQMR010000009.1, on the reverse strand, counting down.
TGATTACTTGAAATTTGAATTTTGAAAAGATCCAATACTTCTTTAATTATGGTGCATGGTGAAAGCTCAAAGATTATTAAAAAAAATTGATTATGGTACCAATGGATTCTTGTTATGACAAACCTATATTGTGAAATATTAAGTTTCTTGTAATCTTGTATATTGTAAATTTCTTTCAATTTTATCATCATTTTGATTATCCCAATCATACCTTACCTAAGCCCCACTAAACCCTTATAATGACCTTTTGATTTTTGTTTCTAGTTTACTTACAAGCGGTGTAGATATGATAATATTGCAAGCTTATGGTTAAGAGGTCTAATATGTATTGATTTGAGAATTCTTATACTTTTCACTTTAAACACTTGAGTGCATTGAGTGAAATTGTGGTGAGGGTGTAAAAAATTGCACTTTTGATTTCAAAAAGATTATTGATTTGATTATGATTGATATTGACTTATGAAGGTTAGTTTTAGGATAACTTGATTCTAGGTGTATGTTAATTTGATTAATATGACATGATGATTTAGAGTATGGATGGACAGGTTGAACTTAATAAGGGATGGATGTTTTAGATTATGATTTACTTAAGGACAAGCAAAAGCTTAAGTATGGGAATGTTTGATAAATGCTTGTTTGACTATATCTATATACCCATATTTAATGTGATTTGCTTGATATTTAATAGTTTTGTAGTATTTTTAGTGCTTAATTTGCTTCAAGTGCATTTATAAGTGATAATTAACTTCTTGGACTAAAAGGAGATGAATTCCGATGAAATAATGGCATGTAACAATGATTTGAAGCAACTTAAAGATACATGACCGTGTACAATGACTATATAAGTCTATATAAATGTGTGAAGATTTGAAGAATTTTGTTTCTGGTCATGTGCAATTACATGCCCATGTATATTAATATACATGGCAGTGTATGCTACTCGAGTAAGTCTCTGTGCTCGTGTGAAATCATGAATTTAGGTATTTTTAAAGATACATAGTTACTTACACGCCCGTGTATGTTGACCATGTATAACCCAAAAACCCTAGTTTTTACTTAGGTGCATTAGACAAGCCAAAAGGCATAACTAACCACTCATATAATCCATATTTGGTCTTAAATCCAGTTTTCCATTCTTCACCTTCTTACATCCTAATCTGATAATAACCACTTTTTAAATCAATTTTGGTGAATATGCAAGCACTATGCAACTCATCTAGTATATCATCTAATCTAGGAATGGGATGGAAATACTTTACAGTGACCTTATTGATCACTCTATAGCCCACTCACATCCTCCAAGTTTCGTCTTTCTTTTTCACTAAAAGAACTGGCACATTATACTGACCCATGCTCCCCCTCATATACCCCTTTTTAAGCAATTCATCCACTTGCCTTTGTAATTCCTTTGTCTCCTCTGGATTGTTTCGATAAGCTGGATGATTAGGAATTTGAGTTCCTAGTTCTACGTCAATCTAGTGCTCAACCCCTCTCAAAGGTGGCAACTCATGGGATAACTCTTTAGGAAAAATATCAGCATAATCCTACAACAAGATCACAAACACAATAAGAAAATCTGGTTCAAAGTCAGTGTTAGTAAACAAAGTTTCCTTAAACCGAATCAAGATTAAAGCTCTATTGCCTAAGTATGCACTATTTAACTCTCTCTCTCTCTCTCTCTCTTTTGCATATAAACATGATTTTTTCTTAACCTTTTCACTCCTTTCAATTTCTCTTTGCTCACTTTTCACATTCATTTTTCTTTTACTCACAAATTTCTTCTCTCTTGCACATCCTACTTTCTTTTCCTCACTTATGCAATCACTCACCATAGGGCTTTTAACTTTATTTGTTTCTCTCATGGCCTCTGTTATCTCTTCTTTCTTTTCTACCTCACTACCTAAATCCCTACTTGATGATTGTTGAATTTTCAGTTGTTCAAGGTATGCTTCTTTAGGTGATAAAGGAGCAAGGGTAACTTTTTGCCCATTATGCATAAAAGAATACCTATTCATATACCCATCATGCATAACACGCCTATCAAATTGCTATGACCTACCCAAAAATATAAGACTAGCTTGCATAGACATGACATCACACATAACTTCATTTGCATATCTACCAATAGAGAATGAAATAACTATTTGCTTAGTAACTTTGACGTCACCACTATCATTCAACCATTTTAGTCTATATGAATTAGGGTGTTTATCACATTTTAACCCTAGCTACTCTACCAAAGTAGTGCTAGCAACATTAGTGCAACTACCCCCGTCTATAATCATGCTATAAGCTTTCCCACCTACTAAGCATCTAGTGTGAAATATGTTCTCCCTTTATTCTAAACTATCTTCCTTGACATTCAAGTTCAATGCACCTCTAGAAACTAAAGATTCACCCTTAACAACATACTTAACATTCTCATCAACATCAAAACAATCTTTTAAAGTGGCATACTTAAATCACTACCATTAGACTTATTACCATTATCAGACTCAAAAACAATATCACCACCCTCAATAAGCATAGTCTTTGTATTAGGATATTCAGATGCATAATGACCACACCCTTGACATTTAAAGAACTTAATATCCCTATGTTTAGAAGGTTTAGAGGATGGATTAATAGTACCTTTTTGAATTGAACTACTCTTCTCCTTGTCTTTGTTTGTCTCATTCCTTTCTCCTTGGAATCCGAATTTCATTTTTGCTCCATTTTAGATTCTATTTGTTGCTGGAATTTGAGAAAGACTTAATTGTCCTTCTTTGTTATTGTTGCTTTGGCAATGTTCGCTAGGTCCTCTTATCTTTACATAATGTTGCAACTCAACCACATCAGTAATTTACCTATTCAATCCACCCATGAACTGGGCCATTGTCACCTCTTCCTCCTCTTATATATTAGCTTTAATCAATAGTATCTCCATCTCCTTGTCATAATCTTCTACTGATCTAGTTCCTTGTGTGAGTCTATATAATTGCTGGTGCAACTCTCGATAGTAATAAGGTGGCACAAACCTTTTCTTCATCACTCTTTTCATCTCTTCCCAAATGGATATAGGTGGTTCACTATTCCTCCTATTCTTTACTAATTCATCCCACTAAACTAATGCATAATTAGAGAATTCCACTACTGCCAATCTCACTTTCTTATCTTCATAATAGTAGTGACAAGAAAAAATCATGTCTACCTTTCTTTTTCATTCCAAGTACACTTTAGCATCATTCCTTCCTTTGAAGGGTGGAATTTTCATCTTGATGGCATTAATGTTTCTATCTTTTCTCTCCACTCTTTCTTCCCTCCTTACTCTACCTCTCACAGATTTCACTTCATCTTCATACTTGTCATACATTCCTTCCAATTGTCCCTCCCTTTTCTTATGGTCGTCAATTAATCTACTATAGTTTTGGATTCTATCGATTTCATTAGTTCTCTCATCCATCCCATCCATCTTAGTAGATAACTTCTTAAATTCACTTATGAATGCCTTATACATCACTTTCAAATTAGAAACCTTTTCATCCTCCTCAAGTAATGTTTTCTTTCCATCTCTTTTATTGGCCATTTTTATAACAAAAAGTTGCAAGAAATGGTTAGCAATAAAAAAATAACCTTACAATTCACTCCCTTATGTGTTTCCCCTAAAAGATGGCACACCACTCGTGTTTTCAATCAAAATTGCCTTTTACCCTCTTTTAAGCTTACACACTCAAGCATTTTTTAACTCAAGTTTGATGTCCCCAATTGCATTTTAGAATTCAATTTCCAGTTAAGGTAATTCCTAACAACAAATTAAAATTTGGGAATGCAATGGAAACACTTAAGAAAGACGATGGACACAAAACCAAAAGCAAGTATACCTAAATAAATAAAGGCAAAATGGGTACATAAAAAGAAAGTGTGTATATTGCCCAAAAATACAGAATTTAAATTAACAAGAATCAATTTGTTAATTATAGTATAAATGGAAACAAAAAGTGAAAGATAATAAAAGTACAAACTTAGAATGAAGGAAAATGACAAAACTAATGCATAAATGTAGAAATTGATATTTCCCTAATGGAAAGGTCAACTTGGATGCAAAGATGTAAATATACTAAACAAAATAGGAAGCCAACAAAAAAAATCCTAAAATCCTGCCAACCCTAAAGATGGAATTTATGCTATTTGGCTTTTCTATTTAATTTTCCTAATTTAAGATATGACCAAATCTAAATTATTTCCTAAATGACCAGATCTGAATTTTGGTTGTTTCCTTGTAAATAATTACCATAAATTATGCCCAAAATATGTATAAAAACAAGATCTCACCACCAACCAAATCAAATATTTCCTTTTTTTAAACTCTAGGAACTAATTTTTTCTTCTTCTTCTTCTTTAACGCTAGCAACTGATTTCATTTTTGTTTTTTTCATTTTTATATGATAATTAGATCAACGATAATTCAAATAACAAATTTGGAAAATTAAAGAAACAAGAAAAAAACAAGAACAAGATGAACCCTAATTTCGAATTCTAATGAAAAATAACAAGAATAATAGCAAATAAACACAATATAAATAAAATTTTATCCTAATCCTAGTTCTAATACCAAATAATGCGAAACTCTAATGCTAAAGAACTCAAAACCCCTTAAACACACACTTTGGATAGAACATGAACAAGAAGAAATCCCCAACCTTAATGTATCCCCAATCAATTATATGGATGGAAATGCATATGATAAGGTTGATTTGAAAACAAGAATAGCATTCGCCACAAGTGATTACCTTGATAAGATTTATGTTCTTGATGCAATATAAGAAGACAAGAAATCCTCCCCAAAAGAATTCGACCAAGCCAATGTGAGAATTATTCATTAAAAAAATCCCTAAGCAATGTTTATTATGAGTTATTTACACCCCTTGAAAAGAAAGAAACCCTAAATATGTAAAAGGCATTTAAACATGGCCCTCCCACTAAAATAACTAAAGCCCAAACTAATATTTCTAAAATACAACTCATTAAACCTAAAAGGTTTAAATTAAATGAGCTGAAAGTTAATAAAAAGTCATCTCACCAAAAGAAGCTCAAAACATAAGTAGTTGGTTGCCCAAAGTTATGCTTCTAACTTAAAATAATTAATTAAACAAGAATGAAAGTCTTCTTGCACATTTCGCCCAACTTGACTAGTTATGATAACAATGGCCCTCATTGTTTCTTGAGATTCCATGCTATCTACAATTCAACCCATGTAGGATTAAAGCGCTTCTTTGAACTTCTTAACTCTTGATCTTGTTATTGGTCCCTTTGGCATTACTAGCTCGTCTTTAGTTATATTTCTTTTACAAAGTACCATGATCATGCTGACATCATAAGGGTTTTTTTTAAGTCTTAAAGCTTAACTATATTACTCCAGGGTTTTTTAAAAGGAAGGGGAAGTAACCACATTTGGAGGTCCAGATTTGTGATTCGTGAAATTTTTTAGGTAATTGAGAAAACTCCTCTAAAGAGTTAGAGGGGGGAGGAACAGAGCCACCTCAAGCAATAATGGGGTTGGCAATAGGAGTAGAGTGCAAAGTTAATTCAAGGGAATTTGAGATCTCCTTAGAAGAATCATTGAAGATGGAAGCTAGTGCTAGAGACTTTCTTATAAGGAAGGAGTCCTAAAAAGGCAAGGTGTTCGAAAGCTCCCACCTTAAGAAAAATAACTAAAACCAAAAATTTGAAAGAGATAACTAATGAGTAAAAATGGTAAAAGGCTAGAGAGAAGTTAGAAAATTTAGTTATGCATTGGAACATAACAATGAAAACTAATTTTAGATATTGTATTTAGGGTTAAATCCACTAGGACTCCTTCTATTTTGACATGTTATCATTTCCATGCCCTAACGCATTAGGATCCCATCAGAACTCCGAAGTTAAACGTGCTAGGGCCAGAGCAGTACTAAAATGGGTGTCCTCCTGGGAAGTCCTGTGGAAAAACAAAACCGTGAGGATGCGAGGCCCTAGAGGCTGAGGTCATGTAGTGGGATCCAGTGCGTTAGGGTATAAAAAACGCGTCTGCAAGGGGAAGGTATCCACACCCTTATAAGGGGTGCTTCATTCTCCTTCCTAATCGATGTGGGATCTTACACTTTTGACTCATTCTCTTATAGTATTATTTAGTCATGGCACAACTCTCTTTATCATATTCTATTAATTTTTAAAAATTTTAAGTTCCAGTATGATAAGATTTGGAGTTATAAATATATGAAAAACTAATAAAAAATAACAACATGAGTTGTATGATAGCTAAATATAATATTAGAGAGATAAATAGTAATTTTTAAAATATAAAAAATGAAATAAAAAAAGATCAATATTACAAGAAGATTTAAGATCATATTACAAAAAGATTTAGTATATTAACTCTTATATTTAAAGGGAGACATCTTAGACGTTACCTTTAAAGCATCACATTTGAATATAACATTTTTAAAAGATTGAATAATGAGAATTTTCAAAAAAGAAATAAAGAAGTTTATGGTATTAAAGGACATACATAGGATAATTTATATATTGACAATTAAAAAAATAGAGATGCAGTGAAACTTAACTTAGAAGGGGGAGACAGTGAGAGAAAAGAAAAAGAGAAGAGAAAGAAAAATAAATAAAGAAAAAATAGTTAATAATTCAGAATTAGTAATATTAAAAATAAATTTATCTTTTAGTAATGTCATTTAAATATTATAAAATAGAAGATCTTTTTATTTAATGAATGATACAATAATCCTCTTTATTCAATTAGCAGAGTGAGAAGCTCTTATTTGTAATTGTCTCCAATTAAACGTTGATGTGATTATGGGCTTTGATGAAAAGTCTGCCAAGCTAGGTTTGAATAGCTCATTGTTCATCCTTTACTTGCGAGTGGCCAAGTTGGATCTAGGATGAAAATTTTGTACTTATTCAAGCTTGGCTCAGTGTTGATCCAAGTTTGATTAAAGTCATTTTACCTTAAATAGATTTTACCAATATTTATTTGTAGCATTAACTTCACCAGTAAAGTGAGTTGTAATCGATTCCTATTTCTTTGAGTAAGTTCTTGAAATTCTTCAATTTGGCCTTTAATCCAATGCAAGTGACTATCATTATACTCCATATTGAATTTTGTTTGAAGCCCTACCTTAATATTCTTTCAACCAGATTTGGAAAATGAAGTAGTCGCTCGATTTTCCTTGACAACTTTTTCAACCATTAAGAAGATTAAATACATTTCTATGATATCATTCCATACCCCATCTTTTTCATTTATTTCCACACAATCATTGGAATTGTTCATATTGTTCAAACCTTCCATCATTAAATTTAATCACATATAAGTGACATCAATTACAACAATTTTTACAAAGTATTAAATGCTAAACATAGTTCAAAATAAATACGAGACAAGTATAACAATTTCTACAAAATATTAAATGCTAAATATGGTTCAAAGTAAACACGAGACAACCATACTAAATGTTAAACTGTATACAAGTGCATGGAAATGATAGTATAAAAATGAAGGTGTAAATTTGATTCTATAACCTAAAAATAAATATGTAAATTTAAGCAAGGTCATAATATATGCATGATACATATCATGCTTATGCAAGCATATGTGTTTTTAGCAATATGAACCATTTATGTGGTAATTACTCCAATGACTTTGAATGCATTCTAGTTATTCTCATCTGACTCCAATGGACAAGCAGAGCATATTGAATTGTCTTAATAGCCAAAAACTGAACTTTGTTCTTTACATCAATTTTGGAAGCATTTTTGGTTTGACCATTGACCAATATGTAGAGATAGAATATGGTCTTGAGGTGAGCAATGTTCAATTTATTTGGGTTTTAGGGAGAGTGTTTAAATCCACTAACAATGATCAAATGAACCAAGAAAATGTGCTTTTAATGAATTAGAATATAGGATTAGAGAATCAGGACAAGGACTAATAATATATGGATGGGCATCACAATTACTGATACTAGATCACCCAGTAGTTGGAGGTTTTATGACTCATTGTGGGTATAACTCAACTCTCAAAGGTGTGAGCGCTGGAGTGCCAATGATAAAATGACCTATATCGGTAGTGCAATTCGACAACGAAAAGTTAATCGCAGACATGTTGAAGATAGGTTTTAAGGCAGGTAGTATGTACCAAACATCTTGGAACGACGATCCACCACCAACATTGGGAAGAGATAAGGTTGAGACATTGATGAAAAGGCTAATGAGTGGTGGTGAAGAGGTGTCAGAGATGTGGAGAAGAGGTCGAGAGCTTATAGAAAAGACCAAGAAAGCTATTGAAGAAGGTGGTAGTTTGTATAAAGATGTTGATGCTTTAATTCAAAAGCTTTGAATGCATTCTACCATTTACGGTGCCCTTATCATCCACCCAAAAGCGGGCTCTTCCTACCCATTCACCAAGCCGAAACGCAAAACTTCGATTATTCTTGGTAGTTAATAATACAAATTCTTGACTAACTACCACTTCTAATCAACTAACAAATAAATCTTTTTCCTTTTATCCATCATCATGTTACGAAGAAAACATTATCAAAATGAACGAAGGATTAAAGAAGATACAAAATGCAAATGGGATACTGTATGGTGCTAAGCTCCAAAATGCACAATTATCTATCATCACTCTATCAGGAACACTTTCATGATCTACTATATATAGAAAAGTGAAAGAAAACAAAATAACAAAAACTTGTTTTGGAGACAAAGATGATTGGAAGAGAAGGTGACGAAGGTATTTGTTTTTCTGTTGATTTCTAGTTGGAGAGAGCTTTTAATGCAATTAATAGCATTAAATCAAAAGCAAATCAAGCAACATATACAAAAACAAACATAAGCAACAAATACAAAAACTAACACGAAAACGATATATCTAGAGAAATCACATCGCAAAAGACGTTGAAGATGTTGAAGTCGGCGTAGAGAAATCAAATTTGATTTATTTTTGTGAAAAAACCTATTTTAAAAGACACGAAAATGTCATTTTTATGTTTCTATAAAATTGTTGTCATTTTCTTATTTTTTAAAACAAAAAAAGAAAACAATTTTTTTTACAACGGAAAAAGCACAAATTACAATAACCGCCCAAGGAGACTAACCCCGGCCATATCCTCTAAAAGGAGAGTGGCACACCCAAATGGTGCCTATCAAAAGTGGTGAGCCAGAGACCCAAAGTAAAAGCATGGTTGGCGAGCCAGTCAGTATACCGGTTGCCCTCTCGATAGGTGTGGCGAGGAATAACTACCCAATTTCGGATGAGAAGTTCATTGATGCCCAAGACCAAAGGATTGAGAGACAGGGCGCGATGTGAGGCGTCGGAGAGGAGCTCTTGAGCCATGATAGAGTCCAGTTCAAGTATCACGCGGCGAAAACCGAGGGTCCAGGCCAGCTGAAGACCCGAGTAGACACCCCAGAGTTCAGCAAAAACCGAGGAACAACGGCCTATATTATGAGCAAAATCGCCTAGCCAATCGCCAGAGTGGTTTCGAATGAGACCTCCTGTAATGGCCAAGGAGGTGTCGTTGCAACACGCCCCATCCTTATTCAGATTAACCCACCCAGGAGTGGGTGGGCACCACCTAATAAATTGTGCAGATCGTGCGCGAGGGGCCAGACGGGCGCAACAAAGTGAAACTGAGGCCTGGGAACTCAGACGAACATGATTGAGGATGATAGTGACAGGAGAAACCGGCTAGGAGAACTGAGGGTCGAAAAGGGTCTGATTTCGCCATGTCCAGAGGAACCAACAAGCTGTCCCAAAGATAGCTGTCCATTCAAGGCCCAAAACCAACTGATGGGTCTGGAGGTTAGTAGTGAGCCATTCCTGATGGGTGGTAGTGAAAAAAAGTGGAAGGGAGGGCGTGGCGGGGAAAAGTAAGCCAAAGATGTCGCGCTTTGGGGCAATCATGAACAACATGAAGCGAGGACTCCTCCAACCGACAATGATAGCAGTCCAAGCTCGTAATGAGATGCTTGCGAGCTCGTTGTTGGTTGGAGAGGAGGCGGTCTTGAGCAAAGAGCCAAAGAAAAGTGCGGATACGCTGTAGGCCAGGCCAATGCCAAATGGTCTTCCATAAGCAGCCAGGTTGGGCCCGCGGGTGCTCTATGATCATATAATAGGCCGAAGATGTAGTGAAGTTCCCAGTAGGTGACGGTCCCCACCGGAGTTTGTCGGCTCCGAGGTAAGGCTTGGGGGGAAAGTTCCCGCAATGGCTCGCCAGATTAAGGAAGGGAGGAAAGGTTGAAATTAGGGCCAATCCCAATTACCAGTGTTATCCACGAATTGGTGAACGCGACGGTCAAGTTCTGTGGAAAGGACAGGATTATTAACATGCTAGATAAGGGGACCCTCGTTGGCGACCCAAGAGTCTAGCCAAAACCGAGTCTGGAACCCGCTGCCGATCATCCAACACATGTCGTTAATCACATAGGGCCAAATGGCCTTGATACTCCTCCATACCATGGAGCCACCGGTCGGAGGGAAAGCGGGAGGGATATGATTGACATCAAACTTATATTTGGCCGATAAAATTTGGACCCATAAAGCATTGGGTTTAGTGATCAGAGCCCAGCCTAATTTGGTAAGCAAAGAGTCATTGGTGACACGATTGTTCCGAATCCCTAATCCACCCAACTCCTTCGGTTGGCAGACTTGATCCCAGTGAACAAGGTGAAGCTTCCTATGTCCGGGCGAGGAGCCCCATAAAAAGGTACGCATAATCTTCTCCAAAGCATCGCACAAACCCCGAGGAAGGCGAACCGTTTGCATCGTATAAGTAGGGAGCGCAGAGATGACCGACTGGATTAGAGTGAGGCGGCCCGCAAAAGACAAGAGGTTGGCTTGCCACCTTGAAAGTCGGTGCTGGACTTTGTCGATCAGATACTGGTAAGTCTTGTTAGTGACTTTTTCGTGAAGCAGGGAAACTCTAAGGTATCGACCGAGATCCAGGGTTTGTTTGAAACCCAGCGCACGACTAAGAGTACGCGCCGTGGAGGGGGAAATGTTATGGGAGTAGAAGGCACGGGATTTATCCTGGCTAATGTGTTGTCCTGACATGACACAAAAAGAATCCAAGGTGACCCGAATAATGGAAACCTGCTCAAGAGAAGCTTCTGAGAACAAGATGAGGTCGTCGGCAAAATCAGATACGATATGGCGGGACCTGGGCGACTTAAAGTGATAGGCGACCAGCATTCACGGGCCACGAAGTGCGTGATGAGATGGCCAAGGCGCTCCATACAAAGCACAAACAGATAAGGTGAAAGCAAGTCACCTTGACGGAGACCTCGGGTAGGGGTAAAAATGTCACCTAAGGCTCTATCCCAGTTAACCTGCATAGTCACTGTGGAAACACTCTTCATGATAAGATTAATGAGGGAATCCGGGAGGCCGACAGCGATTAGCGTATCGAGGATAAAAGCCCAAGAAAGTCGATCGTAGGCTTTTTCCAAGTCTACCTTAACTGCCAGAAACCTGGTTTTACCGGTTTTTCTCCGTATGGAATGAATAACCTCCTAGGCGATGATGATGTTATCAACAATGTGCCGGCCCGGGACAAAGCTGCATTGGGTGGGGGCTACAATTTTGTCGAGGTTGGTTTTCAGTCTGTTGACAATCACTTTGGTGATAGCCTTATACAGGACCGTGCACGGAGCAATAGGTTGGAACTGCGTAATCGACTGCGGGGAGGGGGTCTTAGGAATGAGGACCAAGATAGTACGATTCAGGGCTTGCTCCCAGATTTCGTGCCTAAAGGTTTTTTGAATGAATAGGATGAGATCGGGTTGAATGTGTTCCCATTGGGATTGGAAGAAAAACGCAGTGAAACCGTCGAAGCCCGGCGCCTTATGAGGATTCATATCAAAGAATGCAATCTTGACTTCGTCAGGAGAGATAAGTTTGAGCAGATCCGTACCGGCCTGGAGCGGGAGAGGGGAGAAATCGGGAGGAAGAGGGGGTGGCGGGGCGGACTGGCTAGTGGTGTAGAGGTTGACAAAGAAGTTGCGGATGATGCGTTGAATGCCACCGGGATCTGAACTTTCACACCCATGTTCATCGCAGAGGGAGTGACATTGCAGGGACTGTCAGCATCCCGTAGTGACCGTGTGATAGTACTTAGTGTTTCTGTCCCCCTGCGTGAGCCACTGACAATGCGAATTTTGGTGCCAGAATAGTTCCTCCTGAACGAGTACCTGTTCAAGCTCCTGCTGAAGGTACGCCTCCAGGTCGCGCAAAGAGGCAGAATCCTCGGCATTCAAGTGGGTTTGAAGGCCCAGAAGGCGAGCCATGAGTCGCCTTTTGCGGTGAAAAATGTTCCCAAAAGTGGTAGAGTTCCACTGTTGAAGCTGTGTAGCCAAATGGCCGAGCTTAGTAGTAATATTTGAAATATGAGGATGCCAATTGTCCTTGACAGTTTGGCCAAATTGGTCATGGGTCAACCACGAAGACTGAAAACGGAAAGCCCGAGGGGGAGGGGGAGGGGACAGAGGATGCGTGAAGGTGACAAGGAGAGGGCGATGATCGAATTTCAGGAAGGGAAGGGGATAAACAGTTGTGTAGGGAAATTCTGACAACCATGGACTGGAGCAGAAAGCACGATCAAGGCGGGCGCGAAGTTGGCCGCGACGCCAGGTGAATTTAGGTCCAATAAAGCCAAGATCTTGCAGTTGACAGCAGTGAATGCAGTCGTGAAAGAAAGGGCTCACTCCTGAGCGGAGGTTGGAGCTACCCCGTTGATCGTCGTAGTCCAACTTGGCGTTAAAATCGCTTCCCAAAAATCAAGGGAGAGCTGTAGACCGGGCAATGTGCTATAAGTGGTCCCACAAGAAATGTTGAAGATAGTAGGTCGGGTTGGCATAGATAGCATGAACACGAACGGAGTATGGGTCCATTGGATTTTCACATGAATGAATTGCCAATGGGATATCAGAATTTGAATAGGGGTGTCCTTATTTCATAAAAGTCATGCCACTAGAAAAGCCTATGGCCTCCACTCGGAAGGACTGGTTGAAACCCAAGTTCTTGATAACTTGTTAGGCTCCAGCACAAAAGAAAACAATTTTAACAGAACACGTTTAGAAAAGAAAACAAAACCAAACAGCCCATAGGTTCAATTTGAACCATTTGGGAGGGCATGATGTGAATTTTTGCTGAAAGATTAGTACACCTTTTGTCCGGATTAAACAGTAAAATGGAGCAGTCGTCAAAACGAAAACCCACCCAAAAACTGCAGCTGAAGCATAGGCGATGATGGCGCTTTGGCCAACCGCTGGATGCCTCTCTGCCAAACTTTACAGGGATTATCATCAACCGTTAATCCCTTATGAATATTCAAACAGTACTCGTCCCTCTTCCGAATCTTCCCTCAAGTGCTTTAAAAACCAAATTCCTGAACAACCTACCCAGGTATTTATGTTTCGATCCTATTTTATCTTACCAAGTATACTATCTTGGACAACTTAAAATGTAGGCTTTGAGTCTGAAGAGAGAAGAGTAGCTTTTTCTTCAGCCGACCCATGTTTTAGCTTATTATCGTTTGGACTTGTGATTTCTTCCTTCATCCGAAATTTGGGTTCTTGTAATCAGTAGGTAACGTACATATATATTTTTTATGTTCTCGTTGACGAACAGGCTTTCATATTTTTCTGCATTTTTCGATTCTGTCTTCACATAAACAGGCGTTTTCCATTCTTTCATCGGATGTTCCGTGGGAGAGAGGCAGCATATGGAGCACCATGGCTCTGTATATGTTCAATTTGCACATACCTTTGGGCACTGGAGGCTTGTCTATCGTTTCCTATATCTTTCAGCAACCTGTTCTTGATCCAGAGACAGAAGTGAGTGCCAAAACGGAGCTTTTTACCTTCAATTGCATAGTAACTCATACCAGTCTTTGCTTATTGTAATCAAGGTATTTTACGCCTTTTTATAACATTGAACATGCCACAAAATGGAATCAGGCTGTTGAACTTTTCATAAGCTTGCCTTGGTAACATACTTTCTACTATCAAAGCATTCACTCCCTTGTAAAACATACCAACTCATGGTGTCTGCTTTTATAGATTTTTCAATCTATTGTGTACCTTTTTGTAATCATAATATTGAGTTCAGAAAATTTACTTTGAGAAGTAGAAGTTCCTCACGATTTCAAAAGGAATAATCTTGAGGATCTCCCTCAAAGGACGGTGATCGTTTGTTTATTTACTCCCATATTTTGTGCACGAGCTAAACTGTATTGACCCAAAATTCATGAATGAACTTTTCTTTCAAATATTGGGAAAGAATCTAGCAAAGAAGAAAGTCATTAAGAATTTTGTTAGGGTACTCTAGTACAAGTCATAACACCTATTTATAAACTAAACTAGGACATGAGATGTAAATCCTACTCATACAATGAATTTCTCCAAGAATTAAGTATCCTATTCATACACATAATTTGGTTATATCCCCACTACTTGGCCTTAAATGGCTATACACCCTTAGCAAGAGCGATTGTCCCCTTGACACTTGCTGGCTAACTTTCTTGTGAGACTATCATACTTGAGCTTCACAGCACCTTATGCCACGTAAATTTCATATGAGGTGGATCTAAATCATCTATATCGTTAAGGAGTAACATTGATGCAATAGGAATTATGCGCGCATTGATGTAGTGGCTATGCTAATGCGTTTCTACATTCAGGGAGTTGCATATTGATTCATATTACCTTTAACTGCAGGCAATATGGCTGCTTATTATTGAAACTTTGGAGCTTGTAGGGGCCTTGGTTCTACTTACCAAAACTGCCAAGCCTGGATACAACCTTGCAAGTCTCTTCAAAACCAATAATTTAGCAAAAACGAGGAATTGGCCATTGGCATCCGTATTGGGTTTGGGGTTTCTTATTTTTCTAGTTTTCCTGACATCTTTCCTTGCTGATGAGTTAATTGGACCCAAGGTTAGTTATCTAATTCCCATATAAATTGCTTCAATGTATTTATCATGTGCATAGTTGATGATTTTATGACTCTAGATTGTATTGAAAGTTCATGACATTGAATGTGTGTGAGTTTTGGCAAGTTATTGTCTTTGAATCTCCATATTATTGATCCCTAATAATATTTGGAAGCAAGGTGATGTGGAAATAATATTTATACATTTTCATGGAAAGACCTTATTGATTTTTTGATTGGTTTATTGTGCTGTTCTTTAACTTAGACCGATGTAAGAATTATGAATTTTCTATTCCTTGATTTTCTATCTTGGTTTTACGTGAGCTACCTAGCTATGACAAGAAAACAATATGTGGAAATGTAGTAATAAGTAACTAGTTCAGAGGATGGTATGGAATCAAGTTTGGGATCAGTTTATGGACAATGTCACAGAGAAATCAAGCCCCGGAACCTCAGAGTCTTCAAGTTTGCGAGTCTTATGGCTTTAAGACCTATGGTGAAATGTGGAGTGAAGGCTCAAAGAGATAAAAAGAGAACCTTCCGATTTTAGCAAACACCAATTTTTGGGATGAAAATTATATCCTCCTTTCAGTACTAATGTCATTAACATATATACATGAGATATCAAATGAGAAATGTCGAAAAGTGGGGATAATGGATCATACTCCATATTGCTACCAACGAGCAATTGAAATTAGCTTCCACTGAGCCTCCCTATATTCCATTTCTCCAATTGTCCTATGTTGTCCTCAGTTTGCAAAATAGCAATCCCCAATTCTGATGAATCTTTTCCCCCCACTTGTTCTGCGGCGGTGCTGATACATAAGCAGGGGTTTAGCTACTGCTCGTGTGGTGGGGGTTGTATCACTACACCCATCCTCCAAACCAAGCTTGCCCACAAGCGAAAATATTGGATAGTGATGTTGTATGTCCTCCTCTACTTCCCACAATGCGTTGACTTGGGAGAGACCACCCTAGACCATGATTATCAATGGCTTAATTCAGAACCTTCCATTAGTGTTGATTGATACCTAAGAGCCACCTGATGAAGGTTGGCGTTGGGTCATTGCCGCAGCAACTTGATGGTTGGAGGTGATGGGAAGATGTCTACATTGGTTTGGTTTAGGTCGTCGCTAGACTCCTTCTTTCGCATTGAGTTGAGCAAGACATTGTTTCATGCATGTCATGCAGACCCTTGGCCTCCACTTCCAGTTCAATATAATCCATCAAATCGAATATCTCTACTTATTCGAAGATATGAGAACTCGCTCAAGCCATTAATAACTCAAACTTGTGTTGGTGCTCCTTCATCGTGTGGGTCTCCTTGAGTTTTGCCAATTCTTTGAGTTTATTAATGCGTTTCGATGGCCCGAACCATAAGTGAAATAAGTCTTCGAACTCCTCCCAACGGAGGTGGGGTTGGTCTTGCTCTTACTTGAGGAACCAAATCTATGCATCATCTTCAAGGTTTAGTCAACCTTTTCTTCTTCTAGTGTTCATTGGTGATGGAAAAAGTGCTCGCAACGATTGAGCCAACCAAGGGCATTGGTGGTTCTGTTGAAGCAAGGGAAGTCACGCTTGGAGTACTTGGGCACAAAAAGCCCCCTTGCACCTAAGTCATTTCCTCCACGTCCTAGTTGTTGTGCTCCGGCAATACTACTCTCTGCAGTATCTCGGCCATTTTCCTTCAATCCATTCAGAGCGTGTGAGAGTACCTGCATCTAGGCTGAATGTTCCTGCTGCCTACCCAAATTAGTGGATCGATCAGCTTGATATTGCCATAAGAATGCTTCCAATTGTTGCTGTAGGTTGCATGGCTCCTCTATAACCCCTAGCTCTGATACAAAATTGGCATGGGATCAAGTTTGGAATTGGATTACGGGCGATGTGATAGAGAAATTGAGCCCTGGAACCTCGAAGTCTTCTGGTTTGTGAGTCTTACAGCCTTTACGACCTATGGTGAAAGATGGGGTGAAGGCTTAGAGAGACAAAGAGAGAAACTTCTGATCTCTAGCAAACACTGATTTTTGGAATGAAAAGTATATCCTCCATTCATTACTAAGGTCACTAACATATATACATGAAAATCAAACGAGAAATACCAAAAAGTATGAATAATGGATCGCAATCCATATTGTTACCAACCAGCAACTGAAATTAGCTTCCACTAACCCTCCCCAAAATCCACTTCTCCACTTGTCTCTGCCAGCTGTTCCATGTTGTCATCAGTTTGCAAAACAGCCGTCACCAATTCTAGCAAGTCTTTTCTGTGTCCCCGGGCATAGCTGCTGCTCCTACCGTGGGGTTGTATCAATTTTGGTCCTCTTGATGATGTTTGACAGGTTCTCTTTGTGTTTTCCGAACTTATGCTAATTACTATATATACCAAAATGAAATGGATAGAGTTCCATAGAACAGGAACTACTGAAAACACTATTGCAGCAAGTTATCCTATGAATTTCTATGATCTGAGTAAAAACTTGGTAAAAACTCGTGCAATTGCATAAATAACCCTGTTATGGTCATTTTGATACGATTGTTTTTGTACCTCCTAGTGTAGCTTTCTCTACTATTTGGTATATGAATTTTATTATATTGTTCTCAAATTATACTGCAAGTATCTTTAGATGTTGTCTGTGGTTAAGGGAATTTAACCCTGACGGAATCAGTTTAATAGAAGCTATATCTCATACATTTAGTGATTATTCTCCTGGAAACATAAACGATGAATTACTTTAGTTTGGTTGCACTAAGTTCCAAAAATGCCAATGCTTTAACTTTCCACAGTCGCATAGCAGTCCAAATGTTCTGAATCTGTTGTGTTATTTGCTACACTCCATGTTTGAACATAAGAACGGTTGCTGGCAGCTCTAGCAATCGTTCTTCATTTGATTGGTTTTCAAGAGTGAAATGTTTACTGTTATGAATACAAGAACTCAAAATAAGTGCTGAAATGAAAAACAGGGATCAGAATGTTATTATTTGACTACATAATTTATGAATCCTGTTTAAGTTACTCGTGTCATACCAGTGTTCTCTGCTTTCTATTTACTTTTGACAATCTCTGCCATCTCATTAGTTATCTTATTTTATGATTTACTGGATATTTGTTGGATAGCCTATTTGTGATTCCTATGACTGAAATTTGAGGAATTTGGTGAATTATAACTTCAATTTTGTGGCAGCAGTCTTATGTAATATTGACGTTTGTAGGATGTTAATAATCCCATTCTGAACGAGATTCTAATGAAGAGTGACATATCAAAAGTTGCTTGCATCCTAGTTTACTGCTTCATCACTCCACTTCTAGAAGAGTTGATTTACAGAGGCTTTCTACTGGGATCTCTTGCTTCCATAATGACTTGGAAGCAATCAGTCTTGCTTAGCTCAGTAGTTTTCAGCGGAGCACACTTTTCTGGTGAGAACTGTATTCAATTATTTATAATAGGCAGTGTCTTGGGATGCTGTTATTGTTGGACAGGAAACTTGAGTTCATCCCTGGCGATCCATTGCTTGTACAATGCCATAACCCTGATCATAACGTCTCTATCTTGATTGTGGAAGTGGAACCAGTCTGAAATCATTTTGTTGTCTGGAGTAATCACAGTAGTGAATAAAATATGGTGCGCTTCCAGCAAGGTCCCTAACGTCAAGTGGAAGTGGCCCACCTAATAGATAATCACAAGAAAAATGTCCAAGACATGATAGTAGGCAAGCTGGAGGATGCCTCAAAAGTCGTCCACTGGATGATGATCATGTGCCCTTCAAATTCAACATCTCCTGCTATGCTCACTAATTTAATGTTGCCTTTACAGGTTAACCCAATTTTAACACTTTACAACACAACCTTGAATGTGATATGTTCCAAGTTAACCACCACCATTTCCATTCCCGTTATATAGTTTTACATATATATATATATATAGTAGACTTAAGTAATTTAATTCTGCCTTATCTTTTAACTCGGGTTTCAGGTAGATTAGTAGTATCAGAGCTCAGGTATGAGCGTAGTGAGTCGAGTCCTGTGACAAAAAGATTCGCTCTTGTATTATTTTCAACTCGAGTTTTGGGTAGACCAGCATTATTTTACTTCAATTATTAATTTGAGAAATTTTTTATAAAAATACACTTAATTTAACTACAAAAAAAATCCAATTTAATAAAAATTGGAATCTTAACGAAAAATGTAACTTTCATCCTACAATTTCTCAAGATGATATTTTTTAAGACGGTTAACTTCTTATCCCGCGATCAACGCTTATCGTGAATACGTGGTGGCGTGAAGGAATGAATGCGCTGGATCCCACGTGGTTCACGTTAGTACCAAACGAGCTGACAACAGATAAATAGATCCCCGGATCATCTAACATTCAGCTGAAGCAGACTACCGACTACCAAACTTCTCTCTCTCTCTCTTCAACATCAACAGACCTCTCTGTTATTAACTTTCCAAACTGTAGACATGGCTGGTTTTGAGCAACAGGTGAAGGCGAGAGCCAAGGATCTCAAATTTTTCTTCAAGAAGGGCGTGAAGATCGTCGGGGACTCTTGCAAAAAAGGCTGGAACAAAGTGAAGAAAATGAAACGTTAGCTTTTCTAAGCGCCTATTCTTCACTTTTTGACATGCTCGTTATGGTGTTTTAGTTGCCTTCTTTATTGAAACCATTCAAAGTTTTTTTGTTCTCCTCTTTTTGATCTTCAATCTGTCTTGAAACTTTTGGATTGTAGTTATTTGATTTTTTTTTGTATTTATTTTTTCAAAAGAAGACATTCTGTTGAATATTAGTTGTTGGTGAATTAGAAAGCATATATACAGTTATTATACATGAGAGATTTTTCCTTTTGCCTGCTATTTAGAAGGCAGGATCCATTGATGAACCTAAATGGAGCTATCACTCTGTCTTTCTAAAAGAACAGTTACTGTTTTACATAATCTCAATTTCATATATCGATTGAGAGAAAAAACTGATATATAGTAGCCATCTCAAGAATCTGTTGAATCATCCGGATTTAGAATCTCAGCCAGAAGCGAGCGAGGGAGTAGTTGATGATTGTTTTTACTGAACTCTGATTGAATTATACGATTCCTGACGACCACATCTCCTAACTCTCATGCTACTTCTCTCACTAGACCAATCTTGTTTTCAGTCCTTCAAGCCATCCATTCCCTTAAAAGAAGATATTACAATTCTCTGTTAAATTGAAATTACAATAGGAGAAGTAATACTGATAGTAAATATATAGTATATAATAGATTGGCTTAGTTTGGTTTTAAAATTACTCAAACTAATTCCAAATTACAATTTTTTGGGTTCCAATTCTTTATTTCGATTTGATAATGTATTTAATAATAATACAATATATAAATAAAAAGATTAATTTTTTTTAGTGTATATGAGACCATCGTAATGGATCTCGTATTGCACCGGTTGAAAAACAGGACAAAATGAGATGTTTCAGTACCGGGTTCAAATATCGGTCATTTACTGGCTAATCAGGGACATTCTTACCTGTTTCATACTCTTATTTGGTAATCATAACGAAAGAATTGAAAAAAAAAATATGAATGAAAAAAAGCAAGAATATGAATAGAAATGAAATTTCTGATTATATGTATTTAATATATAATAACTAAGAATGTGATTAAACATTTAATAGTTATACTTGGTATCAAATATTAGAATGATAATGAGAAAATTTTACTCATATTTATTTATTATATAATTTATTTTATAAATCATTAATTGAAATATTTTGTATTTTATAAATAAGTAATCAAAATTATTTTCAATGATTTAATAAATTAATAATTTTTAAATAATTGTGAATAATTTTTATGATAAGAATAAAATTAACAAACTACAAAAAATACTTGGTATCAAATATTAGGAATGATAATGAGAAAAATTTACTCATATTTATTTATTATATAATTTATTTTATAAATCATTAATCAAAATATTTTGTATTTTATAAATAAGTAATCAAAATTATTTTCAATGATTTAATAAATTAATAATTTTAAAAAAAAATTGAATAATTTTTATGATAAGAATAAAATTAACAAACTACAAAAAAATTGCTTTATTTCATATAGCATCAATGAAATAAAATAAAGATTATTAAAGAAATTGGATATAAAGGATCGTAATATGTAATTTTGATAATAATATTCTTGATAGTGTCTTGATAATATTCTAATAATATTTCACACATTGTTTGTCTTTTATTCATGATATTTAATCTGGGTTATATCTACACTCCTCCTTAATAAAAGTTCAAGATTATTAAAAATTTATTCCAAACTTGTCATTCTCTATTTCATCCATTCCTAATAACCAAACAATAAAAAATTAGAAATTAAGGTTGTATTCTCATTTTCACCTTTTTGTTACTAGCTATTAAACAAGACCTAATTTTATCATCATCATGCAAATCACATGAATCTAAACTTTGACTTTTCTGTTGGCTTAAAGTTTTTCCTTACTTCTAGTCCTCTTTCATGGAGAAGTAGCTTACAATGTTCTTGCTGCTATGGGTGGTCCAAAACTTTAGGTGACTATTTTGAAGATTTTTCTTTATATTTACATAATGTTATCTCAATGTTGTCCAGTAGCTACTTACCTTTGTTTCCTACTAACTTTGAACTTACTACTCACTAGTTCTTCTAGCCTTATTGTCCATTAGTTCTTCACATTTGTTACTAACTAAATCTTTTCATTTCTTTTTGGTTTATTGTTACATCATTGACTTACATTTTGATTTATTATTACATCGTTGACTTACTTTGTTAAGAAGGCACAATTTGAGATAAATCATTATTATGCAACACATGTAACTCAATGTAAGATATCATTTTTTTTCCTTACAATATATTTTAAAGTAAAAGAAAATATTGGTTTCAAAGACAAGTTTATGTTGTAGAGATTTTAATCCCTTTAAAACACATAATCTATTTATATCAAATGATCAAGAATAAAATAAAGCGGAAGCATACCTGAATCCATTGTAAAATCTGCACTGAAGTTTTGCCATTTTTGTCTTCCAAATTATAACGTAACCTTTTTTTCGAGTTTTCCGTAACTCTCTGTTTTCTCTCTGATGATAGGATTTCAGAAAAGAATTGAGCGTACGTTTAATTTGGAGACCATAACCACTTATATTAGGGTAAAACCCTAATCTAATTTCTAGTTTGGCCCATCATAAACTACAAATTATAAACCCAGTTTCTGCACATATAAAGCCCACACTTAAAATAGATGCATGAAGCCCAAAATGCCATAAACATATTAGACCACTTTAATTCATCGAGCTCAAATTTATATGATAGCCTTTATATACAATTATACACATATAAGCTCACATGTTTGATTAAAAATCCTTACAATCTCCCACTTGGGCTATATGTGTTACTTTAAAATTGTATATTAACCTTATGAGTACTCAGAATTTTGCTATCATTACTGTATGCATCCCCAGACAATTCGATCCATCAGTCATACCAATATAGGATCAAAGCGTCTTTCGCTACAATGAACGTAACTAGAACCATCAATGGTCACGTATGCTGATATAACCAAATGACATGGATCAAGCATGGATGTGTAGCATGGAAATTATAAGCAGAGTGATCTAAGCATGCTTATTTCCAACTGGTCCAACCTTATACTTTAGTGAGATCAATTTTAAACAAGTTCAGAGACAAAATAAACCAAATATCTTAAAACTGAAAATAACCTCAAACAACTTAACCAAAAGTTGTATCCAAAATGGCAGTGAAAAATGTTTAATCCAAAAAGCATCTGCAATACAAACTCCCACTGAAACTACATATCCTGAAAAGATGCAACACCCATATGAGCAGTGTGCTCATGAAAGACCTTGGGGTGGCACTCCTTTAGTAAGCGGATCTGCAATCATGGAGTTTGATCCAATGTACTATATAAACAACTGTCCACTCTGAACTTTCTCTTTAACAATTAGGAACTTGATGTCGATGTGCTTCGACTTTGTCGAGCTCCGATTGTTATTAGAATATAGCACTGCAGAGTTATTGTCACAAAATAACATAAGTGGTCTTTCAATAGAGTCCACAATGCTCAGCCTAGTGACAAAGTTTCGCAGCCATATCCCGTGGTTGGATGCCTTATAGCACGCTATAAACTCCGTTGCCATGGTGGAAGAAGCTATAAGTGCCTGCTTAGCACTCTTCCAGGAAATAGGTCCTCTAGCAAAGTAAGTAGATATAGCCCGAAGTGGATCTTCTACTATCTTAGCATCCAGCAAAATTGGAATCAAAATAACCAATGATCTCCAGCTTATCCGATTTTCTGTATGTAAGCATATAATATTTCGTTCTTTGCAAGTACCGCATGACCCGTTTGGCTGGTTTTCAGTGATTCAATCTCGGGATTACTTAAATATCTCCCTAGCATTCTAACAATGTACGCAATATCTAGACGCGTACAAACCTAAGCATACATTAGACTTCCTACAGCTGAAGCATAAGGAATCTTCTGCATTTCCTTAGCTTCAAAGTCATTCGTGGGGCATTGACTTAAGTTGAACTTATCTCCCTTAGACACAGTGGTATCACCTGGTTTATAATCCTGCATGCCAAACCTTTTAAGTACCTTTTCGATATAGCTCTTTTGTGATAATCTAAAAATACCTTGAGAGCGTTCCCGATGTATCTGTATCCCTAAAACAAAAGAGGCATCACCAAGATCTTTCATTTCAAATTTCGACATAAATCTCTTGGTTTCGTGCAAAAAGCCTATATCATTAGTGGCAAGTAATATGTCATTGACATATAAAACCAGAAAAATGTACTTACTCCCACTGAACTTATGGTATATACAATCATCAGCCAAGTTCATCTCAAAACCAAACGAGATGACAACTTGGTGAAATTTGTAATACCATTGACGATTCATGACACCCACATCTCCTATCTCTCATGCTATTTTTTCTCACTAGACCAATCTTGTTTTCACTCTTTCAAGCCATCCATTCCCTTGAAGAAGATATTACAATTCTCTGTTAACTTGAAATTACAATATGAGAAGTAATACTAATATTAAATATATAGTATATAACAGACTGGCTTAGTTTGGTTTTATAATTACTCAAACTAATTCCAAATTACAATTTTTTGGGTTCTGATTCTTTAATTCGATTTGATAATGTATTTAATAATAATACTATATATATATATATATTAAAAAAGATTAATTTTTTTAATGTATACTTGTACCGGTCAAAAAATGGAACAAAATGAGATGTTTCAGTATCGGGTTAAAATATTGGTCATAAATTGGCTTTTACTGAAAATTTTAAAAAAATCAGGTACATTCTTATTATATTAGAAGTTTCTGTTGTGATGGTTCAATTTATGCAATTGAAACACATAAGGTATGATTTCAAAGTTTCACATAAGAAGCTATCATTTCAAAAAGAGTAGTTCTATATTCACATAAAAGAAGCATTCACCTATAACTCTTGTTTGGTAACTAGTAACGAAGGAATTGAAATTTTAAAAAAATGAATGAAAAAAAGCAAGAATGTGAATAGAAATGAAATTTCTAACTATATGTATTTAATGTATAATAACTAAGAATGTGATTAAACAGTTAATAGTTATACTTGGTATCAAATATTAGGAATGATAACGAGAAAATTTTAGTCATATTTATTTATTATATAATTTAGTTTATAAATCATTAATCAAAATATTTTGTATTTTATAAATAAGTAATCAAAATTATTTTCAATGATTTAATAAATTAATAATTTTTAAATGATTGTGAATAATTTTTATGATAAGAATAAAATTAACGAACTACAAAAAGATGCTTTATTTTATATAGCATCAATGAAATAAAATAAAGATTATTAAAGAAATTGGATATAAAGGACCGTAATATGTAATTTTGATAATAATATTCTTGATAGTATCTTGATAATATTCTAATAATAGTTCACCTATTGTTTATCTCTTATTCGTGATATTTAATCTAGGTTATATCTACACTCCTCAATAAAAGTTTAAGATTATTAAAAATTTATTCCAAACTTGTCATTCTCTATTTCATCCATTCCTAATAACCAAACAATCAAAAATTAGGAAATTAAGGTTGTATTCTCATTTTCACCTTTTTGTTACTAGCTATTAAACATGACCTAACTCTATCATCATCATGCAAATCACATGAATCTTAGCTTTGACTTTTTTGTTGGCTTAAAGTTTTTCCTTACTTCTAGTCCTCTTTTATGGAGAAGTAGCTTACAATGTTCTTGCTCTTATGGGTGGTCCAAAACTTTAGGTGACTATCTTGAAGATTTTTCTTTATATTTACATAATGTTATCTCAATGTTGTCTAGTAGCTATTTACCTTTGTTTCCTACTAACTTTGAACTTACTACTCACTAGTTCTTTTAGCCTTATTGTCCATTAGTTCTTCACATTTGTTACTAACTAAATCTTTTCATTTGTTCCTCATTTCTTTTTGGTTTATTGTTACATCATTGGCTTACATTTTGATATATTATTACATCATTGACTTACTTTGTTAAGAAGGCACAATTTGAGATAAATCATTATTATGCAACACATGTAATTCAATGTAAGATATCATTTTTTCCTTACAATATATTTTAAAGTAAAAGAAATATTGGTTTCAAAGACAAATTTATGTATAATAACATTTGACTGATTACTTGCCTCAAATGAAAACTTATAACTTCTTTTATTATGTTTATAATGTTTGCATTTAGTAGATTTCACTAGGGCACCTTTCATTACATATATGATGCCTTTGCATTTTTCCAATGGATACACTTAAGATGGTTTACTTTCTTGCTACTAACAATGATATCTGGGTGAGTATGGCTTTTTAACTGGCTTTTATTGTGTTTATAATGTTTGCATCTAGTAGATTTCACCAAGGCACCTTTCATTACATATATGATGCCTTTGCATTTTTTCCAATGGATACACTCAAGATGGTTTACTTTCTTGCTACTAACGATGATATCTGGGCAAGTATAACTTTTTAACTTGTTTATCATTGTATCACAACTTTGAATGATTATCCCACCCTATATTGTGATTGTTATTATACAAACTATTAAAGTGTTGTTGTTAACCCAAGGGGTGTGGTTGAGTGGCATGGACTCATCTATCCTTAACCAAAGGTCAGGGGTTCGATCCTTGACTTTGGGTATGGAGCAGCCTTAAATCCTTGAACCAACTGTCCCACCCTGTAAGGTGCCTACAAACCAGCGAGGGGATTAGTCACTGGGTCGGCCGATGGATACCCTGTCTAAGACCCCAAAAAAAAGTGTTGTTGTTAGTTCCTCAAGTAGTTAGGACGTTCGACTAGCTTGGTAAAGGGATTGTCAACTTAACATTCGTTACTAACATGTCAAGTTTTACTAACCATATAGTTCTAATATAAATGCTTAGGAAAGTAGGTATGTGATTCTATACTAGTAAAGTGGAAGTAAGGATCTATCTCTTGAGTAGTGGATATATATATTGAGTATAATCTTTTTATTATTGCCTAATTAATAATAAATGTGATTTTAAGTAATTTAATTGAAATAAATTAAAATGCCAACTATTTGGATTGTCGTTAGAACATTCCCATAATAATCAAAACAAAATGTCAATATTAATAACTATCCAAATTAAAGTTTACCTTAACTTCAACTGACATCCTTAAGTCAATTATATCAACTCTATTCATTTACATAATGAAGTTTCTTAATGTAATGATCTGTCATCTATCAATGTATAGACACCTATCTTTAGAGTATTTAACTTATGGATCTATATAATTAGCTACTCTTAGAATGCATTAAGTTATTTGGAACCTTATAAAAGAAAACGCTAATATTAGAAGCATCACATAGATTTATATCTAGATCCCCACTTAATCCTTATTATTTATGCCTAAGTCAATTTATACAAGTTCTTTCAATTACATCTATATGTAGATTCAAATAAGATCTAAGTTATTAAACAAGACCTAACTCTATCATCATTATCACATACAAGAAATATAAAAAAATTAAAAATAAAGAGAAAATAGGATAATTAGAATAATTCATACTCTCTTGAGAATAAAAGGCTCTATACTTACAATTTGAGAAGTATGAATGACAGTGTTATCATGATCCAATAGTGAAAGATCATTTAAACACTTTTGAATAAATGATTTTAAGATATTCTTAACTAAAAAATGTAACAAGCATCAAATCATCCAAAAAAAACCTAACACTAATGTTAAACATATATCAAGCTACTAAACTGAAATTAAAGCACCTAAATTATTGGTTCCCTTCTAACACATGCTTCTTTATGAGTCTTTTCTTATGCACTTCACCATAACGACTGCTCAAATAAAGGCTTCATTATACTCTTCTTTATTCTGTCAGACTGCTCAAGTTTCTTTTCCTACTTATTGTCTTATTAGCTATGCCATATGCTCCATTAGAATAAGGCTATCTATCTCCCCTTCTTCTCCTTGCTTCATATAAGTTTCCAATAGAACTTCTATGTTTATTTTTTACATAACATGATAAAACTTCATTATCAATCATATATATAAAGAAAAAAGTATCATCATTGTCAAGGGAATGTCTTGTGGCTTTAGATATCTTAAAAGCTACTTTCTAATCCATTACCCTTAAGACTAATTTCTTATCATGTAATTCTATATAGCTTTAGCGTAGTTAAGAAAGGTCATCCAAAGATCAAGGGAACCTCTACTTCATTTTTCATATTCAAAACCATAAAATCAATAGAAAATATGAAATTTTCAACCTTAAGCAAAATATATTCTATAATACCTCTAGGATACTTAACTAACATATATGCTAATTGAATGCACATCGTAATTGGTTTTAGATTCACTTAATCCTAATATTTTAAATATACCAAGTGGCATAAAATTAATAATAGGTCCTAAATTCTCAAACTCCCTTCTAATTGATAAATACATGATATTACAAAGAATAGTAACCCTAGATCTTTCATTTTTTAGGGTAAACTATTTCACTAGAAAATGGTGCATAGTTGACAACTCTTTAAGCCTCTTCTTGTTAGAATAGAGATCTTGTAAGTATTTAATATATTTTAGAATCTATGAAAGAGCTTTAACAAATGGAATGTAAGATATAATTTTTAAAAAAAAATCTCTAAAAACATACCAAATTTATCTTCTTTTCTATCTTTTTTAGACCTTCTCGAGTATGAAATTTTTGGTTAGTATTCTTTGACCATTTCATTTTTTGACTCCTCCTCTTTTTCTGTCTCCACCTCATCCTTATTGTCTTCTATAATAACCTTCTCCTTGTTTTCTTTCTCTTTCTCTTAAACTTTTAGCTTGTTTGCACTACTCAAAGTCACTGCAATAACTTTCTCCCTCGAATTTTGGATTAGTATTGTCATTTAAATTACTTTACTACTTTTTAAAGACAAGCTTAACAAGCTTTCGAATCTGACTTTCTAAGTTATAGATAGAGGCTTATTAATTTTAAAGAGGCACTTCAATACACTAGAAGTGATACTTATATAATGAAAATTTCCATAAGCTCTTTAAAAATTGGCTTCCGTAATTGCTATTGTTATTGCCAAATTTTGGGTGAAGACCTTGTCCTTAATTATTATATGAAAAATTAGGTAGGTTTTCTCTGCTTTGGATTTTAAATGTTAATATAAGGATTACTATAAGTTTGGTTCCCTATAAAATTAACTTGCTTCGTTGGCTATCGTATATTATAAAAGGCATAACATTTATTATCGAGATGCATCCTATCATAAATGTTATAACTTATAACTTATACCGGTTAAGCTGCTAATCCCATATTGTTAATATTTCTACTCAATAGTTCCAACTTCATTGGCTTCAACCTTGAATTCCCTCACTAGTAATTATTCAGTGCAATATTTTCAATAAGCTTTTGTAGTTCATTAGTAGTTCTAAAGCTAGTAGTTCCATTTAAAGATGCATACATCAACAACTTGGCTGCAAAACTCAAATCACAATGAAATGTTTGCATCTACAATCTCAAATTAATTCCATGGTGTGGGAACTTTCTCTATCTCTTTTACGTTTATATAGTGTCTCACTCTTCAATTATTAAAAGGAGAATATTTCATCCTTAAATCTATTGGGGTACTAACCATCAAAGGACTATCTAATGGGGTCAAACTTCTACCATGCACAATCCTACTTGACGAAATAAATGAATGACTAGACCCTGGATCAATTAAAACAATAATATCATCATTAAACAATTTAACCATACCAGTTACAACCTCTAAAGCTTCTTATGCGTCCTCCCTCGTCATTGCAAACATCCTAGCTGGTGCTTACCCACTTGCTCTGCCTAGAGGATTCACTTTCTTGGTTGCAGTAGAACTTTCTACTTTAGTTGCAGTCTTAACTCCCACAGTCTTAGTCCTTTTTGGAGCTTGCATTTGAGTTCCCTCCTGTCTTGCATATTGCGGGCACTCTCTAGCTATATGCCCTTTTTTCCTAAAGTTAAAACAAACTCCACTCAGCCTATAGCACTCCCCTTTATGGAATTTGCCGCAATGGTCACATTTGAGAATGGATGGCTTATCCCCCTCTCCCCTTCTACTGCCTCCAGTCTTTGAGGCTTGATGAGAGATAGTTCTCATCTGTTTGGACCTGCTTACACCACTACTCCTATTCTCAGACTGTACAGGAAAATCCTGGTACTCCTTTATGGCATAGGAGCACTACCTCCCCTCCTGAACTGTTCTCTTCCTTTTTTCTTCATAGGAGCACTATCTCCCCTCCTAAACTGTTCTCTTCCTTTTCTCTTTCTGTTTATTGCGCTCTCTATATTCTCCACATCCTCAACTCTTAATGCAGCTTTTACTAGCTGTTGAAAGTCACAAAAATTTTGAGCTACCACTTTTTCTCTGATGGCTAAATGTAATCCTGCTTCAAACCTACGACACTTAGCCACTTCGCTTATCATCATCTCTGCTGCATATCGAGATAATTGCATAAATTTACGCTCATATTCTCTCACTGTATCTCCCTTTAGGTGAGACTCAGAAACTCCCTTTGCTTCTGTTGAATATATACCTCAGACAAATATTTCTTCCTATAAATAGTTAGGAAGTCCTTCCATGTCAACACTGGTGGTTTTATCTGACTCCCTGGTACACTTTCTCACCAATGCATGGCATCTCTCTGTAGCAAGCTTGCAGCATATTCAACCTTTTCATTATCCTCTCAGTCCATTTGTTCTAATATCCTTTATGTCTTCCTCAACCATATTTCAGCTTCTTCTGGATCAGTTGTTCCATAAAAATCCACTGCCACATACTTCCTAAGCTTATCAAATTGCTTTCCTTTCTTAGCTGGGGTTGGGTAGAAGTTTGTGGCATCTTGCCCATGGCCTGGACAAAAGCTTGAGCAAAGGGAGCAGTCTAGGATCTAAGGGAGTAGGCACTTGCTCTTGCGAAAGAGGTGACTCGTGCATTTGTGATCGAAAGGGCTCACTACCATACCCTACAGAAGCCTCAGCATTTCCTAACGTTCTAGACTCATCAGTGCCCTCCTTTCTTGGTGGAGAGTCAGGTGCAGCAGATCCTTGCAAAACTCCTTGCATTCTTCTA
Organism: Erythroxylum pelleterianum; assembly: GCA_027563865.1. NCBI lineage: Eukaryota > Viridiplantae > Streptophyta > Magnoliopsida > Malpighiales > Erythroxylaceae > Erythroxylum > Erythroxylum pelleterianum. The sequence goes on along the minus strand of JAOQMR010000009.1, from coordinate 2,529,589 downwards.
CGAGGTGGCATCTTACTCCTTCAATTTAAACATTAACATTTAGCTTATATTTCATTTTAATCTTATTTCCTACATTTATGCATGATATGCATGTCACTCCATGCAATCAATCAATTCAACAATGCAAACAATTAATCACACATCATAATAATTCATATCACAACTTATTCTAAGCCTAGGAATTCTTAAAAACCATAGGCTCTAATACCAAAAATTTTGGGCCCGGGTTTTGGTACTTATTACAAGGTTACATTACGAGAGGATCGGGTGAAGACCATGTGAGAAGAAGGCTGGAAGCTCCAAATTGTAATGAGAAACTTAAAAACCTGTGTTTTACCCAATTTGGTGAGTTCTATCAGTCACCCTCCTGCACTCCAAACGTGACACTCAAACTTGTAAAAATCGTATCTCTCAATTCTGATGTCCAAAAATTACAAACTTTATACCATTGAAAAGCTTAGAGGATATTATACAACTTTTATGAAGACAATTTTGTCTGATTCTACCGACATCAATACAGTTTAATCATTGAAATCAGGACACAATTTCTATCAGGGATAGCGCTGCAGCCTCTACTAACACCAGTAACATTATCGTGTAAAGACGATATCTCTTTCATCAACAGTCCAAAATTTTCATGTGATATACTGTTGGAAAGTTAAAAGGATGAACTACAATTTTTCTGAAGACAACTTTGTCCAATTCTGCCTAGATTAATACAGTTTATTCATGGAAGTTAGATTCACTACTTCTGTCCAAAGTAGTACTGCAGCTAAGTTCCCCCTTTTTCTTCTTTTTCCTATTACGAGCTTTTACAATTTCCAAAAAGAAAAGGCCCAAATCCAATCAACCACTAAATGTAAATACATGACTCTCAGTATAACAATTTATTTTAAGTCTATTCAGGGCCATCTAATAACATACTATTCCATTTCCAATAATAATTAACAACCTAATGAAGAAGATAGTTCTGAACATGTACAAAGGGAACTTCTTCAACTCTTAATCTCATTGCTTAATTAAAACGGAGTTTGTACATAGTTTTAATTACATATCAAAAGCCACATCAATAGCATAATACAAAACATAGATGAATGCTCATGTTTGATATGCTTATAAAGCTACCCAAAAATATAGTCGAACTGATTTAGTTACAAAAGGTAGCTATCTTGGAGTTTGCCAAAGCTTTACAAGGATTAATTATCTTCTTGTTTTGTACCTGAGGAGTGAAAAAAATAATAGGTTGAGCTGCGAAACTCAATGGCTAATACGTTTATAGCCATTGATAACGAGCCACACAATCAAGCATATATTTTTTTATTTTAATCTAGCAATTAAATTATCTATAATTCTAGCTCAAAGACTCATAGTTAAGGATGTTATCACATAAAGCATATCATGTATATTTAACCATCAAAACATAACACTCAATTGTGTATCATGCTCGACAAATCAAAATGAAATGAACAAACATAATGGCTGGAGAGTCCCATGGATCGAAATGGAGAAACCAAAGTTTATTACACCATAAATTAAATGAGTCCGTTTCTTAGGAGCTCATGTGCCCTAAGCGGGCAGCTAGGAGAAGGCTTTAAGTCAACGTGCACGTGATGAACGAAACGGTATCTCTCTTGTCCAAACATAAGCAAATTTTGATGCTCAATTCATTTCATCACATGTTTGTACTTTCATGCTTCTTGTGCTTTTTCCTCTTTTCATTAATACAAAATGCTGTAACATCTTTCAAGGCATAACATGATAATAAATCATAGAGCATTTTCCAACAATCGCAATAATTCAAGTCAAGTAACTAAGCACGCACGCAAGCAAGAAATTAGCCCATCATCCACAATAACAATAAACATATTACCCACCTAATTGCCTGTAAATCCAAACTCAAGTTTGCCTCTCCTCTTGCTCTTGCATTGGATTTTATTGGTTTCCTTCAAACAAACAAATTTTCATTCAAACCAATATACAAATAGAAAATCCATAAAGCTTTAATAATAAAAAAGAGCTTAGACTTAGTCTACCCATGGTTTATCTAGGCTAGAATAGCTAAGATCTAGTTGAAAATCCATGAAAATAAAAAATGAGTTTCTTGGTCTTCTACTTTCTCCCTTTATTTCCAGCACAAGAAACTAATTTTCTCTAGTTTCTTTCTCTACCAAATCAAGAAGAAAAGATGAAGATTACCTAAAGCTCAGCTGAATTCTCTTCCTTCTTCTTCTTTCTCCTTTTTCTTTCTACGTTTTTTTCCCAGCTTCTCCAGCACACTTCACGCTCTCTTCACTTCCTCTTTCTCATTTCTTCTCTCATTTATTTAAGACCACTTTTTGTCCTTCCAAGTTTACCCTTCCACATTTAATGTCATGTCTACTTGTTCCTTTATTTATCTTATGTTTGTTACACACTAACTTAATTCTAACATTTCTATTTAATAATTCTAATTTCTATTCATGCTTCCTAAATTAATGGTCTAAATTTTAAGAAAAATTTGGGGTCCAACATGAACTTTGGAGGGACAAGTTAGATTCTAAAGGTTTTAGATTGAGTAGGACTAAGACTGAGTATATGGAATGTAACTTTTCGCGACATAAGGTGGTTACAAATATGGAGGTAAAGATTAGATCAAAAGTCATACCATAAAAGGAGTATCTTAAATATTGAGGATCTATCATCCAGAGCAATGGAGAAATTGATGAAGACATAGTCCATCGGATCAGATTAGGGTAGCTTAAATGGAAAAGTGCTTCAAGAGTTCTGTGTGACAAGAAGATACTACTCAAGCTTGAAGGTAAATTATATCATTTAGCGATTAGGTTGACCATGCTCTATGAACCAGAGTGTTGGCCCATCAAACAAGTTCATAGTCATCAACTAATGGTGACGGAGATGAGGATGCTCTGTTGGATGTGCAACCTTATAAAAAAGGATAAGGTCAGGAATGTAATGGTGAGGGAAAATTAAAGTTTGCTAATATTTTGGACAAATTAAGAGAGACAAGGCTTAGGTAGTTTGGACATATTAAGAGAAGACACCTAGACGCTCTGGTGAGAAGATACGAAAGGATCATACTTAGCAATTGTAAGAAAAAAAATAGGAAGGCCTAAGAAGAATTGGGGAGAGGTGATAAAAAATGATATGGCAATGTTGGAACTTACCGAGGACATGACCTACAATCGAAAACTTTGACATGCTAGGATTCAGGTAAAGAATCCCTCGTAAAGAGATGTTGTCAGTCCTCTTTAATCCCTAACTCTTGTCTCTCGGAGTTAGCCTAAGAGATAATTACTTATTAATATTATTATTATTAGTAGTAATATTAATGTTCTTATCATCATCATCCTTATCACCATCATCACCACCATCTTTACTACTATCACTAATAATAATATTATTATTATTCGTTTTCTTATTATTATTACTATGTTTATGATTATCTGTGTTATTATGAATATTAGTATATATATATTTCTAGTTGTTGTTGTTGTTGTTGTTGTTATTATTATTATTATTATTATTATTATTATTATTATTATTATTATTATTATATATCATTATTATTATTATATTTATTTGTTTATGCATTTTCAACCATTTTGGTATATATATATTTTTTATTTAGTTATTTTTATTATCATTTTACTTAGAATTTTAATTACTATTATTTATTTATTCTTTATTCTTTATTATATTTCCTTTTCTGCTTCATGTGAGTCATTTGGAAACAGCCTCTCAACTAGTTAGAGGTAAGGCTGCGTACTACTAGACCTCCCCAGACCCCGCGCCTCAATGAGATTTATATTGGGTATTGTTGTTGTTGTTTGTTGTCTATGTTTAGGAACTAAATTGTTTTGTGCCTACGAGTGATGAACCCTAAGTTGGGATGATAATATGATATAATCTTTTCTTCAATGTAGTTTTATTGATTGGTTTATTGAGATTCAATGATGCATTTATATTCTTGAACTGATATGACTAGGATATTAGTCCAATTTTTAATTTCATATAATTGAGATTGAGAATTCCTTTCATGTGAATAGATCTACCATAATTGGAAGGAATTGCATGCAAACCTAGAGATAGCTCGACATAAATCCTCTAGATTAGGGTCAAACTTAATAGTGAAATTTACTAATCAAGTAATGCAATCTTAAGGATTTTAACTAGAAAGAGATTTCAATTAATCAACTGAGGGTTAGTTGCTAATAGTCTTGAAAAAAATATTAATATAAGATAGGAATTTCCATGGCCTAATAATTAATAATTTAATTACATAATAGGGCTAGTGTTTAAGATATCTTAAGGGGATTTATCACCTATGTACTACTTATTTGATATCGACTAATTGTATTGTTTCATTTATCCTAGTTAATTCATCATCATCATCATCATGCCCCAAAGTCTCGTAATGAAGCAGGGTCTGAGGAGCCTGATAGTACGCAGCCTTACTGATACGGAAACCCCAAGAAAACAAGGTTCTTGAAACCCCCTAATCCTATTGAATCAAAACCCTAATCTTTCTAT
>JAOQMR010000009.1:2507610-2524959 GCA_027563865.1 Erythroxylum pelleterianum | reverse complement strand
GATTTGGGCTTGAACAAAAGCTTGCATTGCTTGTTTAAACCTTGAAGCTTGTTGCGTTGTAACTAGACCACTTGGCATGTGTAGCTTATCGGGTTGATGTGTAAGGTGTGGAACTCCATTCCGAAGGCTGGTTGTATCACTTACCCCTACATTGTAGAGAGGCTATTTCTAGTAGGCCCACATGCATATGTGACATGATAATAAAGATGTAGGTTACAAAAAATAAATACAGAGGGCCATTTCTCTTATATTCCCAATTGATAATTGTGATTTCTAAGAATTCCATTAAATAAGCAAGAACAAATAGATATGCTATACCTATTGCAAGAGCAAGATCAATGGAATCGTTGAATCTCATGGGATATACAACAATAAACTTTTCTACCTGTCGTACATTATAGTTAGCTTAAATTCCATTAATAGTCATCTCTTCTGACAGACAATATCCAAGAAATTGAAGATCATAACAGAAAGAAACCTAAATTACGGAGATGGTAGACACTCCCCATATCACGTTATGAAGGAGAATCATCCACTAGTGCATTTTGGTATGATGTATCAGGATCATGAAAAACCTAAACAACTATAAGCTGAAATAGGTCTGTAAATAGACGAGAGAGAATTTTCCAAAAATATTAAAAGAAAATTTTGAAGTAGTTGTTGGCTTGTGTAACTGATCGATTCAAAGTGAAATTTCCAACACAACTCCATGATGTATGACACACTATATACATATTAGCGTACCTGAGGTATGACAAAAAAGGATTCATTTGGCCTATGCACAAGGGCAAGAAGTTGACCCATACTAGGTGCAATGGTCCTCGAAGTAAGATGTTTTAGGATTAGTCTTAAGGGCGCACCTAAGACCACTTCCCTAACAGAGGCAATCTTTAAGAGAATAGCATTCTTGTACTCTTAGCATCCTAGTTCATTATTGAGTTAAATTTACTTTAGTTTGTTTAATTTATTTTTCATTTAAATTTACAACCTGATTCAATGATTAGATAATAGAAAAAGGTTTAATACTAGTACTTACAGTCCTTGTCAGATTGACCCGAACGTGTCAATGCTAGCCATCGTTACATCGTGCACTTGTGGTTAAAACTTATAATTCTTATAAGCACAAAATAAAATCAATCAAGTTTTTGGCACCATTGTCAGGGATTATAATATTAAGAAATCCTAGCTTTTATTAATCTATCCATTTTTATTTTATTTTATTTCATGTTTCTAGTTTATTTATTTTATTGACTCTTTGTTTTTATTGTCTTTTGGTAGTTGTACATTGCATGATGTTTTAATAGGCAATTTAGTATGTTTTTAATTGTTAATTAATTGATTCATGCATTTGTAGTTTTAGAATTATGTTAGTTAGATAGATATTTGTGTTTTGAGTGTTATGTGGGTTAGAGCATGCTATTGAGCTTTAATTTTGTGTGTTTGAGGAGCTTTGATGTGTTTGCTAGTGTTTGAGATCAGATATCGAAGAACAGAGAAGATTTAGATGAAGCCCGGTAGAGGACCCAAGGATCGTGATAGAAGCTAATTTTAATAGGCCACGATCATGGCCTGTGCGATGGTAGACGCAGACAGGCCTCCCAAACTTAATTTTTTATAGGTTATTTCAGACTTTTAGGCCTAGGTAAAACCTAGCTTTTACCCTAATTAGTAAAGGACTACATAAGAGAAGAGAAATGACCTAGAAAAGAAAGCCTCCATTTGCCATCTTGAGAAAGAACACAAGGAAGAGAGAAGAATGAGAGAACGGAAGAGGAGCATCTGTAGCTGCTATCTAGACATTTCAAGTTCTTTTCTACTTTCTCCTGTTTATTTACTTCACCTTTATGTATGACTTGGGTTTGAGAATGTTGAACATGTTATTAATGATGTTTCTAATTTCAGTTTGGGATTAAATCTTGAATCATTTTATGACCTATTTGCTTTTGATATTAATGAAATTGCTTGGGTAGTGTGATATTTATGTTTGTATATACGTCGACAATAAATCGAGAAAGTGAGTCAATAGTAATTCGATTAGGTTGGATAATGAGAGTTAACAACCTAATAAATCACACAATTATCAAATCGATAATCATACAAAGAGAGATCTTGTGTGAGGATCTGATTATCTATTAGATTGCTTAAGAACCAATTGGAAGGTGGGTTGTTTTTGTTAATTGAGAGATTGCAAAATTAGAATTTCAAATTCAATAAGGGATTGTTAGTTAGGTTTAATTGATTAGATCTTAGGAGAGAGTAATCAACCCTTTAAAATTATAAGACCTGTACAAATTACATCAAAAGTGATTAGGGTAGCAAAATGACGATAGATAAATCCCATCTTCTCATAATTCTTTGATCTTGTCTTGTTGCAATGTCTTAATTGTCAAGTGGTTGTGCTTCATTTTGATTTACTTATTTTAATTTAAAATTTGTATATTCATTCAACCTTACTTGAATGTTTAATTCCCCGTTTATCTTTATTTTATTTAAATCACGTTTTTACAACCTTACACAAAGTTAGGATTTGAGTAGTTCACTAATTCCTCATGGGATGAACACCTCAACTACTACGCATATGAACCATGCACTTGCGAAACATTGTTTTATAATATTAAAACTTGCTTGACATCTTTCATAGATCTTGAGGTTAGTTTATGACCTAAGGTAATCCATCGAGCCTAATAGATGAAGATCTAAAGATTGAGAGAACAACTCGTAGAAATCTCCACAAAACACAACTTAGAGAGTTCGAGTTAGATCGACAAATAGGGGACTTGGAAGGTCACATTAATACTGAAGAATCAAGAACCATGGTAGACCAACCAAGAACAATGTTTGATTACGCTAGACTGGACTTAACAGGATCGCAGCCTATACGTAACTTGGAGATTCAAGTAGGTCAAATTGCAAAATTATTATCTAAAAGACCACAAAGGAACTTTCCAAGCACCATCATGACAAATCTTAAAGAAAGTGTCATGGTAATCACCCTTAGGAGTGGAAAAAAGCTTTAAAATGAAAATGAACCCTAAAAGAAGAAGGAGAATACAAAGAGTCACGAGAAAGCTAAAGGTGAAGAACACCTTTAAAAAGTCAAGGAATTTGACCTGCCATCCCTTATCATAAAGTGAAGAAAGATCTAATAGATGAATAGTTGTTAAGTTCCTTGACCTATTTAAGGAACTCCTGATTAACTTACTCCTTATTAAAGATCTTATCCAAATGTCACAATATTTAAAAAATTTTAAGGAGCTACTATCAAATAAGAGGAAGTTGGAGGATTTGGTGACTGTAATGCTGAGTGGAAGGTGCTCAACACTTCTAAAAATCAAGCTACTAGAGAAGCTCACAGATCCAGGGATTTTTACTATCCCTTATCTAATTGGTATCTTAATAATATATAATGCTTTATCTGTCCTAGGGGTCAGTGTTAATATGATGCCTTACTTTTTGTTTAAGAAATTTGGATTAGGTTAACTGAAACCTACTTTACAAATGGCAGATATATCGGTAAAACATCCTAAAGGCATTGTAGACTTTATGATTCTTGACATAAGGAAGATGTAAAGGTACCTCTAGTCCTTGGTCAACCTTTTTTAGCTAATGCTAAATCAATTATTGATGTTAGCAAAGGCAAGTTAATACTAAAGGTGGGGGATGGAAAGGTTATGTTTAAAAGGTATGGTGTCATAAATCATGCCTTTGTACTTATTGGTGTTAATGAATCTAGTGAATTATATAATGATTCACTTTCGGATATTTTGTAGGACTCTTCTTTTAAAGGTCCACTAGAGCTTTTGCAAGTTCAAGGCAGTAAATAAAAGGAAATTTGCAACAATAGAAAAAACAAGTAGCTTACTTAGAGGTTATAGCATTGACAATAAGATGATAAAAACTCAATTTTTATAAGTCGTCTTGAACATAAAAGTTATGTTGAGCTAAGAACATTAAATAAGCGTTACTAGGGATGCAACCCAATAATTATGTTTGATTTTGTTTTGCTTCCATTTTGGTGTTAGTATAGGATTTTATTGATTTTTTATGTGTTTTATGCTAAGATAAAAAAAAAAGCACCTCGAGTTGATTTTGCATAATTTTCATGTTTATGGTATATGTGTTAAGTTTTGTAACATTGATTCACCAATTTTTAATTTTTTACAAACAATTTTTTGGTATACAAACAGTCATAGAGATCTATGCAGTCTTTGGATACAATTGTGTGCATATTGGATCTTTTAAAAATTTCTCACATATGGTAACAAAGAGTTAATTGCTTAGTAGACAAGTCCGTGTAGACTTACACGGTCAGATATGCAACTGTGTACAAGATCTTGTAAGTTCGGGAAAACTTACATGTCTATGTTCCTTGTATTTTCATAAGTTTGTGATCATGTAAGTTCGCGACAACTATTTAAAAACCCTATTTTCTTCATTTTCTTCTCTCCCTCCGCCACCCACCATCATACTTTCTCAATTTCCAACCCATTTTAGTGTTTTATGCTCAAATTATGGCACCGAAGTGCGTTCTTTCATTGGCAGGAGATTGGCAGGAGATTCATCGCGAACTTACTCATCCGAGAGTTCATTTGTTTGCTCATTCTTACTTCATCTTCTGATGTCATTGTTGAACTCATTTATCTTTTGTTTGTTGAACTTATTTCCTCTTTTAGTGCTTTGGTAGTCCATTTCTGTTTATTTACTCTATTTATCACTTTGGTGCTTCTTTGTTACTGTTAACTATAAGATTGAAGTATATGAAGATGATGAATTGTATTTATTCCATGATGGGATGATTACTTATTCTTGAGAATTAATGTAACTAATTTAGTCGATTATGCATGATGAAGGGACTGTTTTATCAGTGTTTAGGTTCGCGAGGGGAGGGGGTTTGGTTAATTTTAAAATAAGAAAACAAAATGAAACTAAATTAATGAAAAAATTAAAGAAAACATTCTAAAAATGATGAAAGTGATGAATTCGTTAGGAACCTGATCATTGGTTCAATCTCGGCCTACAAACAATTAAACATATTTCATTGAAGTGTTGTTCACATACCCCTCTTAGCAACTATTAATTGTAGGTTAACAATAAGCTCTATTAACCTCGATTTTTCCTTAAGTCGTGTTTAATTAAGAAGAGCTCGTTAATTAAACCTAGTTGTCAAATAACGTAGAACAAGCTCTCTAGATTTAATTAGACAACCACATAACAACTTAGGAAAACAAGTTAATCAAGGCAACAACCACACACGCTCGGGTCATTTAACCTAGGTTATGTTACCCCTAATAATTCGAAACCATTAGTTGCCACAAATGAATCTCAACATAACAATTACGAATTATATTGAATAGCAATGGGTTCGTACACAAACAATCTAACGATAACGAGAATAAAGATCATTCATACATTAAAAAAAACCTAAATTTATAAGCATAGGATAACATAATCAATCCCTAAGAAGAGAAAAAATAATAAACACAATGAAAGAAATGCTTAGCCAAGTCCTTCGAAGTTGATATCACTTCCGAATTGTGTCAAGAAAGCCTATCCCTCCATGGGTCTCCAAAGAATGAGAGTTCTGCCCCTTTGTTGCCTCTCGAAACCCCTGGAACGATTCCTCTAACCTTTCCTAAGTTTTTGCCCTTGGAATGATGTTTTTATACTAAAAATTAGGGTTCGGGTGAGCTGGCAAGAAGTCATACCCGTGACTTGTAGTGTCACGATCGTGACAGCCTCCATGCCACGACCATAAACCATGATTACATAGGCATGATAAGGAGTTTCACACCCATGCAAACACATTTCACTACAAGAAAAATGTGGATTAGCGACAGAAACTTAGTGACAGAAAAATTACCGTTGGAAATTAGCGACGGAAAGCATATTTCCGTCGCTAAAATTGATTAATTTAGCGACGGTACTAATACTCGTCGCTAAATTTGGAGGGAATTTGTCGCAACAAAATTTGTGACGGACGTTAGCGACAAAACAATATGGCTGTCGGTAATCACTACAAGTTAGCGACAAAAAATTACAAAATATACCGTTAAAAATTAGTGACAGAAATAGCGACAATACTAATACGAGTCGCTAAATTTAGAGGGAATTTGTCACGGCAAAATTTGCGACGGATGTTAGTGATAGGAAAATATAGCCGTCAGTAATCACTACAAGTTAAGCGATGAAATATTACCAACGGAACATTTACCGTCGCTAAATATGGAGGAAATTATTAGCGGAACAAAAAATTTTGAGTTTACCTATGGAAAATTTCGGCGGTAAATTCCGGATTTAGCGATGGAACTTTTCATTCCGTAGATAAAAAGGCAAGAATTATTGGCGGAATAAAGAATTTTGTGTTTACCTACAGAAAATTCTATCGGTAAATTCCGTAGGTAAATGGATTTAGCGACGGAATTTTTCGTTCCGTCAGTAAAAAGGCAGGAATTAATAGCAGAATAAAAAATTTTGAGTTTACCTACGGAAAATTCCGTCGGTAAATTCTTTTCAAATATAAACTTACCCGACATCTCCCCCACGCCCACCTGCATCTTCCTCTTCCTTTTTCCTACGTCTCTTCTTTGGTTTTCTTCTCTCCGGTTTCTCTGTTGTGAACTTCTTTTCTGCTCGTCGGCGTTGTCTTCTTCGGTCATTGTCATCGTATCCTTCGGTGGCGTGTTTTTTTGTATAACATAAAGGCAACTTTGTCCTTATCAAGCTCAGGAGAGTATTTAAACCTACTCTAGTTTTAAAAACAAAATTCTACATCTATTGATACTCAAAAGATCCTCAAAATTCTAGCATAAAATTCTTCTTCTTCTGTGGATGCTTAAAGAAGTTAAACAGTTCATAACATTATTTCTAGCTCCCATCAAAATTGCTGGTAATAGAACAAAAAAGTTGTTGTTAAGCCTTCTACACAAGTCACAACCTGTAAGAATCTTCATTCCAGAGCATTTGAATAGGTAAAGCCATGTTGGTATGCAGAAGCATAGCAGACCGCCTATATTTAATGTCAGGTTTTTTTAAAAAAATAAAATTATTTACCGACGGAAAATAGAATTACGTCGGTAAAATCCATTATATTTACCGATTTTACCAACGAAACATCAAAAACTATCGGTAAAATGCAAGATATTTACCTACGGAGCAAATATTATTCGTCGGTAAAATTACCTACGGAACTTGGATTTCCGTCGGTAAATTTACCAACAGCAGTTTTGCCGACGCCATTTGTCTGTCAAAATATTCCATCGCAAATTTTTATTACCGATGAAAAAATCGACGAAATCTAAACATTTTTTTCGGTAATTTCTGTCGCTAAATGACATTTTTCTTGTAGTGTTTTGTCATGGTCGTGAGTCTCCAATCCCTTCATACTTGATGTTTGCAGCATTTTCTTATCTCCTCTTGCTCTAATCCTTCTTTTTCTTGTTCTATGAAGACGAGTTAGTGTGAATATCAAGAATACAACTCAAATATTATACTTTCGACTCACTTTAGCTCTTTCGCTTCCGAATTGTACGTAAAGTCAAATATGAACTAAAGTGAGCATTTTAAGAATTTCATAACATTGATCACTAAGTGTTTTGGAATAAATGTATAATCGATTAAACAAATATCAAAGTGTCTTAGAACTTTACTTTGATTTCATAAGTGCTTCCACATGACATTATTCTACAAAAGAGAAAGGCTAAAGCTATAATAAAATTATAAACATTCAAATGACTCTCACAAAGATAAATATAACAACAACAACAACAACAACAACAACAACCTCAGTGCACAAGGCTCCCCGTTTTGTGAAGTTCAGGGGAGGGACATCAATTTTATGCAACCTTCTCTTTGCCTTTTACAAAGAGCAATTCCGTGATCTTTTGGTCATAAAGGTGTAACCTTACTAGTTGCTCCAAAGCTTGCCCTCACAAAGATAAGTAAAATGAATGAAATCAAGTCAAATGACTTTTCCACAAAGTCCAAATTCAAGGATTAAAAGAAGAAGTTCAAGTTAAGAACTATCTTGAAATTCTATTGGAACTCTACAAGCTCTTCCAAATTCTAAGATACCTTGAAACCTCGTCAGCTATATAAGAAACAAGGATTGAAGCTACATCAAATTCATTAACATTCACACCAGAACAAGTCAAGTGACCCTCACAAAAACTAAGCAAGACGTACATGCAAAATCAAGCCAAGTGACATTCACACAATATTAAGATCAAATAATAAGATGATTCATTAAGAGCGAAGTAACTATCGTAATCATTGTTAATTTTTTGTAACATGTTTTGGTTTGCAGTTTAGTCAAATATAACATTTTCACTTATTGTCTAAGATTATGTCTAATATGATGAGTTGGAATGTAGTTTAAATATGTCTTATGCACTACCTCTTAATAGACAAAACTAATTGTGTGAGAGAGCATAACTTCCTCTTAATAGATTAAAAATCTGTAGATATTTATCCTTTGATGATCAAATTAGTAAAAGTAAAGATTCAAGTGGTTATTATAGAGCACATGTGTTTTATTTGATGTATTGAAAGATCCTTAATTTATTAAGCCACTCATTAGGCTTTGATTTATAACAAGAATTTAATCCACATCTATACAGGTCAGACTGTGCCTTTTAGCAAGAAAAACATAATATATAGTCTCGTTTCTACTTGGACTACTTGATTGCTTACCTTGTTCTTTATCATTACTTAATGATTCTTTAACTGTTCTCTTTTTCTCAATTTCAGTAATAATTAGACACAATCTTACCGACACAAAGTACTCATTTGATATTGTGCCATTCCCTCTTCTGCATATTGTGTTTGGGAATCACTTAAAAACATTTATCTCCCTTCTTTCACTCTTTTCAATCTAAGTCTCAAGTTCGAGTCCTGAAAAATAGAATCGTTTTAAAAACTCATGTAGAAGAGTTGTCGTCTAAAAGGTCTTACTCGGCTCAAATTTAGACTAGTCGGCTACTCATATAGGAGTTCAGATCTTCTGTCCAATATTATAGTTTCTTATTGTGTTCAATAAATCTCAGTCATTTATTTATGTGGGTCCCGCATAAGGCCCGCATGGATCTCGCGTGAATTCCGCAAAATAAATGGCTAAAATTTCATGAGACAGAATAAGACAGAGTAATATTGAACAGAAGATCTGGACTCCGTATAGCGCCAGATACCAGGTGGTTTAATAAAAAAAATATACATATAGAAATGACAGGCGTAAAAGAACGACTGGTCAACAATAAATTTTGAGAATTGCATTACTAAGAGGTGTCGGATGTGAAAGCGTGAAAAAACAACTCTCTCGTGACTTTCCATCTGGGACGGGACCCCCCACGTCACGTGGGAGCAGTTTTTGTTCTTCTTTTGTCTTTTGTTTCTTCTTTTAATATATGATTCAGCATCATAATTAGGGCTTAAATGAAGAAGCATACTATATTTGGCAGTCATAAGCAAATATCTACACCTTAAAAAGCTAAACAACACTAGAGCAGATAGCGGAAACACTTGATGAGTTAGAGGATTGATATCTGATTTGTCTGACAATACCTAACGTAACATGGGAAGCTAAGAGAGATTGACGGACATGGCACAATCTGACAATGGGTCGTGTGAATGAGATGGGAAGCCTGTTCTGTTGAATATTATAACTGAAGAAATCTTAGGGGCAGTATTCAGCGTCTTTAGATCTGATACCAACATTCCACCACACTCACCCACCACGCTTTTACTCACTCCTTTCTTCGTCTTTAACATTCTTCAATTTTTTTTTTTTGTTAGGTATCTTATTGCTTTCGCTGGTCTTTAACTTCTATTTTATTTTGGTTTCAACATTCCACAATTTCTCCCACAAGAATCTGCTGCTCCTTCTGCTCTTATAAGTATATACAAATATTACAAGGAGAGCAAGAATTGGGTGTGTTCCTTGTTTGAGTCTTGCTGAAGATCTAGGCTGTTCTCTTTCTAGTCATTTTCTGGTACTAGACAGGGATCTGGGTGTTCTGAACACTGACTGCCACAGGCATTTGTACTCAAATCTGTGTTCAAGGTGATATAATATCTTCTGTCTATGCATGATTGTCAGATATTCGTGATTAAGAGCCGAAAGGGTATCTAGGAGTCGCTTCAATTTGTGTTTTTTTTTTAAAGTGCTCTGAAAGTTTAGGCCTTCATAACTCATTGAAAAGGAGGATGGTTGCAGCCAATGGGCTATGGTTCACAGTTCTTGGTATTGCGTCGTGTGTGGCATTCATTTTCATGTCGTTTGGTGATGTGAGGATCACTTATTATCAAGAGCCAGAGTTAGCTTTTATCGAGAGAAATGGGACTCAGTTTACGGTGGATGGTCGAGCTTTTTACATTAATGGATGGAATTCGTTTTGGTTGATGGACCATGCTGCGGATGGAGACAGAAAGCCTCGTGTTGGTGCAATGCTGCAAGCTGGTGCAAAAATGGGTATGACTGTTTGTCGGACTTGGGCTTTCAACGACGGTACCTACAATGCCCTCCAGATCTCCCCCGGCCAATTCGACGAGCGTGTTTTCAAGGTATGTGCAATTTGTTCTACTTGGAAATTTTGGATTTGATTTTTGTTCAAACATCTTTTGACATTTCGGGTACTTTTGTCGGTAGGTTACTTGCCTCTGAACCGTGTTTACTTTCACTTTAGAATAACTTTATTTAAAGTGTCGGTGAGATGCTGTGCGAAAAGTAACCAAATTGATGATGAAGAAACATATTTAAGTGAGGTTCAGGACGAATTACCTGACAACAGATGAGCCATTAGACATTTTACACATTTATATGCTCAACCAACATGTGTGTCATTTGCACAACTATGGAGAATGCAAATAAAAACTGCGAAGGACCCTTCAATTTCTCACAAGGAGCCTCAAACTTATGATTCATAGGATGCTTGTCAAGTAAAATTCATCCCCCTGGTGGCTTTCATTTCATGCTAATATCCTTATAACGCCTCATGGATAAAGAATCCATCCTTGAGAATTTATGTGTGCATGTCAAACAACTGTATGTTTGCATACCGTTGTTGCCATACTCTTTAAACAATGCTTCTTGAGTTCATCATCCATCCCTACTTTAAGGATGGTTAAGACGACATTCACAGCAAAAACCCTTCCAACAGTAAGATCTTCACCGTTTAAACCTGATTCTTCTTTACCTTCTAAAGTTTCCTTCTCCCATCCTAGCAATGGAGATTTGGTCAAATCAATCTGTCTATAATATCAATGATTATACTGCTTTCTCTATTTCTTGTACTGTTAAAGAGAATAAATTGTAAATACTTATTCAGCATCTGCCAGTTTGATGACTCGTATTTTTTTTAGGCTTTGGATTATGTTATTTCAGAAGCAAGACAGCATGGAATTAGGCTACTTCTGAGTTTAGTTAATAACTTACAAGCTTATGGTGGGAAGACTCAGTATGTGAAGTGGGCATGGGAAGAGGGCATTGGTTTAAGCTCCTCAAATGATTCCTTCTTCTTTGATCCATCCATCAAACGATACTTTAAGAATTATATTAAGGTATGTGTTAACCTTCTATGCATTTCTTTTTGGCAGTTTAACCAAAACACATTTCAAGCTTCTTCTAACCATACTCCTCAGACAAATTGCATTTCGCTGGAGTTTCCTTATTCAGTTATGAAAGGATGGAACATATCCTCTACCAAAAGTCAAAACAACTGAGTATCTCGTGTAGCTTTGTTTGAATCAATAATTTCCTTTCTTCTAATGTCTCATGAACCATAAATGTGTGGCTTTTCTTCCTGGACTCTTTATCCATATGCAGACAATATGAGATAAGAATTAACAAGCTTTTAGTGGCATGCAATCAGTCTTTTTATGCTTCCCTCTTCCACCGAAAAAAGCTATATTCATGTGAGTGCAATTAGCAAATGCCCACAAATTGATTTAATTTTTTATCCATCTTCTAAAAAATGAGGAAAGAGCATAGATACCATATGCAACTTCTAAGTTGTCATAAGCAGGAGACGACTGTCTCCCTAGTGCATGTTAGATGAACTCCCCTTTTCGGTTCCTATCAGTGCACGGGCATGTTGGCAAGTTTTCGCCTTCTTGAATGAAGTTGTAAAATGTATGAATCATTTGTATCACAAGAAACTTGATTTTGATTACTTGTGATAGCTCTTGTGCCTAAATTGTTACTTTGTTTTACCTTTCAATGTTCTATAGAAGTTTTTTTATTGTATTTCTGTGATTTAGTCATGATTGCTTAGTAGTGATAATTCAATGTTTAATGCACCAAGACTCGTATGGTTTAATTTTTTCATAATATTTTCTCACTTTCTGGAATTATCTTGGAGCCTAGTGCTGATTTTGATTTACGATTTTCAGAATATTTCTATCAACTAGAGTTATCAATTGGCTTATATTACCCAGGTGTAGGAGATTTTGTCTTTGATAGAACACCAGTAAATGGATCTGCTCTGCAAATTGAAAACTTAGAGACTATGAGTTACTTCTACACAGGAAGTACTCTGGAAATGCAGTAAATACATGGTGTCTTTGTGTATTTTACATGGACAAAGATGCTGTAGTTGATATACTATTTTTAATTGAAAAAGGAAGATTATGGTTTGATAGGAATGCTGAAAATATCAGAAAATCAGTCACCTCCTTTACTGGATATAATCTCTTCCATGGATATTATACTCTGAGTTCTGGATCATTTTGTGGATTCTAGTGTAATTTACATACTTTGTACAGGAAAATAATAACCAAGGTCACTGTTCTCTAAATCAGATCATGCTGAGTATCTGGGTGACAAATTATGTAGACATACAAATATTATCAAACAATTATTTATTCCTAGAGATTACTTGGTCAATTCTGATTTATGTTCTTATAACAGACAATGCTGACAAGAAGAAACACCATCACGGGGTTTGAATATAGGAATGATCCCACAATCTTTGCTTGGGAGTTGATAAATGAACCCAGATGCATGTCAGATCCTTCTGGAGACACTCTTCAAGTAAGTTAGAAACCTTTCTAGCCCATATTGTTTTTGTTTATTGGATTCAAAGATCTCTCTAAGATCAGATTGCTCAAACGATTCTTTTCTGCCTAAAATCACGGTCAAGTGTCCTTATCTTATCCTGTTGTTTTACTGTATCAAATTTGGATATCAATGTTTCCTAATCAGAATTCATCAGCAAATATCTGTATGATAGCTCCTCTTTTTTCCTTTTTAGAGAAGCAAACAAAGAAGGAAAAGGAAAGGAGAAGAGTCTTTACAAATGCTGTTAAGCAATAATACACAATCAGAAATGTATAGAAATATCTAATTGATATCTACAAAATCTGTAAGCATTAACTTAGTGGGTTATAATCGCAGGACTGGCTAGTGGAAATGTCTGCTTTTGTGAAGTCAATCGACAAGAACCATCTGCTGACTGTCGGGCTCGAAGGATTTTATGGCCCTAAAAACCCCAAAAGGTTAACTGTTAACCCAGAAAATTGGGCTTCAACATTTGGATCAGATTTTGTTCGCAATTCCAAGATCTCAGACGTTGACTTCGCCTCTGTTCATATATACCCTGATCATTGGTAAGCTTCATGAGTTACTCAAAATTAACAATTTTGTAGGAGATAAAATGAAAACATAAATAGTACGAGCCTTCAGTTGTGAACTTATTAAAATTTTTCATCCGGGGCCATAGGCATTTGAAGTGTTTGTGGCAAAAACAAGAGCGTCTGAGATCTCATGGTGACTTCTTCTGATGCATCATTAACCTAGTCTTTATACCATAATACACTCCTTTATGTCTATAATAGTGCTTCTGAGCATCTGGCCTACATCTAATACACTTTTTTCTTTGGTAGGATCCACGATAGAGAATTTAAAGATAAATTGGCATTTGTGTCGAAGTGGATGCTTTCTCACATTGAAGATGGTCACTATGCACTGAACAAACCTGTCTTGTTCACTGAATATGGATTGTCTAACCTTAACAAGGACTTCCACTACTCTCAGCGGGACCAGTTCTACAAAACCATTTCGGACATCATCTATAAATCTGCAAAGAGAAATCGATCTGGGGCAGGTGCTTTGATCTGGCAGTTTTTTGTTGAAGGGATGGAGGAGTTCAATGATGACTTTGGAATTGTCCCATGGGAAAGACCATCAACTTACAAACTTTTAACTGAACAATCATGTAGGTTGGCCAGAATTAAGGGAGTGATCCATCAAAATAGGAACTTGAAAGAGCTCTGTTTGGAAAGGCAGTAAAATTTTAATCATTTTACCAGAAGGATGAAGCTCTGTTTGCAAGATTAGCCTTGTGGTGTTGGGATTGTTGAAGGAACGGATGCAGGGAATTGATTTTGAATCAAAAGTGCCAGTTCGGTGGGAGACACCATGTAAACGAGGTGCTTTGACCTACTTATACTTTGCAATACATATTTTAGGACTTCTTGTGCAATTTATAGCTAGTATTGTAGAGAAGCAGAAACCAGGAACCTTTCTGGGAAATGTTATTCTCAAAGCCTAGTCAACAGAGATGATGTAGCATTCTAAATATACTGTAATGCTAAAGTTACAGAACCACACAAATAAAAGCTCAATGGAGAGATGAACTGAATAAAGCCCTTGGCAATTCTAATACTCCAATAAGTACATGAAGGGGAAGAAAAAACAAAAGGGTAAAGAAACAAACATAACTCTATCTGGCTGTGATCAAAACCCAAAGAAAAGTCAGATCAGCTTACAGATGCTAATCAAAGAACCAACTTCTGCTTTTGCTTAGCAAATCTCGGTGAAGTCCTAAGTGCTTTGGTAGCAGAGCTAGACCCAATCTCCTCTCCGTTATTACCCTTTATTCGGCTTTTCAATTTCTTTCCCTTGGAATTGCCTCTACTCACCTCTTCAACAACTTTCACAACATCACAATCCTCCTCCTCGTCCTCCATTACCATTTTTCTCGTCCTCATCTTTCCATTAACGTTAGCTACATTTTCCTTCGCCACTCTATCGAAATCCCCCACCAACTTCCTCGCGGGTTGCTTCCTTGAACCCACCCTCTCGATCGCCTCTTCCTCCTCGGTTTCCTCGACAAATTTCCGTCTTTTTGCCACCTTAGGAGCCGGAGGAGGCGAGATCGAGGCAGCCCTTTTCCTGTTTTTGTCACTTTTCCCATTTGCACCAGGCTGTACTTGATGTTTCACCAGATTGGGACTCATGCTAGACCCTTTCGATTTGGCCTGTTTGTCTTTTTGCTTTCGGAGCCTGTCGACGTTGCCCTCGATCCGACCCTGTAGGCGGAGGCGTTCAAAGCTCAGACCTCCCATGGACCAGTGAGCCTCCCGAGCCCAGGTGAGGAAAGGTTCCATCACAGACGGGGGAGGGTCTACACGCTCCGCGTTAAGCTTGACGTCGGTGTAGATGCGGGGGCGAGGGAGGCTACTGCCGTAAAACTTGCCGGGACCCAAAGGTACTACCATGATTATGTAGTTACGATTCCCTCTGAGACTGAACTACGTCGAGGAGTGCGTGTGGCTGTGTCACAGGAATTCTACGGCAGTGATGAAGTGTTTATATAAATAAAAAACTGCGGGAGTGACAACTGGGGATTTGGTGGCGCGGCGGGAACATGAGTTGGCGCCTAAGTTTGGCGCCATTGGGGATTTCAGATTGCAATTTCCAAAATGGGCGCGCAGGCACCTGCGTGAGGTGAACCGAGTACTTGTAATTTGAAGTTTTTTTAATTTAAAAATATTTTGAAAACTTAGACAAATATAATATGCATAGAGAGTTAAGTCTCCATGCTTATTTTTATCTTGTCTTTTTATACTTTTTTATTTTTATTTTCTATAATTTCATTTCGGCAATTTTAAGTTAAATGTTCTCATAGGCAATCTTATTCAATATTATTTCAATTGTGTCTATTTACTTTTTTTTTGTCATTTCTGTTTTACGACATTTAATTTTATTCTTTTAATTATTTGTTAATCTTACTTAAATTTTAATTGGGCATGTAGGCCTGTTAGATAATGTTACGAATATTGTACCAGATTTGGTGCCGGATTGGGTTCTGATACGTTACTGTATCGATACCGGTTAATATCGGGTATTATTTCGGGCAACTTTTTAAATTTATGAAATAGTTCCTGAATTTTTTTAAAAATTACAAAATAGTTTATGTCATATTGTACAGTTATACTGTATATTTTTAACCTTGTTTTCAAAAATTATAATAATAAATAATAATCAAAATTTTAATTTAATTTATAAAATTAATTTAATAATTATTAATAAATATAATTAAATTTCAAATATATAAATTTCAAATAAATTTTGATTTAATAATTAAAATATATAAAATAAATAATAGTTTATAAATAATAATTTTAAATTATTTATTTTAAAAATAAAATATATTTATTAATACTCTATTAATAAATATTATATAAAATATTAAAATAAATTTAAATAAAAGTAATTTATTTTTTAGTTTTATTTAATTTATAATTATTATTAGTAATAAAAATATTTATTTTTATTTTAAAAACAAAAATTAAAAATTCACAATAATTATAAAAGTTAAAATAAATAAACTAACTAATTAAAAAACTTTGAAAAAAAAGAGGTTGGAGTGAGGGAGAGTTTAAAATTTTTTGAAAATTTTACAAAAAAGTTCCAATATTTTTAAAAATTTTTGATACCGGAAATACCGGTCGGTACCATCCAAAACAAACCAATACCGACCGTTCAATATGGAATCATTTATTTGGCTGACTTTTCTTTTCGGCTATATATGCACAATTTTCAGTTTTTGAAAGTTTTTTACAAATTTGTTAGAATTAAATGCACCGTGGCCACTTTGAATTAAAAACCAACATATATCGTTGAATTCCTCATTAGTGTTTATTTTATTTTTTTCATTATTGAATGTCTTAATTTTATTAATAACATTTATTATTATTAAAGAAACGTGATAATTATTAATAAAAATATAACAGCAAAAAAGTATAACGTTTTCCAAATTACTTCTTTATTATTTGCCATTTGCACAACACAAAATCAATTTCTAATTATTATTATTATAATAATTAATAATCATTATTATTATCGTTGTTATTGTTCAACTTAATTCATATATTTATGCCAATATTATGTTGGATCGTGTACTGTCTGAGTATTCACAATACGCTGCGGAAAAGACCATACAAGATAATCAAGTATAATCGAAAATACAATGGATCAACGAAAATACCTTATTTTCGTTAGTAGATTGCTTCTTTTCGGATTCCAAGACACTGCAAATCGCGAATGTCCTCTACCGGTATCCACACGAGCATGCA
>JAOQMR010000009.1:2449855-2465982 GCA_027563865.1 Erythroxylum pelleterianum | reverse complement strand
CTTTGAAGCTCTTGGAACTCAAACCATAGCTACATCTTCAAGAGATCTGAGGCCTAGCCACGCATCATGTCTGATAACTCCATCAATGCTGAAAATCTGACACTGCTCATGACTATCAGACGACGAACAGAAGGAGGTGGCGACGAACGCTGGAGAAAAAGAAGAAAATGAAGAAGATGGATGTCGACTGGTTGCTACAAAAACCTGCGAAAATAAAGAACGAAAAACTTAAAGAAAATGAAGAAGACAAAGGTCACGGGTGCGGCTCTCCCAGTTTTGACCTAAAATGGCAATATTTATAGAGGGCGAATGCGGGCCGGGTCAAAATAGTGGAAAAATTGCTATTTTTAGGCCGGGTATCCGTCTTTCGTCGCGACGAGTTAAGTGAATTTTCATCGCGACGTCTTGAATGTGTCGTTCGTCGCGACGTGTGAAGACGCTGGTTCATCCCGATGACTGGAAAGACTTCTCACGACCTGTTGACTTTCTGATGGTTGACTCCTTTTGTTCCTACAAAATAAAACACTTGCAGTATCAATTGTCCTCATAAAAGTTATACAAGAATTAACATCAAATTAAGACAATGTACTGGCAATTTGCAAATTATGAATGCTCGATGCAAGGAACCAATTTAAAGCACTAAATTATCAATTAGGAGTCAACGAGTGCATAAACAATTAAGAAAATGAGGCCAATTACTAATATAAACTTGGGCTCAATCATAAGGCGTCTCCTGATTATTGACACTATGGTGTCCCCTGATTATTGACACTATGGTGTCCTGATTATTGACACTATGGTGTCCCCTGATTATCGACACTACGATGTCCCCTGATTTTGAGACATAAGTCTCTTTTGTTTTAGAGATACCAATCATGGTATCTTCTGTTCTAGTCTCATTACCCACTTGTGTAAAAAAGAATTAGTAGGCTAACTTGTTTTGTATTCCGATACATGTTCAAATTTGATATAAACAAGTTCTAATCTTTTACATGATAAGCTCTGATTTGATACAAAACATATTCTGATCTGATACAAGTCATATTTTGATATGAAAGAGTTATATCCTATTTTGATATTCAGTTCTGATACATGTACATTATGTTATGATATTTATGAGTTTTGTTTTGATGCAAGAAAGTTCTATATTGATGAATCATAATTTGTTCTAAGACACATAATGTTTGGATTGCTCTTTAATATGAACAATTAAAGATTGTTGTGATATGATCTGATTCAATATATGCGAATGTTAAGCGACTATTAGAAATAGTTGATAGTTTATGTCTTGCGTAGTTATTCCTTACTAAGCTTTATACTTAATGTTGGACCCCGCTTTCGAAACCCAACATTCGGAGTCATAAGACGTGAGCAAACTCATTACTTCAACTCATACCTTTAATTTGACTCAATCAATCTTTTCAAATCAATACCAAAAGCTACAAATTCTTATGGAGAGATAGAGGAATGTGTTAGGAAACTATTACTTCAAAAATTAAGTCATTTGGAAGTCGGGCGGAGAAGTTATGGCCAAAAGAATCAAGCATGATTTTGCCCTCAATCATATTGTACCTGTTTCAGGAAAATTGGCATCACTTTCACTAGAGATATCATATTAAGGTCATGTTTAGTCAGTTTTGAAGAGAACTTTGAGATCTACAACTTTCATGAAGACCTTGAAGACATATTTTGCCATCTAAAGGGTCAAAATCTAGAATTTTCAAAAGTGTAGATGGATCAGACAAAGGGATTCAGTCAAAGCTGAATCAGACGAAGGGATCTAGTTAAAGCTGAATCAGACGAAGGAATCCAGTCAAAGTTGAATCAGATGAAGGGATTCAGTCAAAGTTGAATCAGACAAAGGGATCCAGTCAAAGCTGAATCAAACGAAGGGGTCTTACGGGGCCTTCCTCACATCACCAAAAGTTCTAAACCATTTTTACTATAATTGTTCCGTATATATACATCCTCTGCGACATCCTAACTTGTAATGGTCATAACTCTCGACTCCGATATCAAAAAATCACTTACTTTATACCGTTGGAAATCTGAAATGATAAACTACAACTTTCTAGAAGACAACTTTGTCTATTTGAACCTAGATTATTCCAGATTTTCCTTAGAAGTCAAAACATAATTTCTACACTTATGAAAAGATTGAAAATGCGATGTAAAGAATTAGAAAGTCATATGCAAAAAGAAATCATATTTCATTAACCAATCCAAACACAATTTGAGCCTAGCTTTAATTACATATCAACATACACATCAATAGCTTAATATAAATACAAATGGATGCTCAATGTTTGATATGCTTATAAAGCTATCCAAAAGTCACTAACTTAGTTACAAAACTCTCTAACTACCTTGGAGTTTTCGATGCCTTGTAAGGATTGCTAACCTTCTCGTTCTGCACCTGAGAAGGGAATAGTGGGGTGAGCTACACAACTTAGTGACTAATATATTTACATTCAAGCATATGTACAAGTATGTCTAGCAATTCAATACTCAACAATTCAAACTCATAATTAAGCAAGTTAATGTATAACACATAACATAGACTTGGCCATTAAGCAAATCACTCAAATGCATCATACTTGACAATTCAAAGATGTAATGTACAAACACATGGCTCGAGAGTTTCGTGGAACGAAACAGAGGAACTGAAGTTTACACCATGAACAAAACTAGTCCAATTTCTCAAGATCTCGTGGCCTCAAGCGGGCAGCAAGGAGAAGGATATAGATCAACGTGCACGTGACTAACGAAACGGGTTCCTCTTTTGCCCAATCACAAGCAAATTTATTCTCAATTCAGTCAATCATAAATTCATATTCTCATGCTTTTTTCTTCTTTTCATTCAATCCAAAATGTCATAACCTTTTTCAAGGTTTAACATGGTCATAATTCATCATGCATTTTCAAATATTCACAACAATCCAAATTTAACAACAATCCAAATTTAAGTAATTTAAGCAGAAACACACAAGTAGGGCATTTTCCCATCACACAACAACTGTAAACATATTACCCACCTAATTTCATTGAAAATCCAAGCTCAAGATTGCCTTTCCTCTTGCTCTTGAGTAAGGTTTTCTTAATTCCCTTCAAATAAACCAATTCTTATTTAATCCATATTCAAATGAAAATTCATAAAACTTTAAGAATAAAAATGCTAAAATTGAATTTAAACCTAGCCTACCCATAGTCTATCTAGGCTAGAAAAACCAAAACCCTAGCTTAAAAATCCAAAATCGAAATGGTTTCATCTTTCTCTTTTTACTTCCTTTATTCCCAACACAAAACCTAGTCTCTATTTAATCCCCTTTTTGAACCTAGCAAGAAGAAAGATGAAAACTTACCTCTAACAAGTTGATTTCTTCTTCTTTCTTCTTTCTTCCAAGCTTCCCACAATTTTCTTCTTCTTCTCTTCTTTCTCTACGTTTTTTTCTCTCTTCTCTTAGCTTCTTACGACACTTCTCCTTCTTCTTTCTTATTTTTAAGACAACATTTATCCTTAGTCTTCCAATTATGCCCTCATCATTTAATACAATGTCCCTTATGCCCCTCCTTTTGTCTTTATCTACTAATTCCTTAAGAAATCTTAATTCTAACATTCCCATATTAATTCTAACCTAATTCTAATCTTTCCATCAAATTTCTAATTTCAACTTATACTCACCAAATTAATGGGCTCAATTCCAAAAATAATGAAACAAATAAATCAATAATAATAAAAAATTTAGGGTCTAACAATTCTCCCCCCTTAAAGAATTTGTCCTCAAAATTCTTACCTGATACATTGAAGAGCTATGGATACTTCTCCCTCATGGCCTCTTCTGTAGAATGGTTCTTCCATAGGACTTTAACCAACTTCACTGTCTTGTTTCGTAAGACTTTCTCCTTTGAATCTAAAATCCCCATTGGTTTCTCCTCATATGTCAAATCCTCCTTTAATTGAATCTCTAAAGGTTGAACTATGTGTGAAGGATCTGATCGGTACTTCCTCAACATCGATACATGGAAGACATTGTGAATCTTAGACAATTCCGGTGGCAAAGCTAACTTGTAGGCTAAAGGCCCAATCTTCTCAATGATCTCATAATGGCCTATGTATCTTAGACTAAGCTTGCCCTTCTTACCAAACCTCAAAACCCCTTTGCATGGAGAAGCTCTAAGAAACACTTTATCTCTAACTTCAAATTCCATCTCCCTTCTATGTGTATATGTATAACCTTTCATCCTATCTTGAGTTTTTTAAGTCTTTGTTTCACCAATTTAATTTTATCAATCGTGATTTGTACCAACTCGGGTCCTACAAGTCTTCTTTCACCTTCCTCATCCCAACAAATAGGAGTTCTGCACCTCCTACCATACAAAGCTTCATAAGGTGCCATCTGAATTCCTGAGTGGTAGGAATTATTATAGGCAAATTCAATTAATGGCAGATGATCATCCCATGAGCCCTTAAAATCCATAACACAAGCTCTCAACATTGCTTCCAATGTCCGTATTGTCCTATTTGATTATCCATCAGTCTGTGGATGGAAAGCTGTACTAAAATACAACTTAGTTCCCAAAGTCTCTTATAAGCTTTCCTAGAATCTGGAGGTGAACTTGGGATCTCTATTCGAAACTATAGAGCTTGGAATCCCATGAAGTCTTATTATTTCATCCACATATTTCTTGGTCAAAGCATTCAAAGAATCTGTCTGTCTAATTGGCAAGAAATGTGCTAACTTAATTAGCCTATCAATAATCACCCATATTGTATCATGCTTCCTGCTGGTCCTTGGGAATCCCATCAAGAAATCCATCGTAATCTTCTCCCATTTCCATTCAGGAATAGACAAAGGTTTAAGCTTGCCTGAAGGTGCCTGCTGTTCAGCATTAACATACTGGCACACTAAGCATCTTTTAGCATACTTTGCAACATCTTTCTTCATTTCTTTCCATCAAAAATGCTCTTTCAAATCTCGATACATCCTCATACTCCCTGGGTGCATTGCATAAGGAGCATTGTGCGCCTTATCAAGAATCTCATCATTCAACTCTAACATATATGGAATACACAATCTGTTGCCCATCACCATCAATCCATCTTATCTCTATTTCAGAAGGTTTACCACTTTTAATCTCTTCTCGGAGCCTGCTCAAATACTCATCTTGCTTCTGCAATCCCTTAATCTTCTCATTCAACACTAGCCTCACTCTACAATTAGCCAATACACAATCAGGCTCGACTAGCCTTAATATTACCTTAAGCCTGGCTAATTGTTGGATCGTAAAAAGAAAGCATGTCATATTTGGAGAACCGGTAGATTTTAATACTTTTTAGAAATCTTATTTGCATCAGAAATAATATATCTAAATCATCATGCCAATCTATATATGATATGGTATAAGGATAATAAAAAAATAAGCAAGATAGTGATATTACCGACTCCTTCGCTACAACTTTAATTCCTCGCTGTGCTATCCTCTCCTTCTTCTTGTATCCAAAGCCTTTACTTTTGAATCATTTCCTTTGTCAATCTATCATCTCCTTGTTGTTATATCCTCAACTAACTTGATCTACCAGTTGTTCTTCTTAGACAACTTGGTTAACAAGATCCTTTGGAAGGAAAGGAGAAGAAACACTTTGGAGGCGTATTTTCTTAGAAGAAATGAGCTAAAAATGAGACTCTTCTTATACAAATTTCAGCTCACTCATGCATGAAAGGAGAGAGAGAGTTAAACCATGCAAGAACACATTATTACACACTCAATTTCGGTTATACATGGAAAGGAAGAAGAGAATAGCATCCAGTGCATCACTTCTTTCTTTAATCAATCATAAAGTAGCCAATAAATGAGACTCTTCTCATTTATCTTTAAGATGGCTATATGAAAAGAATATTAACCTAAATATGACTTACCAATTTCAGTTTTATAAGAGGGGTTTCACACCTACTAGACATGGAATTAAACTTTCAAAGGAACAAGCACCTAAAACCCAAGAGGAGGTTGAACGCATTCGTAACATTCCATATGCTTCGGTAGTTGGAAGTTTAATGTATCCAATGCTTTACACTAGATTGGATATCTGTTATACAGTGGGACTGGTAAGCAGATTTCAGTCCAATCTAGGAATGGAGCATTGGACTGCGGTTAAGTGTATACTTAAGTATCTACGTAGGACGAAGAACTTAATGCTTATTTACTCAGGAAGTAATCTTATTTCGACGGGATATACGGATTTCGATTTCCAATCAGATGTTGATTCAAGGAATTCAACTTCTAGTTCTATATTTACTTTAGGAGGTGGAGTCATAGTTTTGAGGAGTGTTAAGCAATCTTTTATTGCTGATTCGACTATGGAGGCTGAATATGTTGTTGCTTGTGAAGTAGCAAAGGATGCAGTCTGGCTTCGCAAGTTCCTAAATAATTTGGATGTTATTCCAGAGGCAGAAAAAGCCATTACACTTTATTGTGATAATAGTGGGGCAGTGACTAATTCTAAAGAACCTCAGAACCATAAAGCTGCCAAACATATTGAGCAAAAGTATCATCTCATAAGAGAGATAATACAACATGGAGAGTTGGATGTGGTAAAGATTCCCACAAAGTAAAACCTTACTGATCCATTCACAAAGACATTTACTCAAAAGAGCTTTGAGGGTCACCTAGAAGGGATGGGAATGAAGGATATGTCAAACTTGCTTTAGGGCAAGTGGGAGATTGTTGGAGTTAAGTAAATATAGTGCCCTGAAAAGCAAATATATTTACATGTAACTTAATTTTCTTCTAGTTACAGTTTTGTAATGAAAAAATGTATTATTAATGAAACAAAAGAGTTTGGTTTTGTTTGTGTGAACATTATATATCTAGTCAAAAGGTACCAAGATTCTTTTGTAAGTATTACACATATACATAGAGATGTATGGGAAACATGTGTATTATTAGAATCTAAATTAATTGATTCACAGCTGAATAATCAAGTTGGTCGCTTGATTATAGTTTAGACTGTAGTGTTGCGATTTATCTCCATGTAAGTAAAGGAGTTTACTTCAAGGAAATGATGAGTTTCATATCATGATAGTAGTTGACTATCGATAAAGGCACTATTAAATGAATCTAGAATCAAGTATGCTTTTAAGAATAAAGTGAGTCGTTACTTTAATCTTAAAACATACAAATTAAGCATTCACTTATTATGGACCACAATCTTGATGAGTGGTGAACTTATATGTCTTTCATTATAATTCTTGGTATAATCGAAATGGATTTTTATAGAGTATCAATCCAGTGTTTGCATGTTGGAATTATTAACTGAAACATGTATCAGGGAACATTCACTCAAATAAAGAATTTATAATGATATCATCACTTCTAGATGTTTTAAGCAGATTTGGTGATTAAATTGGCACCAGTAGTTTGATGGACTAGCTACCCATCAAGTCTTAACACCAAGATAAGATCTTATGTGTTAATCACCATATAAAGTAAAACAGGAGATCTAGAAGAAAAAACCAACATAAGGGCAAAACAGTAATTTTACCTTTTATTATGCGGATGGCTATAATAAGGTTCAAAATAAGGTTTGCAATTGGACATAAAATATGTGTTTTCATAATATTTAATAATTCAAGAGTTCAACTAATTGTCTTTAGTGGAATAACATTTAGTTATTAAACTAGAATTAATTATAATAAGATTAAATTAATTCTAGGCTTATTGGAGCTTGAGTTATCAAAGTCCAATAAGATTCCCTACTTAGCTTTAAGGAAGGTTATCAAGCTAAGTAAGAAATATAAAAGAAGGTTTTACGAGCCCATAATTGAATATTGGGCTTTCACTAATTAATGGTTAATTAGAAGCCCAAATGTTCATTTAGAAATGGGCTAGACTGGTGTTTAATGTAATTGATTAGATTAATTATATTAAAACAAATTTTTTAAAGAAAGGAGTAGCAATTTCAGTTTTATTAGGGCTAAATGTGCAGCTTCACATTTGACATTAAAGTGCTAAATAAAGTTGGTCTTTATTATGATTTATCATCATTAAATGGAGTTATGAACTTACAATTAAATGGTTTAATGGTTATCTTTTAATATTAGCATATAACCTATTAGCATTCATTGGATTAAAGAAGAGAGATGTACGTTGGATGGACCATCTTCCTTCTTTCAATTTTGCATGGCAAACTTATTGAGCATATTCTCAATGAAGGTAAATTGAGACAAGGCTATCTGTTTATTCTTACGATCCCTTATAAGTTTGATCCTGTTCATTCAGCTATCCCTTAACCATAGATAACATTCCCACATCATTCCTAATGAGTAGAATAACATCAACATATAGGATTAGAAAAATAACCTTAAGTCCATAAATGGACCTTTGCAACTTGCAAACCTTATGCTCATTTCCTGGCTCAATGAATCCTTCTGGTTGGGCCATATAAATGGTCTCCTCAAGATCCCCATTAAGAAATATGGTCTTGACATCCATTTTCCATATTTCATAATAAAAATAGGTTGCTATGGCCAAAAGAATCCTGATGGACTTAAGCATGGCAGCCAGAGAAAAAGTCTCCTCATAGTCTATACCCTCTTTTTGAGTATAGCCTTTAGCTACCAATCTAGCTTTAAAGGTATCTACCTTTCCATCTGATCCTCTTTTCCTTTTATAGATCCATTTACACCCTATGGCTTTTTAACCTGGTGGTAGATCTACAAGGACACAGGCTTCATTAGTGTACATGGAATCTATTAACATCATTAATAGCCTGAGCATACGTAATGAGATCTGTTTCTTCTTAGTCTAAAATGGCAGTTAAGCCTTCTCCTAGACCTAGATACCTGTCTGGCTATCTCACAACCCTCCCACTACGTCTAGGCACAACTTGATGTTCAAGTTACACTTCTGATTCAACTCTTGAATCCATTTCGACATCTTGCTCTGTCATATCCAAAATAACTCTTGGTTTGGATGAAATAGCTAACCCTTTTAATACTACTTCACTTCTTCCTTTTTGATTTCTCATAAACTCTTCCTCTAAGAAGGTTGCATTTGTCAACATAAATGCCTTCCTGTCCTGAGGACTGTAAAAATAGTACACTCGAGTTCCCGTAGGATATCCTATAAACAAACATACTTCTGACCTTGGTTACATTTTTGTGGATTTAGGCTTTAGAACATGGGCTGGGCAGCCCCAAGTCCTTAAGTGCCTCAATGAAGGGACTCGGCCAGTCCACAACTCCCTAGGTATTTTAGGCACCGATTTGGATGGAACAAAGTTAAAAAGATATGTTGTCGTTTATATGGCATATCCCCGGAATGATTCTAGAAGGCTAGCATAGGACATCATTGATCTTATCATTTTCAATAGATTCCTATTTCTCCTCTTTGCTACACCATTCTGTTGAGGTGTTCGAGGAGTTGACAAATTGGAAACAATTCCATTGTCAATTAAATATTGTTGGAACTCTCCAGATAAGTACTCACCACCTCGATCCGATCGAAGTTGTTTAAATGGCTTGCCTAGTTGCTTTTTAGCTTCAACTTTGAATTCTTTGAACTTTTCAAAGGATTCACTCTTTTTATGCATTAAATACAAATAGCCATGTCTTAAGTAATCATCTATAAAGGTTATGAAATATTCATAACCTCCTTTAGCTTGTACGTTCATGGGCCCACATACATCAGTATGTACTAGGTCTAACATGGATTCAGATCTGTTTTCTTTAGAAGGAAATGAGGCTTTGGCCATTTTTCCTTCAATAAAAGATTCACAGGTGGGTAATGGATCACTATCTAAGCCCATAAGGATCCCATCCTTTACTAACCTGTAGAGTCTTTTCTAATTGATATGAACCATTCTTTAGTGCCACAAATATTTTGAATTAATGCTAGAGACATTGGATTGTCTTGGTTTTATCAATTCTGTAGTGTTTAGTTATTGTGTTATAGGTTTTATAAAGAACAATCCCTGTTTAATTATCACATCACAAATAAAATCCTTATTCTCACATATTGAAACAACTTTTTCAAAATATAAGAAATAACTAGATTTTATTAGACAAAAAACAGAAATCATGTTCCTTACAATCATTGGCATGTAATAAACATCCTCCAAATGTAACCTATGACCATTAGGAAAGTCCAAGATAACTACCCCTACTGATTCTGTTGAAACATAAGTACCATCTGCTATCTTGACTTGAAACTGGCCTTTAGATTGTCTTCTCCTTTGTTGGAACCCCTACAAAGAATTGCAAATATGGTTAGTGGCTCCTGATTTTAATATCCAAGAAACAGATAAATCTGCCACATTTCTAGTTCCTAACAAACTTAGGGAACCCATACCTTGTTTGCTTTTGAGGGACTCAAGGTAGACTGGACAGTTTCTTTTCCAGTGGCCCATCTCATCATAGTGGAAACACTTTCCTTTGATGTTCTCTTTAGCTTGCTTTTTCATGGGTTTGGCCTTGACTCCTGTTTGGGCCTTCTTTTTCATTGGATCCTTCTTCTTTTGCTTGCCTTTACCTTTATTCATCAACTCACTTAAGGTGTAATCCTTGCTGTTGAGCTCATAGTCCAACTTAAACTGCTGAAAAGAAGAGTTTAAGCTATTGATGATCGTAATCATCTACGTGTCTGCATCCATATCTGCCCCAAGCATCTCAACCTTAGTGACCATAGAGATTGCCTTCATCATGTAATCCTGCATCGGTTCACCAGGTTTCTGTCTGAGATTATGAAAGGTTTGGATAGTTTTCACTCTTGTAAACCTGGTCCTCACACCAAACATCTCATGTAGGTGAACTACACCCTTATGATGTGATATCTAGGTTTTATTTCATTGGAAGTGATTAGAAGAAGATAATCACTAAACCTGGTGTGTGGAATCTTAGGCCCTGTTTGGTTGGATGTTAATTAATGAAATGGAATGCAATAGAATGGAAGGGAACGGAATGCTTTATAATGGAATGTAATATAGTAAAAATTTGTTTGGGAATGATGGAAGGATTCATAAATGTAGTGAAATATTGTTTGGAAGATAGATGGAATGTAATGTAATGTATAATAAAGGACTTTTATACCCCTTATATTAAAATGGTTGTTGCAGGAGGTTTATTATTTTATTATTAATTATATAAAAATATTAGTATTAATTATTTAATAAATTTTATTTTATTTTATGTGATTTATATTAAAAATAATTTATTTATATAAAAATATATACAAACAATTAAATAATACTTTTTTTACATATTTTCTATTTTCATTAATAAATTTTTTTATTAATTGTACACAATTTTTTTTATTAATTATATAAAATATTATTATTAATTATTTAATATATTTTATTCTATTCTATTATATTCTATGTGATTTATATATAAAAATAATTTATTTTTAATTTCGTTTATATAAAAATATATACAAACAATCAAAGAACAATTTTTAAATATATTTTCTATTTTTCATTAATAAACATTTATTTATTTTTAATTATATACAATTTATTATTAATTATATAAAATTATTATTATTAATTATTTAATAAATTTTATTATATATTAAATTTTAATTTATATTTAAAAATAATTTATTTGTATTTTTATTTATATAGAAATCTATACAAACAAGAATAATTTTTAATATCTTTTTTATTAATGAAAAATAGAGAATATATAAAATTATTATTTAATTATTTTTATAGATTTCTATATAAATAAAATAAATAAAAAATTTTAAATAAAAAATTTTATATTTTATTATTAAATATATATAATTTATTATTAATAATATAAAAATATTATTAATTATTTAATAAAATTTATTATATTAAATATTACTCTATTCTATTTAAATATTAATATTATGATTTGATCAGAGTTGATATTAAGAAGAATTATTGAGGATATATTAGGTAGTATGTATTTATTAGTTTACGTTCCATCCTAAACCTCCCGAATCGGAGGTTTCTTATTTTCACTGTTTAAGATGGAATGGAACGTAACATGAAACCTTCCGCTTCCATCTCAGTCTATTGCATTCCATTATGAAACCTTCAAATAAACGATGGAAGTGTGTTACGTTCCATCCCATCCCATCCCATTATTAACCCTCAAACCAAACAGAGCCTTAGTCAAACTTGGTCAAAGGTAAGATCCATTGTCTAAAGTATCATTACTTTAATAAAGGATATTTTATCAATAATAACTGCTTACGAGGTATTCATCTACTTCTTATGATAAAACGACTTTAATTCCTCTTTAACATTTGATAATTTCTTATATTAAATAAAGGATTTGAAACATGAGAAATTTTTGTTGAATCCTTTTCTAAGGTCAACTCAGAATCATCATCTTTAATAAGGTAATTGTTAAATTTAAAACGAAAACACCTTAGCCTAGGAATATAGAGGTTCTACAATAGAATAGGTGCATGATATGAAAACAAGGGATTACTAAAGTAAGTAAGGTAAGCTTTCCTAAAAAGTTATAAGAAAATGGTTTTTATATTATTTTCTTTTTAAGAAACCAATCTCCTTGATGTTTATTAGACCAAGAATAATTTATCATTTAGTCTTTAGATCTATGACTTGTGAAAGACTTCCCTCAAAATAATTGTGAAGTTCTTAATACAAATGTTTTCTTTAACTTCTTAATAGTAAATGATGCTATTAAAGCACTTAAGAATTAACTAAGGGGTGTTGGAACTAGATTCAATTTCTAAGATCTTAATATATAAAAAAGCTCTTCAAAACATCAGATTATAGGTTTAGATAAAAGTAATTTAAAATTTAATTCTTTCATCAAACAAAAGAACTGCTGAGTTAATCATTTAATCAGTAAAAGAAGAGTACATGATACCCACTTCATTGGGATCAAAAACTACCATTATTCTACCATTAAAGTGAGACTTGTGATTAGTGATTATTTTCTAGTCATTTTAAATGAAACTCATCTACATACAATTGTTTTTCCTAAGATTTATTCCAATTATTCAAGGTAGAAATGACTTAGTTCTAGATAAGTAATCTATGAGCATTTGCTATTTCTTATGGCAATTCAATCCCTTAACGTTTTACTTAAGAATTTTCTTAAGGAAGGGATAGAAAAGCTGGAGCTAATTTCTCGATTCTTCCTTCTGGATTTTCTCCTTAATACCATTTTAAAAGCTTTTTCTAGATCCATACAAGTAAAAACATTTATGGCCTGTTTGGTTCACGGAATGTAATAGATAAGGAATAGAATAGTAATTCTTTGGAATAGAAAAGATGAGGAATAAAATAAAATGTGTATTACTTTGTTTGGTTCAAGGACTGGAATAGACAAAGAATTTCTATTTCATTGTTTGGTTTCAACATATAAACTTGGAATAGGAAAGGAATAATTAACAAAAAGACCAAAATATTATTATTATTATTATTATTAACTTTATTGTTATTATTATTAATTCTTATTAATTCTTATTATCATCATTATTATTATTCTTAACTTTATTATTCTTCTTATTATTAATTATTATTATTATTATTAACTTTATTATTCTTACTATTATTAATTATTATTATTCTTATTATCATTATTATTATTATTCTTAACTTTATTATTATTATTATTATTATTTATTATTATTATTATTAAATTTCTTCTTGTTCTTCTTCTTGTTATTATTATTATTATTAGACACCTTGAATATTGCATTGTTTAATCTTTGAGAGTGGTTCATTCTTTTTCTATAATTTTAGAACTTAATGAGATGAGAAATCAAATCTCAGAAGTTAGACAGAAAGCATCAGAGTAAGGGAAAGATGTATTAAAAAAAAGAAAGGGCACAGTCGCAGTTATAGCATTTGTGCAAATAAAGGTAATCTGATTTCTTCTGTTGTCATGCTTGCGTTCTTATGGTTGGAATTCCGGAATCAGGAGACAAATCTGAGCGATCCTCTAAGGTGTACATGGAAGGAGGTGGAAGATCTGAACCCCCAAAATTTTCACGCCATAGAGCAAATACTGCTACTGCCTGACCTGGACTTGAGAACTTCCCTTTCCGAGCGGAGATCAGTGATGCCAAATCTTGGAAAAACAACGAATGCCTCCCAGAGGTTGAGAGCTTAGTGGCTTTTCCCTCCCAAAGACCGGTATAGAAATTTTAGTACCGCAAAAAAGAAGATGAAAAAGCATTAAACCCAGAAATTTTAGGTTCGAAGTGAAGAGCAAAACCCAGAAAGAAGAAGAAGAAGAAGAAGAAGCATTAAACCCAAAAATGGAATGGTTCAAGAAGCTTCAAGAGGGAGGCTCGAAGAAGTGGAAGGCGTTAAACAAGAAAAGAATTTACGGGAGGGTTGAACTTGAGAAGATAAAAGTTGTCTTCGATTTTCTATTCAAAGAATAGATAAAGATAGCTGCATATAGGTTTTACGTATTCCGCGAATTTTAGTAATAGCAATTCCAGACGATTCTCTATTCTGTGTTTGATTACAAACCAAACACAGGTTTATTAATATGCTAGGAATAAGGTGGGAATGGAATACCTATTCTCTTGTACCAAACATCCCATTAAATTTACAAGAGTTTGCTCCTTTGGTTTTGCGGAACTCTTAGAAGGATCCAAATCAAAGGTATCAACTGAAGAATTTTGCAAAACTTGATTAGCTTGAATCTGAAAATATTTAGGCATAAGATTTGTTTACGATCATTTTATGGAAATTATATTGCCTCCTATTCCCAACTAGTTCTCATGATCTCTATGAATCCTTTCTTTTACTATAGGAAATTGACAAACCTGAATGGAGCCCTTGGTATTATACCAAAGTGAGTTTTTGTACTTCAATTAGAGAACAATCAGAGCACACTAGTTCACCAAAACAAATATATGATTTAAGGAATTATGTTAGCTATAACTGGTTAACCATATCCCTTTTCAATTTCTTTCTAGTGAACCATCTCCTTTGTGCCTATCATCCCAAGTGAAAAGGTTCTCAATAAAACACAAATACACCATTCTAATTTAACTCACAACCTTCTCTATGTCCCTATCAATTCCCCTCAACCTTATTTTGTTTCCTTCAGCCTCATAAGGTTATAGCATGTACCATTCCGTTACCCATGTTAAGGCTAAAATAGTAAATATGAGAGATTACTGAGGGAATAGAAAACACATTTCATGCTCATGCATTACATGATATGCACATATTCGTGAATATTGAATATTTGCACATAAAAATAATTGTACATGCATTCATTGACAATTTCCAGGTATAATTGTTTATAAATGTGATTTTATTAAGAATTGTGGTTTTTATATGTTGAAAATTAATTTGGAGGGTATATTTAGTGATTTAGAATTTGTGGTGAAATTTAGGAAAATTCCTAAATTTTTGGGTAATTTTTGGACTAGGAAAAATGCTAAGTAGCAAAACAATTGTTAAATGGTAGTAGAAATTACTATCCAACAGCAATGAAATTTTGATAAAAAACTTTAGGATTTATTAAAAAATGCCATTGAAAATTTGGAGGACAATTGGAGTAGAAATTGAAATTGATTAGACTAGCTAAATGAAAGAACCTAGTCTAATGCTTTAGGAATTGGACATGTGGCAAGTGACTAATATCACTTGCCAAACAATGCCTTAAGTCCACTAACCCTTAAAATTTTAAAGACCACCCCTTTTTGGTTTTGTCTCACGATGCTTTCATATAAGAAGACCAAGAAAGTGTTGATTTTTGTTCTTTTCCTCATTTTTGTAGCTTCTCTCCTCCTCCTTCTTCTTCTTCGTTGGCTTTCTTCTTCTTCATGTCATTTTGTTGCCAATCTCCACCCACACTAAACCTAGCTCTCTCATCTCTTACTTGCTCCTCTTTCACCTTGCTCTCTCTTCCATTCTCACCAAAAACCCAAACCTTCTAACCCTTAAGATGATGATGATCGTAGGTTGTTGGTGAAGCTAGGCATTTTTGGTATTCTTGAAGATTTTGGAGATTTTAGAGCTAAATCAAGTAAGTAGGGCTTTAATCATTGTGGGTTTTGTTAAAATGAAGCATTTATGATGATAGTGTTAGTGTAAGTCGACTTGTGGAACTCGACTTACGCTTTTACAGTACGATAAGTCGACTTGTATAGCTTGTAAC
>JAOQMR010000009.1:2390644-2415081 GCA_027563865.1 Erythroxylum pelleterianum | reverse complement strand
TAGCACGGTGGATTTGCCCCGTGTAGGTTCAGAGCGAGGAGATTAAAGACTGGGACGAGTCAACCGCAATGGCCAAATGAGTCTGTTTTTGGATTGTTGAACATGTTTTTAATTAACACTTTTGGGCCTGTAATAGCTTTGAAATTTTTGTTTCTGACCGTATGATGTGATGTATTGTAAGCACAGTTTGAAATGTTGTGTGAAAACTAGTCTGAGTTGATTGTACTGTCTTGGGTGGCATCCACATATCCTCACAGGGGGTATTTGGGTGTTACATATCACTACAAGGAAAGTATGAATTGGCGACAAAAAAAAAATAACGACGGAAAACAAACCAGTGCAAATTATTGACGATTTTTATTAGTCCATCGAAAAATTTGACTTGAAAAATAATTTAGCGATGAAACAATACCATCGGCAATTAAGGTGGAAATTGATGGCAGGGTAATGAAGTTTTGACTTTTCTGATAGAAAATTATGATAGTAAATTTTTGACCTATACGTTGTCGTCTGGTTGCGGTTGAACGTTATTAACTTTTAAAAAATGATGTCATTTGGTTTAAAGTCTCGGGCGTGTTTTAGCGTTATCAAAACGACATAGTTTGGGCTGACGGTGGGGGGGGAGGGATGTCTACACCAAACGACGTTGTTTTGGTAATGTTAAAACACACCTGAGACATCCCTCCCCCCCACCGTCGGCTCTCCTTCTTTCTTCTTCTCCTCCCTACTGCGTCTTCTTCTTCGGTGCATTTTCATTGATGTTGTCGTCAGTTGGTGGTGCGTTAGAAGCTCGTCGTCTTCTCCCACCATTGTTGCATTTTCGTTGAGGTATAAAGTTTCATAGTGGTTTGATTTGAGTATTTTTGAGTATGTTTGAGTATTTTGTTTCGTATGTACAAATATTTTGTGAATGGATAAGAACATTTAAAGTAGAAATGTTGGTGTTAGAAGGCTCAGTTTTCAAATTTGCTTGTGAAGTTGGGATGATTTGTTAATGGATATTAGGTGTTTGATGAAATGCCTCTTGTTTGAAAATTTTGTTAATGTGTGAAGATGAAGTTGATTTCTATCAGAGAATGAGTTAATGGGTGAGCCTATTTAATGATTTAGCCTTATTTGATGATTAAGGATAATGTATCAACTAATTTTTTTTAGTGTTTAGCCTTATTTGATGATTTTATTCTTACTTTTATAATTTTAGCTAAATTAAAGCTTGCTTTAGGTCTTGTTTGTTAACTTATCTTTTTAGGCGTCTCAATTTCTTTTGAAATTTGTCTTTGAATTATTTGAGTTTTCATGAATCATTGATTTAGATTGAATTACTATAGGAAAACGTGCATGAATGGTTGAGATCTTCCCTACGAAATATTGATTAATTGTTTATGATGATTGATTTTTGAAAAATGAAATATGATCCAATACATGTTATTTGAAATTGTGAGCTTTTAAGCTT
The DNA here is from genome assembly GCA_027563865.1 of Erythroxylum pelleterianum. Classification (NCBI taxonomy): domain Eukaryota; kingdom Viridiplantae; phylum Streptophyta; class Magnoliopsida; order Malpighiales; family Erythroxylaceae; genus Erythroxylum; species Erythroxylum pelleterianum. The sequence continues at coordinate 2,413,628 of JAOQMR010000009.1, read as the reverse complement.
ATAAGCATTCAAATTTTATGCTTCATTTTCTAAATTGAGTGATTGTCACAAAGTTTGATACTTCTACAACTTGGTTTTTTGTGCATGTTGAGAACATATCATTGACTAGCTAGATACATTAAAATAATAAGGGAATTTAGGGTAACCATTTTGAATTCTTGAAAAGCCTTGTAGTTTTGATCTACCTTAGTTATCAAATTTAATCCTTAGCCTTCTTTTTCTTGCACATGAACCACAATACAAGCTACATTTATTAATTTGTATTGATTTTTCTTATAATTCCGATCATTAAATGATTATATGAGCTTGTTTACATGAGATCCAAAATATCGTTATGTGAATTATTGTGAAGTGATTCAAGTTGCATATGTGAATGTTCTTAGCAAAATTTTGAGAGTATTTAACTTGTATTTTGAGTATTTTTATATGCTTTGGTAGTTAGTGTAGTTAGTCCCTGTAAGTACCTAATTATTCATCTAATTTACCCTTTGCAAACCACCCCTATGAGTGAAAATGACGTTATATTATCAAGTTTTAAGACCATGCCTATAATGTTATCAAGTTTTAAGACCATGCCTATAATGGATCTATTAACTTCGATTATGCTTTATGCAACATTTTTATTGATTTCCTAGAAAGTCATCACTCTTTTCATAAAATCCATATCCTTTTACTTCCAAGAAACAATATAATCATCTGTTGATAGAATATGGTCAATTGAGTTGTTGGGTTCTCGCTTAGAAGGCCTCTCTTGAACTTGAAACATTGCTATTGTTTCCTTTATTATGAATTTCCATTGAACATGGAATTTTCATCATTTTGTAGGTTCAACATATAGATATAATGTTGTCAACACCCTTACTAAAACGGAATGTCATAGTAATAGAATTATTATTCTCCTTTATTTTTGTCTAAGTGAAATTGCTTCATCTAAATTTATATGCATCTACTTTATTAATATAAAATGGTTAGTATCTCTCTTATAAGATTCACCAGGGGACACATTTTTCCAACCTTATTGTTATAAGATTTACCCATCAAGATGTTTATTTCATTTATCTTGTCATCTTATAATTGCTCCTACCTTACTCAATATGTTTGAATTTCATGGTTCTTCACCGTTATCCCTTTGGATTTTTAGGTCTTCTAGGCTTCTTATTGAGAAAAGGAGTTAATATGAGCTACAATTTTTTTAGTCATTGGTTAAAAATTTTCACATTTTCTAAACTGTGCTCAATAAGTTTTATATGATTGTTTTTAATATATCCTGCTTTCTAAAATGTTAACAGTTTTGTTCTTAGTTGTAGGAACTCATTTGTTGGCAGTATTTCTATTTCGAACGAGATTAAAGAGAAGCTTTAGCAGGTATTCAAATGAAATTTATTTCCTTATATTTTTTACAATGTCAACAATGAATTTGCAAACATTTTAATCGAATTTGTATCAGTTTCTACATTTTTCATTCTAGCTTCGTCATCATCTTCTTTCACATACTTGAGGAAGATCCTTCTAAGTGTCAGTTGAGGTAAGTGAATTTTTTTTACCATGTTTTTTTTGAACTTGGTTTAATTTGGGTTTTTGTTTGCGGTTTGAACTTCCTATCTGAACGTATAATATGGATGATTTAATTTGGCTTACATAAACTAAAACTTGTTTGTGGTAACTTTGGTTTATCAGTGAATTAATATAGGATGAGTTTGAGTTATATTATTGTTCCAATTACCTTAATTTTGTTAATCTGTTATTTCATTGATGCTGTCTGAAATAATTATGTTCTATTTACTTTTCATGTCAGAATTTTTACATGACTATTTTTTTAAATTGTATAAGGTAAACTAATTTATTAAAATAAGTATTCATATTTTTATGAATACTTATTATATTTGACACTAGTACATATTTAATATCCATTAAAAATCAAACTTTTAACATTAATTCTCTTCAAACATATATGATTACAAACATGCAAATGAGGCTCATGGTTATGAGCCTCGACTAAGGTGTCTCATGGGTGTGACACCATCATGCACACCTGTGAGAAATGGCCAGCTCACTTAAACCCTAATTTTTAGTATAAAAACACCGTGTTGTAGTATAAAACAAACATGTTTCATTTAGGAGAAGCACTTTGGGTGTGAGCTCTCAGTTTTGAAGAAGAAAAAGGGAAAAACTCCATTCTTTTGAAGACCCATAGAGAGCTAGCTTCCTAATACTGGTTCAGAGGTGATATCGACACCGAAAAACCCATTTAAGCATTTTTCATTAATTTTATTGTTCTTTCTCTCTTAGGGATTGATTATGTTATCCTAAGCTTATAGATTTGGTTTTTCGTGTATGGATGATCTTTATTCTCATTATCGTTAGATTGTTTATGTATGAACCCATTATTATAAACTTAAACACAATCTGTAATTGTTGTGTTTGGATATTGCTAGAATTTTCAATATAATCCGTAATTGTTATGTTGAGGTTTATTTGTGGGAACTAATGGTTTCAGATCATTAGGGATACAAACCTTAATTTTTGTGTTTCCAATTGGTGTCGAATCTTTAAGGATAACATAACCTAGGTTAAATGACCCAAGTGCATATGGTTGTTGCCTTGATTAATCTGTTTCTAACTCGTAATGCGGCTTTCTAATTAAATTTAGAGAGCTTATCCTAGCCTATTCGATGGCTAAGTTTAATTAACGAGTGTCTCTTAATTAAACATGAGCTAAGGGAAAATCGATTTTAACAGGGCTTATTTTTAACCTACGATTAATAGTTGCTAGGAGAGGTACGAGAACAACAATTTAATGAAGTATGTTTAATTGCAAGTAGGCTGAGATTGAACTGATGAATAAGTCCCTAAAGTCATCACTTTTGATCATCTTTAAATGTTTTCTTTAATTTGATTTTGTTAGTTTAGTTTCATTTTATTTTCTTATTTAAACTCAAGCCAATAACCTAAACACCGATTCTTTTCATAACAAAAGCTAACCAAATACTCTTTGTAGGATCGACCCATACTTACCAATGATATAATTATAGGTCCAGTTATTTTGAGTAGTGTTACGACACGCTACGTCATATACAAAATTGAAACCTAAGAAATTAAACTTACATCACATTCTTAAAACTACACAGTCAATATTCAAAAGTTGGAAATAATTTTCTTTGGCACAAATTATAATTATCTGAGTATATGTTGCTGGAATTTTTAATGGTGAAACCAAATCATACAAATATGAAAACTCATGTCTTTGAAAACTTATACTTCAGTAATGACTCAATTTTGTTCTAATATCACCTATCTTCCATTCATGTATATTTCAAGTGATTTTGTAACTCTAAACGATCCAATAAAAGAAAAATAGATTACTTTCATAAATCTCATCTTGCTAGAATAAAATAGTTTTTCAGCTACTTTCAATCAAATGTTAAAGTTTTCTTCTAGCTTTTATTTCCAAAAAAAAAATCTTAATGGGAACATAAATTAAAGTTAATAAAAGGTTAAAACAAATTTGATTTCAAGAAAATAAAAAATAAAGTCATAAATTTAGTGACATAACTTACACAGTTTAACTTAATTTTCTCAATAACTATTTCTATCATTCATCTAAACGTAAAATAATAATCAAATTGGTGTAACTACATGTTGAATTATCATTTTATCGATCGAAGCAGATGGATTTAATTATAGTTTAGGTAATAATCAGCGTTTGAAGTAATCAAAACTCACCCTAAAATATGTATATATAAATTTAACAATTTATTACCTAACAAAGCAAGCAGCTTTAAGAGATTTTGTCAATAGGGAGAAGCCTCTAATTATAGGATTACTTGAAAAAAAAAACTAGAGAATCTTATTCAGCTATCTATCTTGGGACCTTGTTAGCAACACATATCTAATCACTCACAACATGTGAATGGCATAATCATCTTATGCTATATGCCTGATGAAATTCAAGTAGAGCTCCTCAACTTTATTGGTCAACTTGTACATCTCAAAATCTTTTTTATGCATGAGAAAATTGACATTCTTACATCATTTATCTATGCCAGTAATTTTGGGTTCCAAATAACTACTCTTTGGAATAATCTCCTTGATTTTTGCAAAGTATCCAGCTTACCTTGGTTAATAGGTGGAGACTTTAACTCCATCTTATATCGATTTGAGGCTCAAGGAAATTGCAAATTTGAAAACGACTCAGATGACTTCAAGCAGTGTGCAGACATTCTAGGGGTAACAGACCTGAATTCTTTTGGCCACAAGTTCAATTGGTCAAATAAACAATCCTCCCACTGGTTTATTCAAAAGAAGCTAGATAACGCCTTGATTAATGCTTAATGGCTTGCACAATTTCCCAATAGCTATGCCATATTTCATGACCCTCTCTTCTTAGACCACACCCCTGTTAAAGTTATAAATATCTTTTAAAAGGTCATCAACCATCTCCCCTTCAAATTTAACAACTACTTGACTCATGTACTGTGGATTACTAGTGTTTGTAAGGTAGGTGTTGTTCAACATTTTAGGGAAACCAAACAGTTCATATCTGTGCAAAAGCTGAAAGCAATCAAGAAGAGCTTAAATCTCTACATACTTCATGGGGCTCCAATAAAGAAGTTATATTGAAAGAAAGGAATGAACTTACTGATATCTAGCAACTCCTTGCTTTTTCACCATAAGATCCTTCACTTATTGTAAAAGAAAAACTAGCTCTCTCACATTATTGCTTTCAGTTATCCATCATAACTCCTTGTTTCAACAAAGATCTCAAATCAATTGGCTTAAATACGAAGATAAATGTTCAAAGTTCTTCTATAACTCCATCATGTCTTGCCAAAAAAAAGAATCTCATCCATCTCAAATTATAAGGGAATGATCTTTCAAAGTCCAGAGGATATTAGGGATAAGGTTGTAGCCTACTCCAGTAATTTACCGGAAGCTCCAAATTCTATATTTGCTTTAGTTACAATCCTTAATGTAATCAATTTGTAAAAAATAAACCTGTTGGACTGTAGTAAGCTCATCAAATAAGTGGAGGAAAAGGAAATAGAGGAAGTTGTTTTTAAGATGGAGGGCATAAAAGCCACTGGTCCTGATGGACAGAATGTCCTTTTTATAAAAAAAAGGGATATCGTAGGTACCTTTGTTAAGAATGCATTAAAAGAGTTATTTTCCAAAAGGGTGTTCCTCAAGGAAATAAAGAAAACATTATTGTGTTTAATACTAAAAACCTCTTCTCCAAACTCCTTCAATGATTTTAGACCCATAGCCTTTACAAATTTTCTTTATGAAATTATCTCAAAGATCTTTGAAATAGAACATCTATAGCTCCTCTCATCAGTGACAATCAGGGAACATTCATCTGCAACCGACAAAATTGTGATAATATTTTAATTGTGCAGGACCTTCTCAAAGGTTTTTCAAAAGCAAACCCCACTCCCAATTGCACTATCAAGATTGATTTTCATAAGGCCTTTAATAGTATAAGTTAGGATTTTATTTGGAAGATGATGCAGGAATATGGTTTTCCACAGGTCTACATCAATTGGGTTAAGGAATGCTTGGCAACTACTAGCTACTCAGTCTTGATTAATGGCAGTCCCTCATCCTACTTCAAAGCTGAAAAAGGGGTTAGGTAGGGTGACCCTCTCTCACCCTTCCTTTTCATCTTATGCATGGAAATTCTAAACTCCATAATCAAGCTTGAAGTGAAATCTAACCCCGATTTCAAATGTCAAATGAAGTGTAAGAAAATCAGGTTAACCAACCTATCTTTTATCGATTACTTGCTTCATTTTAGTAGACAAAACTTAGAGTCGATTAACAATTATATACAAGCTCTTCACAAATTCAAAACCTCTTTAGGACTACAGATCAATCTCAGCAAAATCCAATTTATTCTATCCAAAGGAGCGTCAAATATGGGCTCACACATTGCTTCAATTACATGAATGAAAGACAAGACTCCACCTCGCTTATACTTGGGTTTCCTATTTACCCGAAAAGGCTCACATTTCTTAAATGCACACCTCTTATAGAGAAAATCCAGTATAGAATCAATACTTGGACAAATATATTTTTATGTTTTACAGGGAAACTCTAACTCATTAAATAGGTCCCTAACTCCCTTCACATTTATTGGAGCTCACACATCTTCCTCTTAAAAGGTGTCATTAAGACCATAGAGTGAATATTCAAAGACTTCTTATGGAACTCTATGACTAGTGCAAACGGTTGTGCAAAAATTAAATGGTTTTTTATATCTCTTTTCCTAAAATAGAAGGGAGCCTAGGTAAATATTCTATTAAGCTTATTAATCAAACAATCATTTTTAAGAGGCTTTTGTAGATTCTTAAAGACAAGAACTCAATATAGCTTAGCTGGATCCACTCCTATTTCCTCAGGGGTCATAGTATATGGGAAGTATATAAGAAGCCCTCTAACTTTTACTTTCTTAATCAATTGTTGCATCTGACACATCTGGTTAAAGATGATTTTCCTATTATGTTGGCAATAAGAAGCTGATATCATTGTGGTACTGGTATGTCTAGGGTTCTTTTATCAATTCTACAAGCATGCAAAGGAGTTCTATCAACCTCCCACTCCATACTAAACTATACTCCTTCATCATAGGAAGTAACTAGAACTTCCCTGTAGCATTTAGACACTTGTAACCCCATTACTCTCCTAATCCACTTACTCAAGATACTTTCTTTTGGACAACCGACCTACACATCATCTTTCAAATAGACTTATAAGAGATATCTTACGAATGAAGAAACCAACGGAGGAGTGGTATCGCATTATATGGCATAAGAGATTCCCTCCTAAAATTTCCTTTCTCCTAAGTCTTGCCATTCATAATCATCTTAACACTATATATCACCTCAAATTTTTAAAGATTAACATGTATTGTCCTTTTTTTCGATAGCAGAGGAAACCAAGCATCATTTATTCTTTATGTTTGAGATTACCAACCAAATATGGGAATCAATCAAGTTACACTTGATATGGAACTCTCAAGCTTATACATTTTCTAATGTGATTCATCCACATAGTAGTTGTTTGCATGATTGTATAAACCATATGGAAAGAGAGGAATGTTTGAAGGTTCAACTCTAAGAAAAATGTAGCCTCAATTCTCATCTCGGAAATGTTTGCAAGAATCTGAGAACTCGTAGTGCTGGAAGATGCATCTTAAAGATCCAAATTCTAATTTTTACTTCAATTTCCATACTTTCTAAACTTCTATTTGAGTAGAAAAACTTTTTATGGTCTCATGTGTTGAAGGGTACCCCTTATGTACGATTTTGCTTGTACCCCAATTCTTTATTAATGTATTTTATCCTTTTTATTTTCAAAAAGAAATTCATGTTAAACTTGAATTTACAAAATTAATTTAAATGGATGTTTCAACATCTAATTTGCTTCCTCAACTTAAACTAACTTAATTAAAGATTTCAGAATCAGGATTAAAGCGTATGACACTACAATTCAAGAACAAAACCTAAATAATCTTTTTTGAAATTAACAAAACCTAAATAATCGTTCACAAATTTTGTTGGACATCCCTTGTTTAGTCTTGTAATACTTTTAAAATAATATTAAATCAGAATTTACACAACTAATTCAACCAAGGCACATATCTTAACATAATTCAGGCGTTAAAACAACCTTTATATAAACTAACAAACCCTTTTAAAAAAAGTCCCAAATTTGTCATAATTTATATCAATCATGTTTTGATCAACATTTCGAATGTAATATCCATTACATGGATCATTTATGTAAAATTCATTAATCTATACTATTTTTTCAAATTGAAAAGGGATTAAATATGCAAATATCACATATATAGAGGAAAGTAAAGATGTAGATAGATTGGATGAAATCGCTAACAATGCATGAAATCACGTCAACTTGATCATTCTTCATTTTATTGCAAATTAATCATTATAGTCATTTTTAAACCTCATTTAAAGGAATCCAAGTTATTTACAACAAACTTAAGTTTACAGATTTCAACTAAAAGATATAAAGAAATGGGCAACCAATTGATTATTAAAAATGTAAATCAACATCATAACATAAGGTTGATAGTCCTATTTCAACTATATTAAGTATAACACTGGTAATTAAGCTTCAAAAGTGCATTATTTCAACTAATTTAGGTTATCAAAGATCATCCAACTAACCTTACATAGAATATTAACCTTATCAATCATCTGAAATATAGAAAACAACTAAAATTGAAAAAATTATGGTTATGGAAACCTATGAATTATGCTAAGCAAGTTTACATATCAAGGAGGGGGCAGGTGTTTGATGTTTTAAACAAATCAAAATCAAATCTAGGAAACAAAGAAATAAAAAATATAAATGTAATTTAATATTTACAAATAAATAAGTAGTGTTTTAAATTTTAGTTTAGTCATGCAATTTTGACATATCTTGATAATCCTAGATATTTAACAAGTTAAATGTAGAAAACCAACCAGTTGGTTCCTACTTCTCACCTTTCACTCTTTAGAATTGAACTAGATTAATTCAAGAATCAAAACCACGTTAAACACAAGGAGACAAAATTAGCAACTGATAATTTGTTCACAGAATAACTAAATTCCAACCCATACAACTATAAAAGAACCACTGATTCAAGTTATCACATTCAAGTAATCAAGGATGTCCCCAATCAAATAAGAATATGAATTAGTAAAATAAAAAATTCTAGTAATTAAATCTATGTTAAATCTACTCGATAACAAATTTAATTAACCAAGAAAATAATATCCCAGATAATCAAGATTTCGTATCTAAACTAAAATTTAATAACTAAGAATAAATCAAGTATAGGAAATAAGAAACAAAGAGAATAAGGGTTTCAAGAAAACTCATTTGATTTGATCATACTTCATAAAGCTCGGACCAACTTTCTAGGTCTAGAATTTTCCTCTGCCAACGTTAAAACAACGAAAATAGTTGGGATAGGGCTCTCCTTTGACTCCTAAATGCTCCTTTAAACAATTCATAGCTTCAACCTGCCATAGAAGGATGATAGATCTCTCGGAGCTCTCACCTTCACGTGACTACTCACTGGCCTCTTCTCTTCTGCTCCATCACTTTTTTATCCTCAAGAATACCTCTAAAAGCCACACATTGCTAGATTATTTGGTGATTCCTATGTACTTTTGCATTTCAAACTAATTTGGAGCTAATGATGTAGATTTTCCTAGAGTAACTTCGTTTGCGAGACATAAACAAAAGTGACTGAGGCTTTAGTGTTAGATTTAGTAAGGGCAACATTGAGATGAGGGACCTGGTTAGTCAGATGATTAGATTTAACTTCATAGGGATGAAAAGCTAAAATAAGTCTGCCAATGAAGTAAAAAGGTGATTGGAAAGACATTGCAATTCCCAGCCCCTAAGATTTAGGATTTTATTTCAGGCTTAAGGATGCCTATTAAAAGCGGATCTCTTAAGATGATCAAATGAAGCAAAACTTTTGTTTATTTGGAATATTAAGTTATATTAGAATCTATGATAAAATGGACATTAGGGGCTGGGAATTGCAAGTGCTAATAAAAGCTTTTTTCTTGGCCTTTCTAGCTAGTTACTTTTTGGTTTTGGATGTAAGGAAAGGCCTTTGTGATTTTTCTATTTCTAACCTTGAGGTAAGACGAGTAACAGATTAAAGTGGTTCTTAGGACCTAGTTGATATGTGATTAATTGATTATACATTTATTCCATAACACTTAGTGATTAATGATATGAAACACTTAAGCCATTCATGTTAGTTCATATTTGGGTTTTAGGTACAATTTGAAAGTGAAAGAACTATATTTTAGCTATCTTCTTGAGATTCACACCCATTTTTCTTTATGGAACAAGGATAAAGAATAGAGCTAAAGGAGACAAAAAAAATACCAAAAGGAATGAAGAGTAACATTGTTGTGGCCGTAAGATACATCTCATGGCCATGACAAATAAATCATGGTTGTGAGAGGTGTGTTAGGCCCATGATAAACTTATCATGACCTTGACATTAGTTGTATGGGTGTGATACCCCATGTCACGCCCATGCAATGTGGCTCACGGTTGTGATTCCAATGACTTACACTCATGACTGTGAACAACATATGCACACCAATGAAAGCATGAGAGCTAACCCAAAAACCCTATTTTTTGTTATAAAAAACATTTTGCCGTCGCAACAAATATGAATCGTTTGGAGAAAGAGTGAGGTCTCAATTTCGAGGCTTTGGGAGAATGAAAAGTGGAAAACCTCTCATCCTTTGGAGAATTGTGGAGGACTAGGCTTCCTGATGCCATTTCGGAGGTGATATCAATGCTGAAAAACCCAGTTAAGCATTTCTCTCCATTGTATTGTTATTCTTTCGCTTTTTTTGGATTGTTTACGTTATCTTGTGTGTATTGATTAGGTATCGCATAAGGAAGATATTGATGCTCTATTGGATTATTTCTCATAAGAACACATTGCTAGAACATTGAACATGATACATGATAGTCATGTTTGAATTCATTTTGTAGCAACTCATGCTATTATATCATTCGGGATAACGTAACTTACGTTAAATAATCTTAGCTTATGTGATTATTTCTTAGATTGGTTTGTTTGTCTCACTCGTATGGTGACTGTCTGATTAAACTTAGAGAGCTTATTCTAGGATATTTGTTAGTTAAGGTTAATTAACGAGCTCTTCTTAATTAACTAAGACCTAAGGAGAAACCAGGATTCTAAGAGCTTGTTGTTGATCTACGACCAATAGTTCAAAGAAAGGTGTGAAGACGATAATGTAATGAAGTATGTTTAATTGAGTGTAGGTCGACATAAAACTAAAGAACCGGGTCCTTAAAGAATTCATCATTTTCAAATGTTTTTCTTTAATTTGTTTTCATTATTTCAATTTCATTTTATTTTGTTATTTAAACCAAATCACCCATAACCTAAACATCGATTAATTTCATTTGAAAAGCTTTACACACACTCTCTGTGGGATTGACCTAGACTCACCACTGCTATAGTTGTAGGTTTATTTATTTTGAGTAGTGCTATGACACGCTACAGTAATTTTGGCGTTGTTGTCGGGGAGTGTGGTGCTTTAATTTTTGTTTTTTATTTAATTGGTTTTTCATATATATTTGTTCATAATTTGTTTCTTTTCAGTTATTCTTGATTTCCACTTCCTGTTTGTTTTTAAAAAATTTAAATTACATGGACAAAAGTAATTTTTTTATAACTCATATTCTCATTCCTATAACCATGTTTGGAATGGTCATACTAACTTTAGTTATGGATGGGATAACTACCAGAACTACTTTCATGATAGTTTGCAGGATGCATAGGAATTCCCTTATAGACCAGAAGCTTATTATTACAAATCAAGTCCATCTCTAGAAGAACTAGTTAATGTTGTCACTACTAACACTTTACAATTTCAGCAGGAGGACAGACAATTTTGGTCTAGCTTCCAAGATTTTGAGTGGAAGTAAACTAAGGTACATTTCTAGAAGAATCAGTTAATGTTATTTCTGCTAATACTTTGTAATTACAACAGTTCCAGGAGGATATGATACAATTCCATCAAGATATAACATCTGGACTCCAGAACTTGGCAAGCCAAGTGGGTCAGCTAGCGGAAGCTATCAACTGCTTAGCGTCATAAAGTGAAGACACATAACTATCTCAACCTGAGGTGTACCCAAGGGACATTAGTGCAGAGGCCTTACAGAGTGAAGATGAGCTTGAGAATTTTAAGATTACTACTCAAGGAATTGCTTGTGTGAAAAAAGTGGAGAAGGAGCTCTAAGTGGAAATGGATACATCTTTTAGCTCAAAGCTAAATACTGAGTTCCTAATTATTGTTAAGACTGACTCTTTACCTTTACTTAGCAGGTTAGAGAAATTGAACGAAGAAGAAAAAGGTGAAAAGACATTCAGGATATTTGTAGAGTGCATGGACTCAGTAGAGATTGGAAGTTTGAAGATAGGAAAGACATTAGAGGTGGATGATCATAAATCTAGACCCTACCCAGAACAACCTCGTGTGGAGGAAGAACATGTGACACCTAAAGATCATAATTTTGTCATATGATGAGAAAAACAAGGAGTCGAGATAGCGATAATAAACAAAGGCACTACTTAGGAGGCAACCCAAAGAAAGTTTATTTCTCTTCCTTACATTTTTGGCATTTATTTCTTATATGCTTTTCCGTTATTAATTTTATTTGTTTCTTACTTGTCTTTAAGTTTTCAATCAAAGAGAGATAGAGTTAAACAAATAAAAAACATTTTCTCTTTTTTTTTTTATATTGATTATAAGAATATATAGTCATAATTAGAGTATGAATTGACTAGAAGCATTCATGATAACTTTAGCATGTCCTTTTGCTCTTGTGATTGGTCATGTGCGTTATCTTTAGTAACTAGTGGTAGACAAAAGCCAGAGAGATTTTGACCCTTATTAGACTGACACATTCATATCAATCTCATTATCTTTTGTTTATATGTAGCCTTCATGACATGTACATCTTGACTTTATCTTATATTTATATTTGAGACCACAGTTTTATCACATTCATTAATATGGAAATGATATAGGCATTGTTTGTTTCATGAGCTACATTAGCCAAATAGCCTACCTATTAATGTGAAATTTTCGTTTGTTAAGACCCTTGAGCTTTATTAGCCTTGCTTTTGTGCTAACCAATTACATGCTTTAAACCTAATCAAATGTCCTACCCAAAGCTTAAATCCTGTGGAGCATTTGTTTATTATTAAGTTTGTGGATGTACAAAAGTATAAGAGTGAGGGTGTGCATATGTGTGGGATGGTTATAATTGTTGGTATGACATTTTATGTCCTATCAATGAAATTCCCATGTTGATGCATCTTTTTTCAATTTTTATATGAAAAAAAAAGAAAAAGAAAGAATGAAAAAGAGAAAAGAAAAAGAAAAAGAAAAAGCAAAAGCAAAAGAAAAGAAAAGGAAAAGGAAAAGGAAAAGGAAAAGGAAAAGGAAAAGGAAAAGGAAAAAAGAAAAAAAGTTTAAATAAATGTATCTAGGAGGAAGGGCATACGTTTTGAAAAGTTGTTTATGATTAGTTTCTCATCCTAAAGTTGTATTGAATAGGTAATTTACTTATAATGTTTATGAGGTAGACGTGGCTTTGAACGATCACTCCTTATAGTTTCAATGTATTGATATCATCGATTTTTATGAGTAATTCCTTCTAATTGGCTACGCCTCATATGGGTTATAGTGTGACAACTTGAATTTAAGTTGTTAAATATAATTGTTGCATTCATTTTATCTAATGGTACCCAGTTTTGGATGAATGTTAGAATATGTGCTTGATGTTTCACTGAGTGTTACTTTTGTTTCACTAGCTTGATTTTTTGTTAAGTGTTACTCTTACTTCACTAGCTTGATGACTTTTATGCTACTTTACCCAAATACATCTCACCTTACGCTTGCCTACATTATAACCTTGAAAAGTCTTTTGATTTATGATTATGCATATGAATCTTAGTGATGGAGAAATGAAATGGTATGCAAAGTTGTGGAATGTCATAATCATGAATGATATTTGAGTGTAACTATGGATCTATCTTATTCTTAAATACATTTTGTCCAAGTCTTCCTCTAGATTAATTAGTTTTTAAAGGTGATGAATATTGATTGATCATGAGCAGAAGCATCAAATGTTGAAATCTTGCTATCGTTTTGAAAGTTGTTTCTATTTACTTATGATTATGTATTCTTGGAAGATATGGGAAATGAGTAAATATTTTGGGTCTATGATTTTGATTATGATGTTTGCCCGAGGACAGTCAAAAGCTAAGTGTGGGAAAAATTGATATGTACTTAATTGATTATACATTTATTCCATAATACTTAGTGATTAATGATATGAAATGCTTAAGACATTCACTTTAGTTCATATTTGAGTTTTAGACACAATTCAGAAGCGAAAGAGCTAAAGTGAGTCAAAAGCACTATACTTGAGTCGTCTTCTTGATATTCACACTCACTTGTCTTCACGGAACAAGAAGGAGAAGGATTAAAGCTAAAGGAGACAAGAAAATACCAAAAGGAATGAAGAGTGACATTGTTATGGCCATAAGATACATCTCACGGCCATGACAAATAATTCATGGTCGTGAGAGGTGTGTCATGCCCATAACACACTTGTTATGGTCGTAACACTAGTTGCATGGACGTGACAACCCATGTCACACCCATTCAAGGTGGCTCAAGGTTGTGAGTCCCAAGACTCATACTCACAGCCATGAACAAGATTTGCACGACTGTGAAAGCATGACAACTTATTAAAAACCCTACTTTTTGGTATAAAAACAACATTTTGTTGCCAAAATTGATATGAATCGTTTGAGGAAAGGGTGAGGTCTTGGTTTTGAGTTTTTAGGAGAATGAAGAGGGGCAAACCTCTCATCCTTTGGAGACCTATGAAGGGAAGCCTGACACCAGTTTGAAGGTGATATTGACACCAAATAACCTAGTTAAGCATTTCTCTCCATTATATTGTTGTTCTTTCCCTCTTTTCAGATTGTTTACGTTATCTTGTGTTTATTGATTGGGTATTATGTAAGGATAATCCTGATGCTCTATTGGATTGTTTTTCATGAGAACTCATTGCTAGAACTTTGAATATAATACGTAATAGTAGTGTTTGAATTTGTTTGTGGCATCTAACGGTATTATATCATTAAGGATACAATAATCCAAGCTTGGGTGATTATTGCTTAGATTAGTAGCTTGGGTGATTATTGCTTAGATTAGTCTGTTTTTCTCACTTGTAAGGTGGCTATCCGATTAAACTTAGAGAGCTTGTTCCATTTTATCTGATAGTTAATTAACGAGCTCTTCTTAATTAACTAAGATCTAAGGAAAAACTAAGATTAGCAGAGTTTGTTGTTAACCTACAACCAATAGTTCAAAGAGAGGGGTGAGGACAATAATACACTGAAGTAAGTTTAATTGAGTGTAGGCCGAGATAGAAATAAAAAACCGAGTGCCTAACGAATTCATCATTTTCAAATGTTTTCTTAAATTTGTTTTCATTAGTTTAGTTTCATTTTATTTTCTTATTTAACCCCCCCCCCCCCTAATCTAAACACTGATTGATTTCATTTGAAAAGTTTTATACACACTCTCTATAGGATCGGCCTAAATGCACTACTGTTATGGTTGTAGGTCTATTTATTTTGTGTAGTGCTACATCACTATTAAGAAGGATTAAAGTACAAATTAGAAGTTGCATAGGAAGCAATCACTAGTGGTTTGTTAACTGGCTTTGTAGTTGATAAAGAAGAATTCCTTGTATTGAAAAAGGCCCTTCAAATAGGCAATTAAAGCTTGCTTCAGCTTTAATTTCAATTAACTTATCAGGTGTTATTAGAATAATGTTCATTATTATTAAATGTTACCAAAAGTTTAAGGAAAGAGTGACATCATCAATCATTTTGCTAGTTGCCATATTATCTAGAGACATAACATTTATCCTTATTAATTTCAATTAACTTATCAGGTGTTATTAGAATAATGTTCATTATTATTAACTGTTACCATAAGTTTAAGGAAAGAGTGGCATCATCAATCATTTTGCTAGTTGCCATATTATCTAGAGACATAACATTTATCCTTATTTCTTAGGTTATAATGTTAGATTAAACTTCATTAAAGAGTCGGGAATTGAGGTTTTTGTAAAATGAGGCTCAGGTGGTTCCAATTGATTTCCTAAAGTAAATTTCTTCCCAATTGGATTCCAAATCTGATAATAAAAGGATTGTTATGGATTTTAGGGGTAAGAAAGGAATACTTTATATACCATCAAAGCCCTATCATTATCTAATCTATGGATCTTTAGAGTTTCAAGTACAGACTAATTAAAATCAACGTCCAATCAAACCTTAGTATAACCAATTCTCCTCAGCCCAACAGTATGTTTATCACGACACAAAGGTTTTTCAATGGAACTTGCTAGGTATTCAAGTCCTATAGTGGAATAATACTTTAGTGGGATAAAATGGGAGGTGTTTCACACCTCTTTTGCAAATTCCATACTTGGTTTCAATTGAGAAGTAGTGATTTCCCATTTAAGTGCTCAAGGTCTTATTCTAGGACTTTCACCATATTAGATACATTAGTGAACCTGAATTGAAAACATTCTTCCTCAGTAGCTAGAATCAGTTTTAATCCTAACTTTTTCTATTTTTCTCAACTTTATCTTCACTTGGGAAAAAAAGGGTCTCATGTTAATAAAGTAGCAACTATGGTAACTACTCGTCAAATGCTATGACAAAGAATAGTTGAACAAATATGAAGCGTGTTATGGGCTGCATTCAACAAGCATACACTATCTGTAACACGATCTTTAGAGCAAATTCCATAACAAAAAGGATTCATATATTTCCCCTGCAGAACAGTGGAACAGGATTCATACATCATTATATGGAAACCATTACAATATGAGACTTACGCCCACCACGGAGTATCTCCAGTTCTAAAATCTGTTTCAACCCAGGGGACAAATACCACCTTCCCTTCATCTATATCCGCATGAGCCAATGCAAGAGACTGTGCCAACAAAATGGAAGAAAATGATTGTCAGGCAAGCCAAGAGAATTTTCATTAATAATACAGAGTGCTTCAACTTCAAGTATGTTCAGATACTATTGCGTGTGATATTCGTGCTTTTACTTAGCATCAGTATGTATTGAAGAAATAACTCATTTAGGAGAACATATAATATGAATACATTCGCTTGAAAAAGGTGATGCGTTCAGCAATATAGAAATGCATTCTACTAAATAGGTTGCCAAAAGGTGATAGTTACTCTTCTTCTTTAAAGACAAACTACATTGAAATTCTCTCATGATTGGTCATGTTACATTTTACAGTCTAACAGACAAATCGTTGGAAACTAACTTAATGATTAGAAAGTAGTTCTAAGTTCCTAGTTCAGTGGTTTGAAATGATATTGAACCAATCACGAAGCAAATGGTTTGATTCGCTTACCAGAGGAGCTGGACCTCTTACAACTTTTCCTTGTTCATTGTATTGGGAACCATGGCAAGGGCAAATGAACTTGTTCTCGGCTGAGTTCCACGGCACAACACACCCAAGGTGTGTGCAGACACCATTAATCCCATATGTTGCAAGGGTTCTATCTTTCTCCACAATAAGGTAGGTCGGGTCTCCCTAAATTCCATCCAAGCATTTAAACATATGTCATTCTTGTAATTTCTATCTATATGAATTTTCCAGACACCCATAAGCATATACTTTTAGCCATTAAAAAAGTAAATCTGCTTGGAAGTACTCCAAAGAGCTAAAGTTCAAAATTTTCAAGTAAAGCAAAATGGTAAAACTTTCCAATTGATCCCTACTATTAGAACAAAGGGATAGCATTGCTTTAAGGGAAAAAAAAGTTGTCTCCCATTTATAAAAATTTCTGCATGAATAACTAATAAAGTTTCATCACCTTCAATCCCTGAGTAAGTGTTCGGTCTCCAGGTCCATGAGTCTTGAGCCATTGGTCTGCAACAACATCATTACCAACAGCATCCTTCGCAATGGTACCCCCACCAGCACCTCCGGTCCTGACATATATTTCCAGGCAAAATGGGAGGAGGGAAGAAGTTCACTATAAGCAAAACTTTTACGGAAGTTGACAAAATAGAAATTTCCAGGCAATTTGATGATTCGTAAATTAAATCAAAGAAAAACTTTGCAATAACACCCAACTAAACTGACTGGTCATTTAGCATATTCTTTCCTGCCTCTAGAATTGTTTACTGCATATTTTCAGTGAAGATTAGTGCCTCCATTTAACTGTAATACGTATGCCATTTCATTCGGCAACTGGAAAAAAAAAAATCATTCTTTAAGATTTGGTAAAAATCAAACTTAAAAATAGCAATTTGGTTGCGTTTGAGGAGACATACCAACACAATCAGCAATTTGTAGTTATGGTTTTCTCCTTGAAATTTGAATGGGAAGAAAGTATTTGATATAAACAGAGCTTAGTTGGTAAACTTGATATAGTCCAAATCCCTCATCAGAATCTTATAGTTCTGATTACAATTAGAAATTTTAACAACAGCGAATACAAAGAAAGGAATAAGTATAGTACTTTCGAATTTTGTAGGATGAAAAAAAAAGTTCTGCTAATAGCCACTAATTTCCATGGAAAGAGTCATGATAACACCATTCTCTGCCTCTTATATTAAATTGACAAAATGTTGACATGAACAAGATACAAATGAAAAGAATGATAAACAAGTGCAAAAAAAAAAGTTCTGCGATAATTTCATGGGGGTTATAAAATAAAAGGTAATCATTGCTTACCCAGGTGGAACAAAGAAGTAGGTATACGGGAGCAGCATTCCTGCACTGGGGAGTGAAATAGTGCCAAGAAGAAGCAGGTTCATGAGCTTCCTCTTACCCATGTCAGGGACTCTATCAGCAGGAATACTGGTGGCCTGGCATGCGATCCTCATCCGTTTGTCCTTTGATACCATATTATTCCTCGTTAGCTTCGCAAACCCGGCATGTGTGGGACAAAAGATGCCACTTTTGCTGGAGCATAGCTGGTAAACGATAGAAGCAAATACAAATATTATAAGAAAAATTTAAGTGAAATCAAGATGGATAGAACATGAGGAGAAATGCTTCATGTGACATTCACCTGTGAGGGTGTTGCGGGGGAGAGAGTAGTGGAAGCCATGGATAGGATATGTTTGGACAGGAAATGGGAAACGTTCTGTGCTTCAAGGGATGATATTGTGCGGAGTGATGAAGTGCAGGGACATGCAAGAATACGGTCAAAACCACAACGACCACAACCGTACTAGATAAGGCGCATGACATTAGCCATAGCCACATGTTCATAGATGGCGCTGTGTTTTAGAATAATCCTTCTAATGGACTGTATACGCAGGCTTGTGACGATCCAGTATGGACTTTCTTCTATGTGATCCACTACACATGAAATAACTCGAATGCTGGTCCAGTTGCTAATTATCTGACCTTTGAGGCTTTCTTGCTCGGCCTACGTGATTCGATGTGCTAACTTTAAGGCCTAAGCCTTTAAAAATCATGATCCTTATTCCCACCATCGGCCACAATGAGCGTCCATGCTTTATAACAATACCTTCCAAATTGGAGTAAATAAAAGAAGAAACAGTGCATGCCGACAACAGACAATAGCGGCAGTCGAGACTAGAACTACAGAGAATCAAAATGATGGTGGGCCATTGTATATCCAAAAATGGAAGTCGGGTTTTCAGCCCTCTACAGCTAGAATTTCCTCGATGGTTACTTGGGTGCGTTTTATTTAATTTCCAATGGAATTTTATCGTGATGAATTCTTATTTGCAGCGGCTAGTGCTGTTGGAACGCCTATTAAGGTAGATAGACAGACATCCATGGCTACTAGAGGACGTTTTGCTAGAGTTTGTGTGGAATTGAATCTTGACCAACCTCTTGTTCCTAAGGTATTTATTGGTGGTGCATGGCGACGTGTTGAGTATGAAGGCATTATAGGGGTTTGTTTAGGTTGTGGCCGTGTCAATCATCGTATCGAAAATTGTACGGAGGTTGTAGTTCCAGTGACGACTGAGGCCGCGAATGCTGGTGGTACTACGGATATAGAGATGGTTGTGGATAGTTCGCATTCTAAAGAAGATATCTTTGGCCCATGGTTGGTTGCACAGCGTAAACCAAGGCGTACTGTTCGATGTAAGTCTTCTTCAATTTCTCAGGAGAAGAAAGTATCTAACATTATCACTGGGTCTAGATTTGACTCTTTACAGGTTGTGGATAGAGTGGTTGTTTAGGCGGATAAGGGCTCGGTTGGGTCTGACATGAGGATTCCTAGCGTGAGTGGGACTATGGGTCCTAGAGATAAAGGGAAGCAGCCTAAGGTGGTTAAGAGGGTTGGGAGGTCTGGTCGTGAGAAGAGTCAGTTTCGGAATGGGCCTGTTGTTAGTAGGCCTGTTTCTGAGGGTCCACTGGTGGTAATACCGAGAGAAGAAACTTTGGAGGTTGGACAAAATTCTGGGCAGCACGTAGAGGGTATGGTGTCTGATGCATCGGATCAGTTCTTAGTAGGGGTGACTCAGATTCCTAACTTTCCGTCAATGGGGGAGACTGTGCTGCCAGTGATTGATAAAGTTGGTGGTCAGGTGGTTGCCAAATTTGCTTCCAATGAACCGAAACCTCTTGACCCGATTGCTGGTGATGTCATTGTGGGTGAGATTCCTGGGGTACCTTCAGACACTCTGCCCAACCCGGTGGCCTGTGGGGTGGTTGCTGCGGTTTTTTCGGGGAATAATGTTGTTATTTTCGATGAGAATGAGGATTGTGTTGGTCGCTGTCGGAGTCGAAGCCCGCCTAGACAGTTGTAAGATTCTGGCTCTTTTTTCAACTCTATTTTTAATGGATTTAAAAATAATTCAGTGGAATTGTGGTGGAGCTGCGAAGAGAGGTTTTTTGACCCATGTCAGAGAATTATGTCGTCTTTATTGTCCAGACATTCTCATTATTGTGGAGCCTCGAATTTCGGATGCCAAAGCGATTAGGGTGGCAAAGAAGGTTGGTTTTTCTGACTTCTTCCTTTCTCATGCTGTTGGTTTTGCGGGTGGCGTTTGGTTGTTTTGGAATAAGAATGTTTGTGATCTCTGTTTGCTACGGATGGATACTCAGTTCATCCATTGTTCAGTTGTTGTTCGGGGAAGCAGTAGTTGGTTTCTTACTGCGGTGTATGCTAGTCCTATTCGTAGTAAGCGAGATTGTTTCTGGACCCAGATGTATGATCTTGCAGATTCTATCGATGCGTCGTGGTTGTTATTTGGTGATTTTAATGACATTGCCTATGCCCATGAAAAAAAAGGGGGTGATGTACCATCTGTGGAAAATTGTGGTAGATTTTTACGGCATTGGAACTATTGTTCTCTTATGGATTTGGGTTGTGCGGGTTGTCAGTTTACTTGGACACGCTCCATTGCTAGGTTGGGTGTTATACAAGAACGTTTGGATCGGGCTTTGTGTAATGCCGATTGGCGGTTGAGATTCCCTGAAGCTTCTGTTATGTCTTTGTCTCGGCTTGCTTCTGATCATTTTCCTCTGTTATTGTCCTTGCGAGGTTTCTCTTCATTTCCTTTGGCGCGGCCGTTTCGTTTTGAGGCTGCTTGGACTTTACGGGAGGATTTTGAACAGGTTGTTTCCTCGGCATGGTTTAAGCCTCATGCTTCTATTTCTGATGCTCTTTTGTCGGTTCAGGAACAAGCTGTTTGTTGGAATAAGGAGAATTTTGGGAATATTTTTAAAAATAAGAGGGTTTTACTACAGCGGATAAAGGCTGTTCAGTTGGCTATTTAACATCACCCCTCTTCTTACCTCTTGTTGCTTGAAAAAGACTTGTTATGTCAATATGATTTATGTTTGAAACAGGAAGAGACACTTTGGTTTCAGAAGTCTCGGGCTGCCTGGATTAAGGATGGTGATCGATGTACTAAGTTCTATCATGTGATTACTAGGGTTCGTCGGAAACAGAATAAAATTGAATGTTTGAAGAATGAGGCTGGGGAATGGGTGTCTGATCCAGCTTTATTGAAGGATATGGCAGTGGGGTTCTTTGAGAAGTTGTTCTCGAATGATGGGAGCTTCAATACTGTGGGTTTTGCAGGTTTGAATTTTCCTCGGTTATCTGAGACGGCAGTGGAAGATCTGTTGAAACCCGTTACTCGGGAAGAAGTTTGGCTGGCTGTTTCGAGTATGGGTTCTTATAAGGCCCCAGGGCCGGATGGTTTTCAACCTATCTTTTTTAAGAAGTATTGGGACGTGGTTGGTGAAGAGGTTTTCCAGTTTGTGTCGCACACTTTTAATTCTGGTGAGATGGATGCTAAGGTCGCTAAGGATTTTATTGTGCTTATTCCTAAGGTTCAGGCTCCAGAATCGCTTTCTCAATTTCGGCCTATTACACTTTGTAATGTGTTGTATAAAGTGGTTATGAAGGTTTTGTCGAATCGTTTAAAACCTTTTATTGATAGCTTGGTTGGCCCGTTCCAGAGTAGTTTTATTCCTGGTCGTACCACAACTGATAATATTATTATTACTCAAGAACTACTGCATTCTTTTAGGAGGTCTAAAAGTAAAGTGGGTCATTTTGCTTTGAAGGTGGATTTGGAGAAGGCCTATGACAGGGTCAATTGGGACTACCTGCGTTTTGTATTACAGGTTTTTGGTTTCCCTTCTCGGTGGGTTAATCTGATTCTAAGTGCTCTTTCTCAATCTTCATTGGCTATTCTATGGAACGGAAGCCCCTCTGAGTCATTCTCTGCCACTCGAGGGCTTTGCCAGGGTGATCCACTCTCACCTTATTTATTTGTTCTTTGTATGGAAGGTTTGACTATGCTTATTCAGCGAGCACTGACGAGTAAAAAATGGATTCCGGTTAGAGCATCGAAAGGGGGACCAGGCATTAGTCATTTACTCTTTGCTGATGACTTGTTGATTTTTGGTAAGGCTTCAGCTAAACAGGTTAGAGTGGTCCGGGAGGTGTTGGATGTATTCTGTATGGCGAGTGGGCAGCGGGTTAATTTTTCTAAGTCAAGAATTTATTTTTCAAAGTCTGTTTCCCGGGTATTGAAAGCTCGGCTGCAACAGTCGCTGGGAGTAGCAGTTACTTCTGACTTGGGCAAGTATTTGGGTGTTCCGCTATTGCATGGTCGTGCTTCCATTGCGCATTATCGGAATATTGTGAGTTCGGTGGAGACCAGGCTGGCTAGTTGGTGCTTAAAATTTTTGAGTCTCGCCGGGAAGGAAGTGCTTATTAAGTCTTCTATTTCTTCATTACCCATTTACACGATGCAAACGGTTTGGTTACCTTCTGCTATTTGTGGTAGTTTAGATCGTTTGGCTCGTGATTTTTATTGGGGTTCCTC
>JAOQMR010000009.1:2313040-2359594 GCA_027563865.1 Erythroxylum pelleterianum | reverse complement strand
CAGCCAGCTTCTCAGAAGGGTGGCCCAACGCCGGTGCGCACAAGGAGTCACCACATTGGATGAACTCCCACACTGCCGCTGCCGGGACTCGAACCTGAGGCCTTGATCTCAACTTGCCCTCCCAATGACCAACTGAGCTACTCATGCGGGCAGTCAGAATCTGATACTAATTTTAGGGAAAGTTGGTCTATTTTTTTCTAATTTTTTTATTTTTCTTCCAAATAAAAATAAAAAACTGTTTAATTATTAATGTTAATATAGTTATATTTTTATCACCGATAATAATTACATATTAGCTAAAACTTAAAGGTAAATTTTTTTAATTAAATAAATTTATTTAATATCTTATATAATATTTATTAACAAATTATTAATAAAATTATATCATTTTATTAAATTAAATAATTTTAAAATCAAAATTTTATTTATAAATTAATATTTATTTGAAATATATTTTAATTATTAAATCAAATTTTATTTGAGTATTTATATTTTTAAATTTAATTATATCTATTAATAATAATTAAAACTTAATTACATATAATTTATTATAAAAATTAAATTATTAATAATTTTTATTGATAATTAATTTTAATTTATTATATATATAATGTTGAATTAAAGTATTCATAATTTTTATTAAAAATTAAAAATTAAATAAATATATTTAAATCATAGTAAATCAGATTATGAAAAAACCGAAACAGGAAACAAACACTACTTTTTATAGTTTTCATAATTTTTGAAAACTATAACTTTTTATAGTTATCAAATCAAAAGTAGAAAATCAGAAATAAAAATAAAAATAGAAATAAACACCCCATTAGTTATAATATGGTATTATTTTGATTAATTTATTAAAATTAAAAATAGCTTCTAAATTTTATAACATCATAAAATATTCTCTTAATATATTTTATTATTTAATTTGAATTTTATTTTAACTCTACCTTAAAAATTATATTACTATAAAATAAAACAATAACTATTTTTATTTTTATTAACATTGTTTATCATACATAAATAAATTAAAAATGATATAAAATACTTAAAATAATACAATTAATTACATCAATCTTCATTTGAAACATCGATCCTCTAAGAATAAAGCTTAAAGACCAATTACTTGGATCTCGTTATTACATTTGTACATATTTCCTGGCATGAACATTCTTGCACCTCACATAGTTTCTATGATAAAGCACCAAATATTCTCCACCAACATGCAAGGGAACAGTTGCGTATGCCTTTAGTACCATGAGATATATGATTCTTGTGCATATAAAGCACATTCTATCAGAATGTTACACTTGGTACAAAGAAGAATGACACGGATAACCATTTTGAAGTAACAATATTGTTTTACATAAAATTTAGAATAATGCATATATTTAGTTAGGTAAACGTTTGAATGTTTAAAAGTTGAATATTTAGAACATAAAATAATATTGCAATAAAAGTATATATGTTTATCCAACAACAATAATTATGTCATAAAAGCGATTTATTAGTAACCTTTGTTATCCTACATCTTATGTAGGCAAAAGATTGACAAAAAAGATGATTGAACAAAGTGCAGACTATGTATGGGTAAGGAGAGAATGGAAAACAATATCAAACGTACCGTTTCTAAGAAATTCAAAGGTTAAGGAAATAGGAGGAATGATAAGAATAATAGACTGAAATTCGTTGCAAAAATAAATTGAACTAGTTATGATTCAACATGTGCAATTTTGTAACTACAACTTGCGATAATTACTGAAAAAGCAAAATTACCAACAAAAAAAAGCTTCATTTAATTTGGCTAGAAAAGCTTGTGAACAGGGAAAGGAATTCAAAAAAATATTAATTGAATCTTCTATAACAACACAAGGAGAAAACAAAAAGAAATTCTTTTTTTCAAATTTCTTCACCACAAACATTAAAAATCGTTTCACTACAATAAATATCACTTTTGGTTATGCTTTTTTTTTGCTACAATTTAAGATTCATAGCTAAAAGTAACTTTTTGGCTACAGATTTTGAAAATTGTAGCCTACTGAAAGAGTAATTTTAAAATTTTTATTTTTGCAAGTTTTGTAAGATTATTACCTATGTTTGTTCAACTACAATTTTATTTTGGTAGCTAATAATTTTTAGTTGTTTAACTACAATCAATACAAGAAAATAAGGAATTGGCGACGGAAAAATCACGACGGAAACAAACCGTTGGAAATTACCGACGGTTTTTATTTATTCGTTAGAAAAGTTAATGGGAAAAATATAATTTAACGACGAAACAATACCACTGGCAATCGCTACAAGAAAATAAGGAATTGACGACGGAAAATTAATGATGGAAAACAAACTGTTGCAAATTACCGACGATATTTGTTTTTCGGTCGAAAAAGTTGACGTGAAAATATAATTTAGCGACAGAACAATTACCGTTGGCAAATAAGGCGAGAATTGATGGCGGAATAATAAAGTTTTAAATTTTTCGACGGAATATTAGGGACGGAAAATTCTATCGGTAAAATTCCAACATATACTTCATCGTCTGGTAGCGGTTGAACATTATTAACTTAAAGGAAACGACATCGTTTGGTGTTAAACTTTAAACACACCCGAAGGTCCCTCACCCCCTCCAATTCCCCTTGCCGGCTCTCCTTCTTTTTTCTTCCTCCCTGCTGTATCTTCTCCTCCGGCGATTTCTCCTCTCCCATCCGCCATCTGTCGTCGGCCTTGTCTTCATTCCTACTGTGTCAGAAGCTCGACGTCTTCTCCCATCATTGTTGCATTTTTGTGGAGGTAACATTTCACGGTTGTATTTTTTGTTATTTTGATTTGTTTGTGTCTTTGATTCGTTTGGTATGTTTTCGTATTTTGTGAATGGATATGAACATTTAAGGTAGAAATCTTAGTATTAGAAGGTTCAGTTCTGAAATTTTTATGTGATGTTAGGATGATTTGCTCATGCATATTAGGTGTTTGACAAAATGCCTCTTGTGAGAAAAAAATGTCTTTTTTGTGAAGGTGGACTTTATTTGTTAAGATTGACCTATCTACCATTGTAACATATTATATAAGAGCATCTTAAAAGTCCTATATGTTAGGCTTAAGTAGGTGTTACCATATATTGTAAACCAAGCTTAGGCTACTTTGATTGAGGGCAAGTGCATGATAATGTGCTAATAGTTCAATAGTTAGTCAAGAATTATGAGCTCAAAGGTTCATGAAAGAATTTTGCTCTTAAGGTTAATGTTCGTAAGGCTTTTGATAGAGTGCAGTGGAACTTCATTATTCTTTCTCTAAGAGTTATGGGATTCTTAAAAGACATTTCTTATAAATGAATCAATATATATAAATAACCTCATTTAGTAAGGTTATGAATGAAGAAACATATATTATTTTCTAATGGGATAGAGGAATTACGCAGGAGGATCTCCTATCCTCTTACTTATTCATGATTTGTATAGAAATTCTTTGTAGAATCATTCATAACAACATTAGTAATGATAAATGTTTAAATTCCATAAGAAATGTTCCATATAATAGATTACTCATCTTACTTTTACATATGATCTCCTTTTATTATGTAGGACTAACAACTCCTCAATATTTTTTATGATGAAATCTTTAGATGATTTTAGCCAATTCTTAGGCTTATGCATTAACAAGGAAAAGAGCTTCCTAATGGCCTTAATTGATTTTGTGTAATTTGTCAAGGAATTATAAAACATCACTAGTATGTATTTAATGTCCCCTTCATTTAAATATGTAGGATTTTCTGTCCCTTCAATAAGAATCACCTATTATGATTGTCATCATCCCATTGATTGAATTAGAAGAAAGCTAGGAAACTATGTAAACAGAAGTTTGTTATTTCCTAAAAGAGTTCAATTAATTGAATATGTAACGAACAATCTATTCATCTACTAGTCCTCACACCTTATACTCCTAAAGAAACTAAGCTAGGAAGTTGAGAAGCTTGTAAGAAACTTCATATAGCTTGGAGACATCGAGACCAAACCTTATATTAAGGTTTGTTAGGAGAGGATTTGTTTACCAATGGACGAGGGAGGCATAGGGATCATATCGATACAACAAGTGATATTAAGTTTCTCTAAATGAATATAGGGTGTGTATTGTATAACTATGGAGGAAAAGAAATCAAATAGTCTTCAAGAATACAAGCAGTGACCTCAAGGATATATAACTTATAAATCTTTCTATAATTAGAGAAATGGTCTTGGTGAAAGGTACCTGAGATGGTTTATAAATCTTTCTATACTAAAGCTTATATCATAAATCATATCATAAATCTTACCGCTATATTATGTAGACTTTTTGAGTGAAAATAAGCATAGTTGATGTCCTTCATTATAGCACTCATTCATCTATCCGTCTCTTTACTTTCAATGATAAAGATATCCTCTATGTTTCAATTAGTCAATTCTTTAATATCTACCACCTTTAAATCAATACTGCTCACTATTGATCCTAACATATTCGTTTAATATGATTGTTTTTATATATCCAGTTTTCTAAACTATGAACAATTTTGTTATTGGTTATAGGAACTAATTTGTTGGCAGTATTTCTATTTCGAAGGAGATTGATAATTTACTACTTTAGCAGGTATTCAAATGAAATTCATTTCCTTTTATTTTTGACAATGTCAACAATGAATTTCTAGACATTTTAATCGAATTTGTATCACTTTCTATATTTTTCATTCTAGCTTCGTCATCATCTTGCTTGACATACTTCAAGAAGATCCTTCTTCGTGTCGGTTGAGGTAAGTGATTTTGTTATTTACTACATTTTTGTGAACTTGGTTTAATTTGGGTGGATCTACAGGAAACAATCTCTCTACTATGTAGGGGTAAGGTTGCGTACTATTAGACCTCCCCAAACTCCGCTTTATTGTGGGACTTCGGACTGGGTGTGATGATAATGATGGTTTAATTTGGGTATTTGGCACTAGTACATATTATATTTGGCACTAGGTTATATTTAATATAGTTAACTATCAAACTTCTAACATTAATTCTCTTCTAACATGTATGATTACCAACATATATGTTAGATCTTCAGTTTTACAATATTTTGGATCTGAACCCAATAAATCTTAACCCATAACCCGTGATGGAGCTCCCGTGAGGCTTATCGGTGAAAAATACCAGTAGCTTAGGAGTCATAGCGAGAACTTGTTCTCTTGATTCACAAGTCTTATATTAGATGTTTTGTCATCTTTGGAAAACATGAATGATACTAAATATGGAATCACCATTTTAAATTAACAATTTTGTAAAAATTAGTAATATTGATAGATCTTGGATGTATAGACGATTAACACCTGATGGTTTCATTAATCCTTAATTTGTTGAGGGAGTTGAAGGTTTTATTCATTATGTATGTTCTCAAAAAGCATATATGGATGGGCCAAAGATCAAATGTCCATGTAAAAAGTGCAAACACAAATACTTCCTTCCTATTGATGAAGTTAATAGGCATTTACTAAGAAAAGGGTCTATCCCCAATTATTTTGAGTGGACACGACATTTGGGATTTTGGTTTCGACGCGATCATACATAAAGTATGGGAGAGGTAAGCTCGTACACGTTATTGTGATTTTATTGGTGCAATACATAAGTCTGGTGTACGACCGCCTTATAGTTCTAAGCAAATATGGAGTCATTGGCAGGAGTATTGGACATCACCTGAGGCAATGTCCATCTCAGGGCGTAACTCGACCAATAGACGTGGAGGCCTAGGGGGAGAGAGTCTTCCCGTACATACAGGAGGATCAATTACCCACCATGAGCATGCAGAGATATTTGTAAATATCTAAACTTGACACATATATTCTAATTGTTTTACTTTGTTATATTTCACTTTAAATTGATGAGTGGATGTTGAAATGAAAATATGTGTATTATGCATAATAATAATGGTATAAATGTTTTGTTTCATATATGGCTATGTTTGGTTTCATATATGGCTATGTTGAGTTATTTTATTTCTTAAATTTTTATAAATTCTAGTTCACATATAACATTTTATTCTTATGTTGGAAAAGTATATGGGCATGAGGCCTACACCTCGTCAGCTATTTTTGCACACTCACACTAAGAAGCATGACGGTGTGACATTCATCAACAGTCGATGTAGAAAATTGACTGTATATGAAATTAATAATTTAATATTATTTCTTAATAATTTTCACTTACGAATATAAACATTGCTTCCTAATAGGACCAAATACAAGAAAGCATTTAGCAACAGTCTCAGCAAACAAGCTGTTGATGAGAGTCAGACGTATCTTGATGCAGTGGATGGTAGGGACTGTCGTGGAAGGATCTTCGGGCTAGGTTCATTTGTGAACACATGTTATTCGCAATGGTCCACGTCAAGTGTAGCAGCATCTAATAGACAGTCACAAACCGATCAAGTCAATCTGCTTCAGACCACATTGGACACATTGATGTACTATATAGCTCAACTGAGATATGAGGTGGATGAGTTGAAGGAAAGGGATAGTAGCACCTCAAAGCACCCGCGGTCACCAGGACATTAGGATTGTTGTAGTCATTTACTTTGAATTACAAAGACTTATTATGCACACTATAATATTTTCATTATCAATCAAGATAATTTTAACTTTATATCATCAATCAACTTTCCGTTTAAACAAATTAAATATATAAAAATCAAAATATTATGCACAAATAATTCATAACTGTTGAAATTATGCATTAATCATAAGATTATGAAATAAAATTTAATGTAGGGATTTTTTTAAATTTTCTTAATTTACTTTATTGAAGGAAAAAAATTATATTGCTAAAATCCATTATATTTATCAACTGAAAACATAAACCATCAGTAAAATCCATATTTACCGTCGGTTACTTTTTGTTCCGTCGGTAATATTACAAACCGTCAGGATTTTCTAAACTATGGTTTACCGACGGTCAACCGTAACTGTCGGAATATCATCGACGGTATTTTGTTACCGTCGGTGAATATTACGACGGAATACTTATATCCCTAGGTAATTTTACCAACGGTTTACTGCAAATCTGTCGGTAAATTTACCAACCCGACGGACCCATAATAATGCATTAGTAAATTTACCTACAATCAATCGTCAGTAAATTTACCTACGACTGTTTTAACAATGCATTTGTCCGTTGATTTTGTCGGTCGCTAATTAATATTATCGACGAAATGCAAACATATTCTGTCGGTAATTTCCATTGAAAAACAATGTTTTTCTTGTAGTGGATTTTATTTTCATAGCTAATAATTTTTATTTAGGCTTTTCACTGTGATCAAATTTTCATAGAAAAAATTTTTTAGCAACAAAATAATTTTCGTAGCTAAAACTCAAATCTAGTTTAGCTATTAGTTACATTTTCTAATATTTTTAAGGAAAAAGTTTTAGCTACGAAATTGTTCTAACTGATATAGTTAAAATTTTATTTTCGTAGCTATAAGTCAAAGTTCCAGCTATCGGCTACAATTGTTAGTTTTTGTAGGTAAAAAGTCTTTTTCTACGAATATATTTTTGTAGCAAAAACCCACAAATTCTTGTACATTAACACGTGCCTTTATAACCCTCCCTTTAGCCAAAATTTAATCTTCTTGCCTTCTCGAATTCCCTGAGAATTGTAAAAGACTTTTAAGAAAATGTGAAACAAATAAAACAAAAAGGCAGAACTAGTACTTTATTGAGTGACTAATTGTGAAATGTCAACATAGCAGATATTTTTTGATGCTAGAAATGAGTTTCGATGGGAGGTATCTTGTAAAATCCTCTTTGTTGAAGAACAAATCAGTGCACAACAAATCTGTTCACTAAAGTCTAATCACCCCTTGCTTTCAATGGATCGATTTTTTTTCTTCAAGGTTTTTAGTCTCATTCGACTCAACTCTCTTTCTTTATTCTCTTTTACTCATTTTCTGTTAAGAAGATATTAGATGAATGTGTGATTGTATATGCCATGTGTTGTGTAAAGGTTGCTCAAAATTTCTATTGAAATTAGATGAAAATGGAGACAGTAGCGATGTCCTGATAGTCCATACAAGATTAGGCAAATCGATAATTTTGAAACAGTCATCGATTGCGAAAGTTCCATTTGTTCTTTATGACGATGATGGAGCCATTACGTTGAGTAGGCATTTGTTCGAATTTGAGTTTTTTAATACCATTTGATTTAGCTTATTTAGTTTTTGGGATTTAATTTTTGGGTTAATTACTAAAAAACTCCTAAACTTTACACAAATTTGTAATTATAGCCTAAACTTTAAAAAGTTACAATTAAATATTTGAACTTCTAGTTTTTCTCAAATATAACTTAGCGATAGTGTCTCCGTTAACGAAGTTGACGTGACATCATATTTTAATAAAATTAAATAAAACAATTAATAACTTACTTTTCACTACTTTTCTATCACCCACCCAAAACCCTAAATTAATTTATCTATATTTTAATGAGGGTAATTTTGATGGCGTAGTTAAAGTCCCTCTTCTTTTTTTTACTCACTCATTTTAAACGCAGTCCCAATTTTTTTCAATTGAAAATTTTCCATTTTCTTTTCTCTTACTAACTTCATTACAAGAGTTAAGACATTTAGTGACAACTTTTTTGTGACTAACTATGATTTCATCACCGATATGAGGTTTTTTGTGACAAAACAATCGATTGACACTTTTGTTTGAATTAGCTATGATGATTTATTTATTTTATCACTAATACATTGGTACTTGTGACAATTTAGTATCTTTCACAATTAAATTGTCACTATTAATATATTAATAGTGTCAATTTTTTATTTATCATTAAGTTCTGTCATTAAAAGAATATGCGACTTGGTGCCAAAATAATTTTGGCAGGAATGAATTGTAATTATGACAAAACATATGTCTATTTGTTGTGACAAAATATATTTTGGTCACTAATATTTTTCTTTTATTTTGACGAAATAGTTCACCGTCACACGATATTTTACTTGTTGTGACGAAAACTTTTGTCAATAAAAATTCAATTAGTTAGTGTCTACTTAATATTGTCACAACAATTGAACTATCACTATGGCCACTACTATTTGTAATTTAGTGACAACTATTTTGTAACTAACTATGATTTCGTCATAAATATGAGGGTTTTTGAAACAAAACAATTGATTGATATTATTGTTTAAATTAATTTTGATGATTTATATTTTTGTCACTAATAAAAATGTAGTATCTTTCACAATTAAATTGTCACTATTAATATATTAATAGTGTCAAAATTTCTTTTAACACTAAGTTTTGTTACTAAAAGCATATGTAATTTGATGCCAAAGTAATTTTGGCGAGAATGAATTGTAATTGTGATAAAACATATGTTAGTCACAAATATTTTTTTTTGTTGTGATAAAATATAGTTTGGTGACTAATATTTTTCTCTTGTTATGATGAAAAGGTTTATCGTTACATGATATTTTATTTTTTCTAATGAAAACTTTTGTCAATAAAAATTCAACTAATTAGTGTCTACATAATATTGTCACAACAACGGAACTATTATTATAGCCACTACTATTTGTAATTTAGTGACAACTTTTTTGTATCTAACTATGGTTTCGTCATAGATATAAGGTTTTTATGACAAAACAATTGATTGACACTATTGTTTAGATTAACTGTGATGATTTATGTTTTCACCACTAATACAATGGTAATTGTGACAATATAGTATCTTTCACAATTAAATTGTCACTATTAATATATTAATAGTGTCAAAATTTATTTTATCACTAAGTTTTGTCACTAAAAGCATATGCAATTTGACGCCAAAGTAATTTTGGCGGAAATGAATTGTAATTGTGACAAAACATATGTTGGTCACTAAAATTTTCTATTTGTTGTGATAAAACATAGTTTGGTGACTAATATTTTTCTCTTGCTGTGATGAAATGGTTTACTATTACATGATATTATACTTTTTTTGACGAAAAATTTTGTCAATAAAATTTCAATTTGCTAGTGTCTACCTAATATTGTCACAAAAATGAAACTATCACTATGGTCACTTCTATTTGTAATTTTTGTGACAAGAAGTTTTGCTGTTTCTTAATCAACTTTTTATTACAAAGGTTATTGTCAATATAAAGGTAACAAATTAATGATAACTTTTTCTTGTTATAATAACATATTAAAATTAACCGCTCTAATGACTAATTTTGTCATTATTGTACAAATTTTAAGGACTAGAAACTACTTATGACGGTTTTTTCTTTAATATTATTGTTTGCAAACAAGTTTAAATATTTTTCTTATAAAATATTCAAACTAAATATATTAATAATCTAAAAGTAATATTTTACATATCAATAGGTATTTGCTGAACATAACTTTGAAATTTCATCAAAATAAAAATTAAAATAAATAAATGTTTAAATATAATGAAAATCTTGATCCAAATATTAAGCAAAACTCTTAACCTATTCAAAATTTTAAAGCAAAGTTCTTGCCAATGCTCAATCATTGTCATCGTCGCCTTCCTCATCTTCACTTGCTGAATTTGTCTCATTATCATTCATAAAAATAAATAATTAAAATAATATTGATTTAATTCAAATTTTGATTATATTGAAATTGAATAATCAAAAATCGATATCATGGGAAAAAAATGAGTATGACCACATTGAAGTTTATAGGGTGTTCCATCATAGTCTAAACTCA
The DNA here is from genome assembly GCA_027563865.1 of Erythroxylum pelleterianum. Taxonomy (NCBI): domain Eukaryota; kingdom Viridiplantae; phylum Streptophyta; class Magnoliopsida; order Malpighiales; family Erythroxylaceae; genus Erythroxylum; species Erythroxylum pelleterianum. The sequence continues at coordinate 2,348,874 of JAOQMR010000009.1, read as the reverse complement.
AGGTTTCAATCAAATGGTGACGTATTAATATATTTATAGCTAATACAACAACGTTGTAGAATAGGATTTATAAACTTGCATTTTCAAAATTAAATGAATAATTAAAATATAATAACCTACTACTTTGTATATTTATATTATGAAATGGTTTCCACTAGCATTCTTTGATGGTAATTTTGTGATGTTATTTTAAGTCTGATGCATGTCTTGGTTTAAGAGTAGCAAATAGACTAAGGAACCTTCATACTCTAGTACAAATTTGCATGTTTATATGTAGTTGTTTCCATTACACTACTCCACTAGACCACCATTATTACCATAATTAATATTCTCTTGATTTTTTTCTACTAATTTCCTGAATTTTATTTTACCTTTCTTCACTTCCTCCAAGTCCATACATAGTGACCTTCTTCCTCGTTTTGGCCTCGTTATCACCATTAGTCCACTAACTTCACTCTCCCTACTAAAACTATTACAGTGCCCATAATTGCTCATTCCCATGTAACAATACTCTTCGTCTTTTCTCTTCACTTTACCATCTACCCACCTCTCTCTCACAACCTCTTCTTGAGTTCTTTATCATCTGTTTCGTGCCAATACCCTTATACGCTTCATTTTCACTAGTGTACTCCTTTAAACCAACCATTAACCGCTCATTCACCAACCTGCTAGCACCGCAACTCCTTTGGTGAGGTGGGGTTGCCAAAAAAAAGCAACAATTGGGTTCTTCATCGGAGTCCAATGAGGTCAAGCATGCTGATTTTGCCAACTCTTTCATTGTTAGAAAGTTCCTCGTTGGCGTCGAAGCTTTCAAATGGACAGTCTGGACAGTGACATCCTCGTAACATCGCAATCCTTGACATCGAAGTCATCGTTTTTCGTGTACAAGGAGCTGGTACACACAGACAGCCTGGAGAGGATGTGTGTATGAGGTTGTTGGTCGTACCCATCATCGGTATCGTGGTCATAATCATCTTCTTGTTGGACAATTTTGTCCTTCCCATAAAGTTAGACAACTATTAATTGTATTTTTTGATTTTTCAATAAATTATCAGTTAAGTTACGTAAGTTGATATAGATAAAGATAATAAAGTGTATCGATAAATGATCTAAATCAATGTATCGAAGTCCGGGTGGAAAATGGATCCTAATTAGTATGGACCAGACCTATATCGACCTTGTGATGGGGAAGCCCTATATGGAAGCTATATATAAAGGTTAAGATCTCATGTAGTTGCTCATATATCAATCGTAAGCATAAGGATGCTCTGACCTGTTAAGAGAGCTTACGCTTTGAGAAAATTGTAGAAAGACTTTGCTCGTGTCCCGGAGAGGAGTTCCCCAAAAGATAGCAGTGGATTCACGCTCGTTTCGACTTCGGAAAGTTCGTTCGAAGTTACGGAGATCAAAATTAGGTATTTATGAATTTCTTAATTTCTTTCCCTTTCACGTTCAATTTGGGATATGTAACTAAGGTACCGTTACGCATTACATGTTGTATCAGAGCGGTGACGTGATCGGTGGTTAAAAACAAAGATTTTTTAATTTTCTCTCCATAATGTTTGCAGAGATTTAACTTTTGTTTCTCAATTTTTTCTTTCTTTTTATTACATGAAAGTAGTAAACATGTGTATAGCCTTGAGAAACAGGGTGAAAACGAGCTCGATAGCTCAAAAAATCATCTTAGAACTCGCTGAAAATTGCAGATTTCTGACAGCCCGATGACATCATGCTAACGTCAGCCGTACGAATTCTGGATTCCCGTAAAGGATTTCCCATAAAGGATTCCCGTGGTGTTTTAAGTTAGTTTACAGGTCCGAAAAATTCATAAAGTAAGTTTTTTCCAATTTTTTGGATTTATTACATTAGTAATAAATTAAAGTTTTACTCTAGAAAAAGGAATTAAGGTATTCTTAATCCGATTTCGAGTGAATTTTCATGTTTCGAACATCACATGAGGGAGATGCTTCAAGTTTTTATGTCTCAAGTCTCATGTTTAGTGTTTGGGATTGCATGATAGTCGATCGAAAAAGGAATTAAGACATTTTGAAGCCATTTTTGAGTGATTTTTTGTGCAACGAATTTGTCATATGGGAGATACATGAGGTTCTTATGGCTCGGGAGGTCAGTTCAGTATCTAGTGACGCACTATAGTCACTCTATTGAGATTTTTCATTTACAAAAGTCTTAAATAAAGTTTTCTTAGAATGTCTTCAGCACGAGTATGTGACAATGAGACTATGCATTGAGATTTTTGCATTTATTAATGTTACATTGTCACATACTATATGCCCATAAAGAATGTGAGGATAATATAAAGATGTATCCCTTGTGTTTGTGGAATTTTTGAGTGTTGATGAGAATGTAATCACCACAGTGGCCTTTTGACTCAATATTTTGAATTGTTTTGCTTACACGTTAGGGAATGTCTCTGGTCTCGCATTTGATTATTCTACCACAATTGTTGGCTTTACATGAGATTTTGAGATGTGCATAAAGGCATTAGATAGAGGAAAGTTGTTGCTTGAATGATCTATTTGCCCACGAGTGGTAGTGTCATGAGAGTTGATGATTTGTACTTTGATCGATTTTATGTGGAGGTTTAGCTACTTATATTATGTATTTAGCCCACATGTGTTTCATAATATGTGTGACCAGATTTTTAGTAAAGATACTATTCAATGGCTTTGAGTATTGCTGTTATCCTACATTTGTGCTTATTTGAAAGGTTATCATCTTGAAGTCACCTTTTCCGTCAACAAAATCAGTGTCACCATTGAAACCTTGACCGGTTTCAATACAAAGAAGTAGATAAAGGATGTATTGAATGCTATGGAGATAGCTGTAGTTGATATGACCATACGGACAGATAGGCCATCTCCACCTACATCCTTGAGCTCGAGAGTTGATAAAGCAGCCTATAAAGCCTGGGATCGGTCTAACAGATTATATCTGATGACCATTAAGAGATCCATTCTTAACCATCTGCTAAATGGACTTCTGGAAACAAACATAATGAACTAGCTTCTTGATAATGTCTCTCAGAGGTACATACTCTCACCTAATGTTGAGACATGTGCCTTGATGAAAGAATTATTTTCCATGAGGTATATATGAGAGAAAGGGGAGTAATGGAGTATATATCGAGAATAATTCATCTTCACAGTAGATAGAAGATGTTGGGACTTCAATGCTTTGATAGCCTATTGCGTTGCTGAGGAGGAGAAACTCAAGTTTGCTACTCTTGCACCCCTTTAAGCAACCTAAGGGAAGACGAAGATGAACCCGCTAAGTTTAAAGGTAGAAAGCTCAAATCTTCTCGACATGTTGATGTTGGTCAAACCAGTGTTGGTAAAGTCTTAGGGACATAAAGAAACCAGTATTATGAGGTTTAAAAGGAAAGAATGAGACCATCAGGTTACTCTTTAGCTTTTCAATTATGAATCTAATTTGCGATAGTCGCATTAAGTACATGGTGGCTATTTAGTGGAGAATCTAATCAAGGTACTTCCACAATGCAAAGATTCATATCCAGGATAAAGCCAAATAAAGGGAAGGAGAAACTGATGGTTTATAGCAAGAAAGAAGTGGAAGTAATATTTATAGGGGATGTATGTATTGAACTTTGTTGTAAGGTTCATGTTGGTTTTTTACATGACACATTTTATATGTGATATTTTGATCAATTTTGGACAAAGAGGGTTAATATTTTGTATTTAATGCTTCTATTGTACAGTTTCTATTTAATGCAAAATATACTGGTACAACTTTCTTGTCACATTGTTTGTATAGAATGTGTTTTACCCCAAGTTAGATAAATGCTTCTTCATATCTTGCTAAACAAGTTATGAAATGAAGGACCCTGATGAATGGGAAGTCATACATGATGTGGCATAAAAGTTTAAGCCACATTTCTAGAGCTAAGGTAGAGAGATTGATCAAGGAAAGCATTTCTTAATTCTAGATTATGATGATCTAGGAACATGTGCTGACTGTTGCAGGGGTAAGTTGACAAATAAGGACATTGATGTCAACTCATGCTTTTGACTTGTTGAGTCTAATAATAAAGATATCGATAGACCTTATACAGTTACATTGTGCAATTATAAATCTATTTTGATATTTGTTGATGATTATTCCCATTACAGTTATGTGTTCTAGCTTAAAGACTGGAGGTTGAGAACAAATTGGGAAAATTCACCAAGATAGTCAGATTTAACCGTGGAGTGGAATATCATGACAAACATGGTGTTTCAAGACTTTAAAAGATCCGTTTGCCAAATATATGGAATTAATTGGAATAGTGACTTAGTTTGTCACGACTCGGTACCACATCGGGCCCATGACAACTGCCGCATAACCGAGCTAAGAACACTCACGGTATCTTTAATCCGACTATGCAAGGCTAACTGAATATCTATTCTTCTTTTTCTTTTCTTTTTTGAAAAATATAAGCAACACAACAGCTGTATTTTAAAAATCCCAAAAGCTACAAACATTTCAAACACACTTCTAAATTCACATCTGACCACAATTTCAAGACTTTAAAGTCCACTCAAGGCAATTTCAACAACAGTATCAAAAGATTCATACATAAAGTCATTTATAAAACACAAGGCAATCAAAAGTTAACTTACAAAATCATAAAGCGTATCTACATAAACACAGTTCATGAGCCACTAGACAATAAAAGTACAAAACAGGAAACTACCCACGTGCGGTAATCCCCAAAAATGTCAAAAGACGACGCGATCCACTTAGAGCTTCAAACTCACTAAATTAACCTGCACAGTTGGAAAGTGGAGGGGGGTGAGTATACTAGGTACTCAGTGAGCATGAAAAACATATATTACAAATAGAATTCAATTCATACCAAGACAGTGTAGATAACCTATGAAGTGAATATATATCATATAGAAAATATATTGTCCCAGCCTATGACTTAAAGTATACTGGTTAGGAAACATATAGGCCTAGCCTATTAACTCACTCATCTGGTGAACATAGGTTCCAGTTCCGGTACACAAAAGCATAAAAACATCATATGTATCAATCAAATCTCGATAGAAAAACCAATATCAGGATAAGCCAAAACAATCATGTGTGACACCATTAGTCGGCCAAACTAATGTGCACACCCATCTATACTCGACGTTGACTCGACTTTGGTCCGTAGTGAGTCCGAACTACAGTCGACAAAAGCATCATGACATTAGGTGATGGCCTCGTCGGTGTCCATAACCTAGATTTGGAATCACTTGCAAGTCCCGTAGGAAGGTGTCGATACGGCGACTCGACTTTAATGTACCAGCATCAAGGGTATGGGGGTCACTTAATCATAATCAGTTGTGCCCAGCACACGATTGGCCAATCGTTTCCTTACTAATCACAAAACAAATCATATACAATTATTAAGTATAAAAATCAAGACACCACGCCTTTATTTATCGGTCTAACCGATACTAAGCCAAAAAAGAACAAAAACATGCATCATACATGACTCGATTATGCATATGTAAATTCCAAAACATTATTTCATGAAATAAAAGTAATCTTTTGTATTCCAAATGCAAAGTTGCTCAAAATTGTAGTTTCATAAAATAAAACATTATTCTATGCAATTTAAGCTCAAAATTTTTAAAAATAATAAAATTTCTCAAAATATGTAATAAAAATATCAGTTTCAAAAACTACGTCGAAACATTATTTTGTACAATAGAAGTTATTTTTTGTACTTCGAATGCATAATTGTTCAAAACAATGACATTTATTAAATACATAAGCATATTAGGATCCATTTGAAATTCAATTTCTACCTTATGTTGCCTAGGTTCAAAATTCACATACAAGTCATCATGCTTGTATTAAGATGTTCTAATCCTATTTGAGAAATATGGTTTCCCTAACTCACCTCAAAAGAAGATATCCACTTTCTTAGCTTCAACAATCCTGGGTACGGGCTCCTTAATTCATTGCTCCTGAGCCTTTATACATAAAATGACATATGAAGAAAATACTACTTAAACATAAATTTCATATTTATACACTATCACATTAGCTTCCCTTTTTGCATTTTCTAAGGCATTTAATGCCTTTAATCCAAAACCTACTCATATCAAAACATAATTAAGCCCATCTATATCCAAACACATTAGGTCATTAATCATCAACCTAAGCAACAATTCAAGTTCACTTTAAGTAAACATGAAAGCATTTTTCCATTGCATGCAATTACAAAGCCTTAAATCCTAAGCCAAGTTCACTTAGGTATTTTAACAAACACCTTATGTGTATGACTTTCAAGTAACTTTTCCAAGACTTTATCATAATAATTCTTGCTCCTATCATGTCATATAGTAAACACTCACATTCAATAACACATTCCACCAATCCCTTCAAACCAACTCCTTTTATTTAAGCTACATTTATCACTTAGACATCCCATTACCATAATCCACCTCTTCTCCCTCATTTGATCTAACTTAACCAACACACATCTTCATCATTTTTCATCATCAATTTTCATCATAAATGTATAAATAACACAATAGGATTCATTTAGACCATCAATTCCAAAAGTTATTCAAAAATTCACAAACTTTCACCTAAAGGGGACAATTTCAGTTTTGAATTAAAGAACCCTCTCCATGGCATATTTCATTCATCTAGACCATGTTTCATGCATAATCAAGCATGAAGAACAACATATCTTAACAGCAAACTCAAAATCCTAATGTAGAGAGAAATGAGACAAAATTTACCTATACTTTTCTTTACTGATATCTCCAAATCCTTTGAGAATTTCTCAGATCTAATGATAGATTTGAGTTCTTTGACCCCAAATTACCTTAGAACACCTTGATTGAGGTTGAAGAATAAAAAAGAATGGTGAAATATGGTAATGGCCGAAACTTCCTTCTTTGTCTCCTCTCTTCTCCTTTCTTCTCTTCTCTTTTAATTAAAACAAAGTGTAAGTCTTAAAGGGTTGGGTGCACGACCATACATAACAAAATTCTAGAAATTTGACTCTTCTTTGACCAAAATATGGTGAATTTACCATTTTTCCCTCAGATTGTATGAAATTACCATTTTACCCTCCACAGTTTCCTAAATTTGCAATTAAGTCCAAAGTTTAGAAATCTCCAAAACTTTTATTTTTATTTTGGTCCTTGGACTCTTGGAAATAATAATTAAGCCCCTTAACTTTATAAAATTACAAATTGGTCCTCCAAGTATTGAAAAATTACTATTAAGTCCTTTAACTTTTAACAATTTGCAAATAAGCCCTTATGTACATCAACTTTTTCAATTAAGCTTTCTAAGTGTCCAATAAGTCTATAAATCATGTCTTATCACCTCTAAGGCATTAGAACACATTTAATTCAACCACCATGGTCATATCCATCTAATGGACTCGGTTTTACACACTTAAAAACTCATATGTTGGAAATCTCCAAGATTTCGCATACCGATGAACTATAAGTTCATGTAAAGACATATAAGATTATATATCACTGGCATACGTACCAAAAGGATTCAAGTATATCTTTGAACTCATTTACAATCATGTATATATCAATATACAGTAGTATCTCCAAATACAGAACAACACAATGTGCTTATAAAGTCCGGCGTTACAAGTCTTCCCCTCCTCAAAAGAGCTTCGCCCTCGAAACTCCTATATCGAGGATATAAATAAATGGGGGTACTGACGTCTCATAGTATCCTCAAGCTCCTATGTCATCTCCTTGACCCTATCGCTCTTCCAAAGGACTTAACTGTGGGTATCTCCTTTCTACGTAATCTCTTGGTCTGTCGATCCAAAATTTGAATTAGTTTCACCTTAAAACTTAGGTCTTCTCTCAGCTCTACTGGAGGTGTCTCCAAAACATAAGATGGATCCGGTAAGTACTTTCTAAGAATTGAGACATGGAATACGTTATGGATCCTATCCAAGTTTGGTAGCAATTCCAACCAATACGCCACAGTCCTGATACACTCCAGGATACGAAAAAGTCCAATATACTGAGGGTTTAACTTCCCTCGACTTTGGAATCTGATGATACCTTTCCATAGTCATATCCGCAGAAAAACCCTTTCACCAAATACAACTCTAACAGTCGTCGCCTCTTATCTGCATAACTCTTTTGATGATCCTGAGTGACTTTCGTTTTCTCTCGAATGACTTTTATTTTTTGAGTGGTGAATTTGACTCCTTCGATTTTGGTTGTACGAACCTTATCCTAACACAGAGGTGTCCTGCGCTTCCTCCCATAAAGTGCTTCATATGGTGGCATACTGATATTTGTCTGATAACAATTGTTATAAGGGAACTCTATCAAAGGCAAGTACCGATCCCAACTTCCTTGGAATTCCATCAGATATGCTCTCAACATGTCCTCCAGTTTCTAAATGGTCCTCTCTAACTGACCATCGGTCTGGGGGTGGAAGACAGTATTAAACTTCAGTTTAGTCCACAAAGATTACTTGAATTTCGGCCGAAATCATGAGGTGAATCTCAGATCTTTATTTGATATTATAGAAACTGGCACCACGTGCAGCTTCACAATCTAATCTATATACAACTTTGCCCATCTCTCCAGTGAGTAATTGTGTGGAAAGGCAGAAAATGTGCAGACTTCACCAACCTATCCACTATAACCCAAATAGCATTGTGACCCTTCGATATACTAGATAATATAACTACAAAGTCTAATGTTTCATGCTCTCACTTCTATTCTAAAATACGTAAAGACTGTAACATACCCGCTAGTTTCTGATGCTTTACCTTAATCTGTTGACAAAGAAGGTATCTAGCCACAAACTTCGCTATCTCTCTCTTCATCCTTGACTACCAATAACTCTCTCTAAGAGTTCGATATGTCTTGGTACTATCAGGATGCATAGCATAAGCCAAACTGTGAGCTTCCTCTAGGATAACTCGCTTGAGTCCTTAGTCATTCGACACACAGACTCTGCCTCTAAAAACTAACAACTTGTCTTTCCTCATTTTGAACCCCTCTCTCTTTTCGGATGACAGTTTCTCCTGAATAACTCTTAACTTAGGATCATCAACCTACGATCTCCTGATCTCATCAAATAATGTCGGCTGAACTTTAGACCATGCTAGCAATATTCCATCATCCTCTGCCACTGGGAGTCTAACCCCAAGGCCTCACACACTCATCAAATGTGTTATGTAAGGATCTTGCCTATCAGTTACTAACGAACAGGACTCACGACTCAATGCATCGGCTACCACATTTGCTTTTCCTGGATGATAGTCAATTATTAGGCTATAATCCTTAATCGATTCCAACGATCTCCTTTGTCTGATATTTAGATCTTTTTGTGTCATTAGGTACTTCAGATTCTTGTGGTCGGTTTATATACGATAAGTATCCCCATAAGAATAGTGTCTCCAAATATTGAGTGCAAATACTATCGCTACAAACTCCAAATCATGTATAGGATAATTTAGTTCATGCTTCTTCAACTGTCTAGAAGTATATGGGATTACTTGCACGGCTTACATAAGTACACAACCAAGTCTCTAGTGCTTTACCTTATACTTTATACCCTACTCCCTAGGTAGGTAAGGCAAGCACTGGTGCTGAAGTCAACCGCTTCTTCAGCTCCTGGAAACTCGCCTTACATTTATTATCCCACTGAAATTTTATTTCCTTCCGAGTAACCCTTGACAAGGGAGTTGCAAGCAAGGAAAAATCCTCAACAAACCTCCGATAATAACTAGCTAATCCTAGAAAGCTGTGGACTTCTATCACATTCTTGGGTTGTTCCTATTCAAGTATAGCTTCCACTTTCTTCGGATCTACAAAAATACCTTCCCCTAATACCTCATGCCTAAAGAATCCAATCACCCTCAGCCAAAATTCACATTTTGAAAACTTTGCATACAAATGTCTTTCACGAAGTATTCGTAGCACAATCCAAAGATGTCTAGCATGCTCCTCTTCATTCTTAGAGTAAATCAGAAAATCATCAATGAAGACTATGATAAACTGATATAAATAAGGAGGGAACACCCTATTTATGAAATCCATAAATACTGTAGGTGCATTTATCAATTAGAATGGCATTACCAAAAATTTGTAGTGTCTATACCTCGTTCGGAAGGCAGTCTTGTGTACATCATTCTCATCAATCTTTAACTGATGATACCCCGACCTTAGATCTATCTTTAAGAATATTGTAGCTCCTCTTAACTAATCAAATAAATCGTTGACCCTGGCAATTAGATATTTATTCTTGATGGTAACCCTATTTAACTGCCGATAATCAACACATAAGCGGAGAGTCCTATCTTTTTTTTGTTTTTTGACAAACAATACTGGTGCTCTCTATGGTGAATGACTTGGTCTGATGAAGCCCTTATCCAACACTCTTGTAATTGAATCTTCAACTATTTCAATTTTGTTGGTGTCGTGCGATATAGTGGTATAGATATTGGTGTCGTCCTTAGGACCAAGTCAATAGTGAATTCAAATTCTCGATCAGGTGGCAATCTAGGCAACTCCTTCGAAAAAACATCAGGTAACTCGCACACAATGGGGACATCTCCCAGTTCAACCCTCTATGCCGAAGTGTCAATCACATGTGCAAGGAATGCCTGACATCCCTGACGAATCGACCTCTTAGCTTTGATCACCGATATCAAATAACTCGTTAATACTCATCGGTCACTAGTAAATTTAATTAGGACTCCATCCTGAGGTTCAAACTCTACCTCATTCTTAAAACAGTCAACCCTAGCGCAATACTTCTCTAACCAGTCAATCCCCCATATCACCTTAAAATCCCAAAGATCGAGGGGAATACGATCTGCCTCTAATACAACATCGCCTATATTTATCACAAGCTATATATACTTCATCACAAGCTACTTACTCTCTAAGAGGAGTGAATGTAATGAGAGGGGGGATCTAACGGCTTCAGGGGATGACTAATATCCTCTAGCTCAGGTCGCAATGGTCCAACCTAGCGACAACTTCCCATTTCTCATCCAAACATGCTATCATTATAAAGTTAAAGAAAAGGCATTATTAAATAAAATAAATCGGGCTAAGCCTAGCTTATCCAATATCCCAAACATCCTAAGAAATGTCGATAAGTACTCTAATCGAGGTCGAAATTATGTGATCGTTAAGGATGTCAACTTAACGATCCAAGACTCAAATTCCCGATTAAAGACTTTCGACACCCAAACTCAACTCCTAAGGCTCATGAACTTTTTGAAAACGAAGATAACACTTTTGAAAATGCAAAACCTTGGCTTTGATACCAATTTAATTGCCACGAGCCGGTACCACATCGGACCCATGACAACTGTCACAAAACCGGGCTAAGAACACTCACGGTATCCTTAATCCGACTATGCAAGGCTAACTGAATATCTATTCTTCTTTTTCTTTTCTTTTTTGAAAAATTTAGGCAGCATAACAGCTGTATTTTAAAAATCCCAAAAGCTACAAACATTTCAAACACACTTTTATATTCACATTTGACCACAACTTCAAGACTTTAAAGTCCACTCAAGGCAATCTCAACAATAGTATCAAAAGATTCATACATAAAGTCATTTACAAAACACAAGGCAATCAGAAGTTAACTTACAAAATCATAAAGCATATCTACATAAACATAGTTCATGAGCCACTAGACAATAAAAGTACAAAATATGAAACTACCCACGTGCGTTAATTCCCGAAAATCTCAAAAGACCGCACGATCCACTTAGAGCTTCAAACTCACTAAATTAACCTGTATTGTTGAAAAGCGGAGGAGGGTGAGTACACTAGGTACTCAGTCAGCAGGAAAACATATATCACAAATAGAATTCAATTCATACCAAGACAGTGTAGATAACCTATAAAGTGAATATATATCACATAGAAAATACATAGGCCTAGCCTATGACTTAACGTATGTTGGTTAGGAACCATATAGGCCTAGCCTATTAATTCACACATTCGGTGAACATAGGTTCTAGTTCCAGTACACAAAAGCATAAAAATATCATATGCATCAATCAAATCTCGATAGTAAAACCAATATCAGGATAAGCCAAAACAATTATGTGTGACGTCATTAGTCGGCCAAACTAATGTGCAAACCCATTGATACTCGGTGTTAGCTCGACTTTTGTTCGTGGTAAGTCCGGACTACAGTCAACAAGAGCGTCATGAACGTAGGTGATGACCTCGTTGGTGTCCAGACCCTAGGTGTGGAATCACCCACAAGTCCTATAGAAAGGTATCGATACGGCGACTTGACTTTAATGTACCAGCGTCAAGGGTAAGGGGGTCACTTAATCATAATCAGCTGTGCCCAGCACACGATTGGCCAATCGTTTCCTCACCAATCACAAAACAAATCATATACAATTATTAAGTATAAAAATCAAGTAAGACACCATGCCTTTATTTATCGGTCCAACCGATACTAAGTCAAAAGAGAACAAAAACATGCATCATACATGACTCGATTATGCATATGTAAATTCCAGAACATTATTTCATGAAATAAAAGTCATCTTTTGTATTCCAAATGCAAAGTTGCACAACAATGTAGTTTCATAAAATAGAACATTATTCTATGCAATTTAAACTCAGATTTGTTAAAAATAATAACATTTCTCAATATATGTAATAAAAATTTTAGTTTCAAAAACTATATCGAAACATTATTTTGTACAATAAAAGCTATCTTTTGTACTCCAAATGCATAATTGTTCAAAACAATGACATTTATTAAATACATAAGCATATTAGGATCCATTTGAAATTCAATTTCTACCTTATGTTGCCTAGGTTCAAAATTCACATACAAGTCATCATGCTTGTATTAAGATGTTCTAATCCTATTTGAGAAATATGGTTTCCCTAACTCACCTCAAAAGAAGATATCCACTTTCTTAGCTTCAACAATCCTGGGTACGGGCTCCTTAATTCATTGCTCCTGAGCCTTTATACATAAAAAGACATATGAAGAAAATACTACTTAAACATAAATTTCATATTTATACACCATCACATTAGCTTCCCTTTTTGCATTTTCTAAGGCCTTTAATGCCTTTAATCCAATACCTACTCATATCAAAACAAAATTAAGCCCATCTTTATCCAAACACATTAGGTCATTACTCATCAACCTAAGCAACAATTCAAGGTCACTTTAGGTAAACATGAAAGCATTTTTTCAATGCATACCATTACAAAGCCTTAAATCTTAAGCTAAGTTCATTTAGGCATTTTAACAAACACCTTAGGTGCATGACTTTCAAGTGACATTTTCAAGACTTTATCATAATAATTCTTGCTCCTATCATGTCATATAGTAAACACTCACATTCAATAACATATTCCACCAACCCTTCAAACCAACCCCTTTCATTTAAGCTACATTTATCACTTACACAACTCATTACCATAATCCACCTCTTCTCCCGCATTTAACCTAAACTTAACCAACACACATCTTCTTCATTTTTCATCATCAATTTTCATCATACATGTATAAATAACACCATAGGATTCATTTAGACCATAAATTCCAAAAGTTATTCAAAAATTCATAAACTTTCACCTAAAGGGGACAATTTCAGTTTTGAATTAAAGAACCCTCTCCATGACATATTTCATTCATCTAAACCATGCTTTATACATAATCAAGCATGGAGAACAACATATCTTAACACCAAACTCAAAATCCTAATGTAGAGAGAGATCAGACAAAATTTACCTATACTTTCCTTTAGTGATATCTCCAAATCCTTTGAGAATTTATCAAATCTAATGATAGATTTGAGTTCCTTGACCCCAAATTACCTTAGAACACCTTGATTGAGGTTGAAGAATCAAAAAGAAGGGTGAAATATGGTGATGGCCAAATCTTCCTTCTTTCTCTCCTCTCTTCTCCTTTCTTCTCTTCTCTTTTAATTAAAACAAAGTGTTTAAGTCTTAAAGGGTGGGGTGCACGACCATACATAAGAAGAGTCTAGAATTTATACTCTTCTTTGACCAAAATATGGTGAATTTACCATTTTGCCCTTAGATTGTATGCAATTACCATTTTACCCTCCAAACTTTCCTAAAGTTGGAATTAAGCCCAAAGTTTAGAAATCTCCAAAACTTTTATTTTTATTTTGGTCCTGGGACTCCTGGAAATAATAATTAAGCTCCTTAACTTTATAAAATTACATATTGGTCCTCCAAGAATTGAATAATTACTATTAAGTCTTTTAACTTTTAACAACTTGCAAATAAGCCCTTATGTACATTAACTTTTCCAATTAAGCTTTCTAATTGTCCAATAAGTCTATAAATCATGTCTTATCACCTCTATGTCCCTAGAACACATTTAATTCAACCACCATGGTCATATCCATCCAATGAACTCGGTTTTACACACTTAAACGCTCATATGTTGGAAATCTCCAAGATTTCGCATATCGATGAACTCTAAGTTCACGTAAGGGCATATAACATTATATATCACTGGCATACATACAAAAAGGATTCAAGTATATCTTTCAACTCATTTACAACCATGTATATATCAATATACAGTAGTATCTCCAAAAATAGAACAACACAAAGTGCTCTTAAAGTCCGGCATTACATAATTCACTATGCCGAATAGTTCTAAGCAAAATGGTGTGTTGTCAAAAACCGTAACTGCACGCTAAAGGACTTGAAGAAGTCAATGCAGAACAAGAGTAATCTACCTTATTATCTAAAAATTTAAAAACCCAGACTTGCACACATTTGTGTATGGGGCTGCCTTACTGAGGTAGTATAATCCTTGTAAAGAAAGATTGCATGCTCGTTCCGCTCATTGCTATTTAGGAAGATATCTTGACCACTTTAAGGCTACGAATTTTACGATAGAGAAGGAGGGACTAGAATAGTAGAATCACAAACAGCTAAGTTTTCGGAATACAATGTCTATGATGATGGTAGGCCCATGGACCATTCAAATGATAACAGGGCGGATACTATAGTTATTATGTACCTCTCACTCATACAATTAGATTCGCGGATCTAAGTCTCTATACCGTGCCTGTATAGGAATAGGAACCCATACTTGTAGACACAAATACATATAATTCGCCACATTTTTTGATAAAACGTCGCGAATTATTTAGACCTTTTGTGACGTTTTAAAAACGTCGCAAATTTGTCAAACTTTTTGCGACATTTTATCAGTAAAACGTTGTAAAATAGAAATCATGACGTTTTGTTGAAGAAAACTTCACGGAAGGGTTCAATTAATATTTAAAAGTATTCATTTTCCACCATTTTGCCAGTTTGTTCTGTGAAGTTTCTTCTTCTAGTTTCTTCTTCTTCTCCACCTTTCGGTCCCTAACAAATAACCCCTTCACTCTTTTCCATTCCTCTCATCTCTCTCTATCTCTCTCTTTGAAACTCGAAGCACAGCTCTGCCTGATCGCACTGGTAAGTTCCTTTTCGATTTTGTATAGGTTTTCATCAATTTTTGCTTTGTTTGATTTGTTTTCGGAGTTTTTGTAGTTGATCTACGGTTTGACTTGCAGGATTCGCGATGAAAGAAGGTAAATCAAAGTTCAATACCAAGAATGCTAAGTGAGTTTCATCTTTTCTTTTTTGGCACTTTTTTATATTTTTGTTCTGGAATTAGGTTTCATTGAGGTCCTTGCAGATCTTAGATTTAGAAATTTTCGAACTCAGAGCGAGTATTTTGAGGAGTATATTGGCCAATTTGCCTTGGCTTCCTCATCATCTATATAAATTGAGGATGATTCACCAAACACTGAGACCCACATTCAGAACGTTAAAGAAAAGATTTAAAAATCCCTTTGTTGATTTTATCTTTCAGTCAAAAGATCAACAACATTCCCAAGTTTTGGCGTTGGAGTGATCTCTAGCATATTATAAGTCAATGAAATGATAGTCCTAGTCTGTCGATTTGGATCCAACTATAGGAAGAAACAACACCCCCGTTTAAACTTATACACTTTCTTCTACTAGGGTTTTATTCACTCAACAAGAAGAGGGTAAATCCAATTGCAATGGGTATAGAGAATGAGTTGCTGGTGGATTTAGGGCATCTTTTAGCGTTTGACCGTTATGATTCATTCTCCCCTTTACCCTTCAAGGTTTCTTTTACATACGCTATTTATCTTGTGCATATCCAAATTTGAGGTTCTAAGTTTTAAATTTTATTTAAATGGTCCATGTTACTAGTATTTGATTGGTAATTGGTTGAATGCATTTTATCTTAAAATAACTGTTTTGCTGAGCATACCACTCTTTTGGTTTGATGCCGAAGAAATTGTTTCCATTGTAGAGTCTTTGCTCCTTTTGAAAGATATTTTGTTTGTTTTAGGTGTATTCTAATTGCTGCTAGTTGGGTAATCAATTTTGGTTATCTTTTGTTTAACTCTCTGTCTTAATTAGAATGATATTGTAGTTGACTAAAGGTGCTTTCTTGGAGAGTTGTGTAATAATGTTGATAGCTAAATGACGCAAAACTTCTGAATTTCATCTAACTGGAAGCAACGCTTCAATGAAATAATGACTAGTGGTACTGGCGTTGAATATTTTTTTAATTTCCATGTGTTGGGATGTGCTAATAGATTAAGATGTATACTGAAATTCTTGCTTTTGATGCGTAACACAATCTGAAATCTGGTTTGTTCTAAGCAATTTGCTATTCGCAAGGCGAGAGACTTCAAACATATGACTAAAGGTCTTGGTTAGATATCTGGAAAGTTTCTATTAGGATGCAAGACCAAATCCATATGCTTATATTTTAACTTCTTATTCTTGTTCCTTCTGCAATTTGTTAGGGACTAGTTGGTGAATGAATGCCTAAGAAAAGGTACTGAGCTAGTTCAAGCCATTACAGATAGTCTATTTCACTTGCCATTAACTGAAGATATAGATGGTCCAATTGTGAAGCTCCCTCCTCTGAAAACTAAATTGCCAAGGTAGAAACATATACGATGTTCCTTCCACTTTATATAACCATTCTTTGGCTGCGTTGTCAAATTTCCCTTAAATCTGGAGAGTGCAATGTTTTCACCTTTCCCCTGAGATCTATGGTCTTCTTTTGCTAATTTTTGAGCTTTTTCTACAGAGTGAGGGGAGGAGTGGATGGTGTTAATTGCATGCCTCTTCTAGGAAGGATAATTTGTGCATCACATCTATTTTATTTCTCTCTATCATTTCTCTGAATTAGACATATATAATGCTAGAAGAAAAGTTTTTTTTTCCTGAATATTTTAGCTTGAAAATCCATTTAACTTCTTATCTTTTGGTTTCAGCTTCCAAAGCCTAAACCTCCTATGCAATGGGAATAGTTTGCCAAAGCCAAAGGTATTGATTTAACTATCATGTGCAATGTAGCTGGGAAATAATGAGTATATTGTAGGACATGTCTCATATTCATTAAGTGTTTTTACTTGTTGAGCAATGGACTTTATGTATATCATTTGTCTAATTTTGTCTAGAACAACCATGTTTTTAGTCCTTTGACTTAATGCTTTTTGCTTATTGAAGCCTCTAATCATTAATTTAGTTGCTCCACATTAAGACTTTTGTTAACGTTCTTAACAAAATCATATGTAACGTCCAAGATGGAAGAACATGTCACTCACAGTTGTGTGTCTAGCTTGGGTTATGTTGATGTCACATAATACTTCTGTGAGGACATGAACCAAAGTCCTAATATAGAGTGATTAGTAAAGTTGGAGGACTGAATTAGAAAGTTTAATGGTTGCTGCAATAACTAGCACATTTGAGTTTGACAGCGGCTTCAGCAATCAAGGAATTAGCTATTTAATTAGTTTATGAGTTCCTTAGATTTTTATTGATTTAAAACATCCCTGTCGAGCATTCTCAAAATTATATACAATCCTTCACCCTCTGCATCTGTGAAGATTATTATCTTGAAAAGTGGCCAAACTTTGATGACTGAAGCCTTCATATTCTCTTGATGTATCCAAGTGGTTTCCAACATTGAAGTTGTTTTCCTTTCAGGTTCACCACGATATGACAAAGCCATTGTGCCATTATTTCATATAACAGGTCACAATTCATTTGCATCTAGGCCCTTCTAGTTTTTACTTACAAAGTTTTGCTCTTTCTTAGAGAAAAACGTCTGACAAGCAGACTAAATCAAAGTCAAGGAATTCGTAGAGGATGAATAAATCAACTTCAATTGACAATAAATTGGATCATCTTTTTCCAAGTGCAGACCAACCATTGCAGAGATCCAAGAGGCCAAAGAGACCAACAAAGAGTGTAAATGAAAATCTTGAACCAGCATATACTGCAGCACCCTTAGTAGATTCATGGTGGATTATATGGACACCTCAACTGGAGAATAAGAAATTGTATGAATTAGAAATGATAAGAACTTGTAATTTTCAAAAGAATACCTACCATGTAATTGTTCTCTTATCATATCTATCGATCCTATGAAATATACAAAATATGTTTAATGCTTTTAAAAGATGTTGATTTTTCATAATTATTTTATTTTATTAGCTAATTGTAATCACACTATATAAGTGTATTATGATATGTTTGCGAATTGCAATTAAATAATACGTTGTCTGCAGGTATAAAATTCTTGTGATATATGAATAATTATTAAAATTAATGATATACTAAAAAAATTGAAGAATTATTAAATAAATAAAATTCATAAATAATATTGAATAGTTATCAAACAAATAAGATTTAAAAAATGTGTATTTTAAAAAATAATTATTAAAATTAAAAAATTATTAAATTAAAATAATTTTCGAAAATGGAAAAAATAATAATTAAAAACGTTTCGTAATGTGACTTTCCGCAATGTTTCCAAAAACGTCGTGAAATGTGACTTTTCGCGACGTTTTCAAAAAATATCGTGGGATTTGACTTTTCGTGACATTTTGAAAAACATTGCAAAAAGATCAATCTTTCAGTAACGCTTTTTAAAATGTCACAAAATGTTCGTATTTTTTGAAAAATGTTGCAAAAACCTTTCAGCAATTTTTTTGATATTTTGTGACGTTTTTTAAACAACTTGGTTGCTTGTATTTCTTGCTGTGACATCTTACGCCAACCAGCAGTTTGAATGCGTAAAGTGGGATGACGTATTCATGCTGATACAATATTCATGACCAAAGAAATGGTGGACCGACGCGAAGATGTAAACACGAAGAAAATGACGAGTCAGGCATTAAATTCATTTCAGTGCTACCGTTTTATTATTTATGTCGTTTATCCCCGGTTTTCTCGGTTTTGAGTCACGTGGGAATAGGAAACGTCAATACGCGTAGCCCTTTGAGTTGCTAACGGAGTAACCGCAGCCTGGACAAGGCAATCAAACGTGTCGGATGGCTAGGGTTAGCAGACCTTGATCTCCACGTGCTGATTCCACGTCCTACTGACACCGGGCGTTGGTTGTACTCCAAGTTTTTATTGTAGTTTTTAACTTTATATTTCTGTTTTTTAAAATTAAAAACAAAAGTCTATATATTAAATAAAATTTAAAGAAAAATTATTTAAATTAATTAAATTTATTTAATCTCTTGTATAATATTTATAATATTATTATTTATTTGAAATGTTTTTAATTATTAAATCAAATTTTATTTGAATATTTATATATTTTTAATTTAATTATATCTATTAATAATTATTAAAATTTAATTACATACAATTAAATTATTAATAATTTTATTGAAAATTAATTTTAATTTATTAAATATATAATGTTTAATTAAATTATTCATAATTTTTTATCAAAAATTTAAAATTTAAAAAATATATTTAAATGATAGTAAATTAGATTATAAAAAAGAAACAAGAAATAAATACCACTTTTTATGATTTTCATAATTTTAAAACTGGAAGAAACGTAACCAAAAACAGAAACTAAAAATTCAAATAAACGTGTTTTTTTTCTAAATTTGAAAGCAAAAATAGAAAACTAAAAAGAAAAATGAAAACAAACGCCCCTTTAGTTATTATATGGTATTATTTTGATTAATTTTTAAAAATTAAAAAATAGCTTCTAAATTTTATAAGATCATAAAATATTCTCTTAATATATTTTATTATATAATTTCATTACAAGAGTTAAGACATTTAGTAATAACTTTTTTGAGACTAACTATGATTTCATCACAGAAATGGCAAAATAACCGATTGACATTTTTGTTTGAATTAACTATGATGATTTATTTTGTTGTCACTAATATAATGGTAATTGTGACAATTTAGTATCTTTCACAATTAAATTGTCATTATTAATATATTAATAGTGTCAAATTTTTATTTATCATTAAGTTCTGTCATTAAAAGAATACGTGATCTGGTGTCAAAATAATTTTTGCGGGAATGAATTGTAATTGTGACAAAACATATGTCTATTTGTTGTGACAAAACATATTTTCGTCACTAATATTTTTCTTTAGTTGTGACGAAAATTTGTCAATAAAAATTCAATTAGTTAGTGTCTACTTAATATTGTCATAACAATTGAACTATCACTATGACCACCACTATTTGTAATTTAGTGACAACTTTTTTGTAACTAACTATGACTTCGTAAAAAATATGGGGTTTTTTGTGACAAAACAATTGATTGATACTATTGTTTAGATCAACTGCGATGATTTATATTTTTGTCACTAATAAAATGGTAATTGTAATAAAACGGTAATTGTGACAATATAGTATCTTTTACAATTAAATTGTCACTATTAATATATTAATAGTGTCAAATTTTCTTTATCACTAAGTTCTGTCACTAAAAGCATATGCAATTTAGTGCCAAAACAATTTTGATGAGAATGAATTGTAATTGTGACAAAACATACGTTGATCACTAATATTTTCTATTCGGTGTGATGAAATATAGTTTGGTGACTAACATTTTTCTCTTGTTGTGATGAAAAGGTTTACATGTGTAAGTGTCATGCCTATGACACAAATTTTAAAATTAAATCTTGTTAAAATATTTAAAATTATAATAATAATAAAACAAAAATTATTTTTTTGATAATATAATAATAATAACATTAAACAAAATTTTAATTTAATTTAATAGTTGTCTATAATTTATAAATTAATTAAACAATTTTAATAAATTAATCAATTTTAAATTTTAAAATTTTTATCTTAAAAATATTCTTTAAAAAATTAAAATTAAAGTAACAAAACATAAAAAATGAAAAAATTTGTGTCATGCCTGTCAGTTGTGAACCTCTGTGATCCTCTGTTGCTATATGCTATCTGACTTTTCTGCAAAATTTTGGTTGAATATCTAGAATCTTTGATTTAAGTTTGTCTATTACCGTACAACCTTTAACTTCCACTTGGAACCAAAATGAATTGTTTATGTCAAAAGTCGTAACCTGCAATCTAATCTGTATTATCAATCAAGCATTTCCACTATGGATTTCCTAATCTACATTATAATCGCTCTAATTTGAACCTGTGAATCTAATAAGAAAAACCAAGTCATGAGCCGTGATTGAAATAGGACTAAGCTTGTATTAAAAAATGGCCCACGAGCACATGAGAAGGGGAGGAAACTTGGGCAAAAGAAGACATCTTTAGATAGCTATGGAAAGTCTTTAATGACTGGACTTTTTATCGTTTGAAATGGTATCCCTTAGACAATGTGACACCTAAATGTCCCCTAAGAGGATGTACAAATGCACACAAAACAGACCTAGACAAACCAACAATTCCCAGAGATAGGATAAACACAAATCACAATTTATATAGTTACCCATGTTAACAGATATACAAGTCACAAATTATACATATCATATCCATGCATTAAAAATCTCATCTTAAGTTACGGTTAGTACAAAGCCATTTACATATTGAAATCTTCGTAAGTCTTACAAGCATTTACTACAAAATTCCTTTTTAATATTTATGATTGAAACATAATGTTTAGATAGAAAATCATTCAAAATGTGAAACATCCTTCTTTGGTCACTATGGTTGTCCCAACCTTAACCCTGTTAACCACCGTGCTTAGCATATCGCTTAGTGGGGAATAACGTTGCAAGATGGCGATTACTTATAACAGTCACCTAACATTCACATGCAAATGATGCATGACCTTGAAATGATCGAAAATACTTATAACATAAAAGTCATTAAATATATTAACACATATAACAATATTTGAATATGAAATTCAGAGATCATTAAGAATAAAATTTTGCATCAGAATAGAACAAATATTAAAACATTTACAGAATTGCCTGCTAATTTCTTCTGATATGGATAACCACAACAAAATAGAAGATACCTATGATTGGTATCTACATAAGAGGAGATAGCCTCTAAAAAATAAGAGACGTAAGTCCCTAAAATAGAAAACACCGCAGTGGCTCATAACAGATGCAGTTATAACCTTTTTAAGCATGCCTATTTATCCACAATTAAGACTTCGCAGGTTAAAGACAATCATAAGGACATTATAATTACATTTCAGAGTCACATTAAAGAGAAACAATTCATAACATACAAACTCATTCCCTTATGCTTTCGTTATGATTTGAAAACGTTTATCATAACCAATCTTTTTTAATATGCTTTATGATCATATTGCTTTCCAAAGGTATATAAAATTTACATGCATGATGATTCTCATATTACCCTTCTAAATGGGTTTGCTAAGTTTTATTGACATCTGAAAAAGGTTTGAATGAAGTTCGATAGCATTAGAGTGAGGAAAATTTATTTTTGGGTTAAAATGGGGTGATGCATGGCTATATCCCTTTGTATGGCCAATTTCTAGCTTTTCTCAAAACAGATTTCCAGGTCCATTTTGTATGGCCATTTTGACCTAAAAACTGGGGATGTTTTGGAAAAATGGTATTTTAGAAAAATATTTCTCTATGTCTTAATTTTCTAATGACATAAATTTCATGCAATTTGAATAAGTATTCATTAAGTTATACTCAAAACACTACATGATGTTTTAAAACAGGGACAACAGTTAGAACTCAACTTCAAGCAAGAATTAAAAAGTCTTGAAGGTAGAATCAAATTTTTGTTCCTTCATGAAAGTTTTATACCTATGTCTCTAATTTAATATCTTATTGGAATTATCTAATTTTTAGGTTTAAAGGCCAAGATATGTATAAATTATAGAAGTTTGTTCAGTAGAACCTATCCATCCAGCGAGCTACACATCTCAAATCAACTAACTTCGGTTTTATCATGTAAGAGCAACGAAAAAATACATCCAATTTAACCAATAACATCGCATTTGCTTATGTAACACTTGTTTTAGTAGTTCCCCTCACATCACACTCATAAATCTGATAAAACATATAAAAAATTCTTATACCTGTTGAAGGAGTGATCAAAACCCTTTTTCTTCACTCTACTTGCTTCCCTTTACCTTTGCCTGTAATCTTCTCCTCCTAACACATAACACACCCATTCAAAATTCATCTTCAACAATTACATACACTTAACAAAACCTTAGCTGAAGAGAAAACCACTAACTTTTACCTTGATTTCCACCTAAGATTAGCTTGATTCCTTAAATGCAAAATGGTGTGATGAAGAAGATGGAATGGAGAGAAGATGAGAAGAAGCAAATTTGGCATTCAAAACCCTAAATTCATGTCCCTCTTTCCTCTCTTCCATGCCTATTTTATTCTACATGCCTCAATCCTTTTGCACACATGTGCTTTAATCTTATTGGTCACATATTCTTTAATTCTATTGGTTACACATGCTTTAATCCTATTTATGAGATCCCACAACGGTTGGAGAGGGGAACGAAGTACGCCTTATAAGGGTAAGGATACCTCTTCCTTACAGATGTGATTTTCGTGGGCCTAATGCACTAGATCCTATCGGAACTTCGAGGTTAAATGTGCTTGGTGAGAGTAGTACTAGGATGGGTGACTTCCTAGGAAGGCCTCGAGAAAAGCAAAACCGTGAGTGCTTGGCTGGGCCAAAGACCAAAGCGGACAAAATCTGTAGACAGGTGATCTGGGATGTTACAAGTGGTATCAGAGTCGGTATCCAAACTATTGTGCCAACTAGGCTGGACCCAAAAGAGAGCAGGGCCCTAAGGGGGTGGAGAGTGTGAGATTCCACAGCGGTTGGAGAGGGGAACAAAGTAAGCCTTATAAGGGTATAGATACCTCTCCCTTACAGACGCGATTTTCATGGCCTAATGCACTGGATCCCATCGGAACTTCAAGGTTAAATGTACTTGGGTGAGAGTAATAATAGGATGGGTGACCTTCTGGGAAGGCCTCGGGAAAATCAAAACCGTGAGGGATTCGCTAGGCCAAGGCTTAAAGTAGACAATATCTGTAAGTGGGTGATCTGGGATGTTACACTATTGGTCACATATGCTTTAATCCAATTGGTCACACATGCTTTAATCCAATTGGTCCCTGTGTTGAATTTGGGAAAATTGCGTATTTAGTCCTTCTTCCTTTAATTCTGACATTGGCATATAATCTCATGAAATAATTTCATTCTCATCCATATTTAATGTCTAAGTATACATATTTATGCCAAATGAACAAATTACCCACTTACCCATGTCTTTTGCATTCAGTACCAATATGTCTCATACTATGTTAGACAAACTTAATTCTTTATGTTCACTACTTAATACACCGTAGACGTACTATAATACTTCTAGGGTATATGTTAGGGCCTTACAGACAATGTGTGGATGCTGAGAATTCCCCATCTCCCACGGTTGTTGGAATATGTACCAAACATTAGAAGAAAGTCTTAAACTCACTCATTTCCTTTATGATTCCTTTAAAAGTTGAATGCAAAAAGTCACATCTAGCTGAATAACTTTTTACTATGCTTCTCCATAGATGCATATTGGAGCAAAGATGAATCTTTAAAGAAGGTAACCATACGAGGAAGGTGGGCAAGTGGGGGTCACTTGACTCCATATCTACCTTCGCCACGTCAACTTCATTAACAAAGACATTAATATTGGGCTTTATTTGAGAAAAATTGAAAATTTGTGCATTTAATTTCCACTTTTTAAAATTTAAGCTATAATTGAAAATTTGAGAAATCTTTAGGATTTTTTTAATTAACCCTTAATTTTTCAAAGGATTGTGAAGAATATAAGATGATTGTTCTATACTGTTTGTTCCTTAGGTGAATCAGATGCTATATGGGGTTGTTGGGCTTGGAAGATGGTAACAATGGAACAAAATTTCAAGGCTTCCAACAATCATTGAAAATATCTATTATCAATGAACCAATTGAGTTGCAAAAGCTATTTGGTTCAAATATGAAAGAGGTTAGGGAAGATAACAGTACTAATTCTCATGTTACATTTATTTCGAGGCCAGGTATTGATGATGCTTTGGGAAGCAAATCAATAGAGGAGGTCAATCTGAAATGGTTGCAAATGAAGATTTGTAGTTGTGTTCCAAGAACACCTTTTTAAATTTCATACTATTAGGGGAAGATTTTTTTCGATTTCAAGTGATGCCTTAAAATATGCAAGGATCCTTTTTAGGGACCTAGAAACATGGAACTTTTTTTTTTACTTCATCTACTGAGTCTTACCTCAAAATATCTTGAAATCTTTTGTGAACTCTGAATTGGTACTCATAATAAGACTTGGTCTTATTGCACATCGAAATTAAAAAAAAATGAAGTTAGACTTTGCAACTAGGTTGAGGTTTTCTCTTCACCTTTTAACACATATGAATGAAGTCTCACGCAATTTTCAATTCATAAAGCTAAAGTGTTGCTATACTTGTCTATATGAGGCCATTATCTCCAAGCCCTTGATTAAACTAAAATTCATTTAGGGAAAAACTTCTAATGTTTGGAAATCACAACGAGATTCGATCCTAATCATAGTAGAATAATTGCAAAAATTTTCATATTTTAAATTTCCCAAAAACTAAGATCTCTTTAGTTCTATAAAATGATTGGCGCATAAATCAATAATAAAACATGAATCTTAATTTGTACCTTATTTTGAAGCTTGTTCATGTTCTTATTGTATCTCTCGAATTGTTTCCAAAATTGATCCATCTCAACTACCGTAGCTGCATAAATGTCTGACCTCTATCAATATTCACATAACATGTTGAGAAAATTATGTAATTCTTATAGAGAGGGTTAAGTAAAAAGTGCTAGCTTCATTAGAGCTTAAGCCTGTTTATAACAAGTTTTGGACGTTTTAGTAATTCAATTAAGATTAAATTCTAATTTCAATTAAACTTTAATTAGAATTACAAGTAATTCTAATTAAATAAATTATGCCTAAATAAGATCCAATATCTCATATTGATCCTTATTTATTAAATATCTCATATTTAATCATAAAGTTTCTCAAACTTTTCAATCAAGTCCAACTTAACTACAAAATCTTTGCTCACTTCATCCCATTCTTTATGTGAGACTCATTAGGTTCCTAAATATGTTATAAATAATTATAAATAATAATTCTAAATCATAATTAGAATTAGATAAATTAAAACCCCTTTTAATTTATCTTTCTCCAATAAAACAATTTATAATCATAGATTAAGACTGACATTTAGCAACACATCCTGACCATCCAAATATTTGGGAATATCAAAGTGGTTTTGACTAACCTTTCTGTGAATGATTTTTTTTCGTATAATTCAATCCTTTTATCATACAATGCTCTGATTAGACATAAAGTATCTCCATACTTTAGGCTATGAGATTGAATACTTCCCTCGTAAGGAAAAACATAACGTGTGCTGGTCTTTTTATGTTCTATTAATGTCCAGTCTTAATGGAATAATGACTAGGAACAATTTACGGATAATACATAAATGCAATTTGAATCTCATAATTATAATCTCATTATAATTTCATTTGCAATGTATCATTATCCCATAGATTTTATCATATGCATTTAAACATTTACAAGTTAAAGAATGTCTTTAAATAATTTGTCACTAACCTATAACCAAAGTGATTGGCTATAGGGCATAAACCAACAATCTCCCACTTACGCTAAGCCAATCGTTTAAGTATCATATACTATATCACCATATGACTATCATTCTACTACTGGGATAGTGGCTTAATAAGAGAAGTCTACAAGATTCTTTACAGTGAGTACTTGCTTAAATCTTACAATTTCCATTTTAATTATTATCATAATTAAGAAAATTTGCCTAAATATATCCTTGGATCTTTGATGAGACCTTAGCTCCCTTTGCCTGCCCATTAGCTCTAATGTTCCACAGTACTATTTTCTTGAACAATGTAAGGAACTATATCAAGTTCAATAAAGAACTTATTGATCTAATTAATCATTTCCACTAAATGAAAAATGTATTATGGCTTAATTATCAACTATTGCTACATTAGAACCTTTCCAATCTTGAATCATATTTTTCAAACTGAAATAGACCTTATTTAGGATTTACTTCTAAAGTAAATATCCTTATATCCTTGTGATTATGCCTAAGTTTATTATATAAATTGGTGACATTTTCATGGTCTTCACTACACTTCTTGGCTCTTATTCTTAGATTTTATGCTTTATTTGACTCTTGAGTGCCTACCTTTATTTTATGTAGTTTGAGAGTAACATTGTTACAAATCATTATTAATTGCACTAAATTAATTTTCTGAGAGCAATTGATACTGCAAACTACTATTTGTTCATTGTAGGAGACTCAAGAAGAAGAAGTAGAGTCAAGGGAAGGATGAAGAGGATAAGTCAATGAGTCAACAAGTCAACAGGTGCAACAGGAAGTTTGTCGCGGCGAAGGTTGAAGGATTCCAAGCAAAACTTTCGGGAAAAGTTCACCGCGACGTAAATTAATTCTGTCACCGCGATAAAAGAACCAACACTCCAGCTAAAACTTTCAAGAAAAGTTTGCAGCGGTGAACCACCGACCCGGTTAAGTGAAGGAAGAGAGCCAACATCATCAGAAGACACACTCACTCTCTTTACCTTCGGATACACCTTCATCCCCTCTCATCCACTCCACTTTTCTGCTCTTTCACTGAAGACTGCTACTATGGATGTTTCCAGTGGGTCCCTGGTTGTGAATTCTCCTGGAGTTATGCTTGGCTAGGCACCTCTTTCCTCTTGAAAATGTTGCAATGATTAGAGTTCAATGGGCTTCAAAGGGGAGTAGTTATTCTATGTTCAACTATATTGGTATGAACTCCTAGGTTTAGGATTTGTAATTGTAGTTAGACAAACTCTAATCAAGAGTTGGATATTCAATGTGTTATTTGGATTTGTTGATGTAGAACTTGGAACTTGAATATATGAAGTCTCATATATGTCTATCGGTGATCTTATTGATTCTCTTTTATCTGCTTAGTTGTGTTTGACATTGAGTTAATTCTAGATCCCAAAGTGACTCATTACATTGACTTATCCATTGCACACACTAAGAGCATTCAACAAGGGCTTAAGAAATGAAGTTCATTGATTAAGACCGTAGACTTAAAGAGTTCTTTAAGGTTTACCATTTGAAACTTAGTAATTCACTCCCATTAAAATTTATTTCAAACTATGACAGCCCAAACTCGTTTTCAAGAGGATACTATCATCATTTGATCCTTGTTTTCATCTTACTGCTTTACTTATTCCCAAAAATCCAAAAATACTTTTCATTAAATTTTCCTTA
Organism: Erythroxylum pelleterianum; assembly: GCA_027563865.1. Taxonomy (NCBI): domain Eukaryota; kingdom Viridiplantae; phylum Streptophyta; class Magnoliopsida; order Malpighiales; family Erythroxylaceae; genus Erythroxylum; species Erythroxylum pelleterianum. The sequence continues at coordinate 2,320,202 of JAOQMR010000009.1, read as the reverse complement.
CAATTCATTTAATTTTGTTAAGATTTCCAAAAATCAAACCAGCTTTCCTTACTAATTAGCTTGCATTTCATGACACATAGGTTAGCTTAGATCCATACATTAGGTTCCAATTAAGCGAGATGACCCGAGGTTGTATTTTATACTGCAATCCTTGAATTATATTTTTGAGTCGACCTCCAAGGGTAAGAATAAGAAGGCTTCGAATCACCTTGAACTCACATATCAACTTATACATAAAATAATGGATATCTTTAGTACTTTACAAATATCTGATATCTCAAATACTACAATTTTTTACTACATTCTCTATGTTCTTAAACTTTAAAATAGGTGAACAACTTCCAATCTATCTCTATAGATCTAATTCACAGAACTTGGACAAATATGTTTTCAACAATTGAAAATCAGAATTATTGATATTAATATATCTCTACATACTCCCACTAAAGAGGACACTTATCCACCCACTGAAGAGGACAATTATACTCCCATTAAACTTCTTATAGACATGATAAATTAACAATCATGTCTAAAACAAACTCTTTGAATTCATTATGAAAGTAAATCTTTCAATGTCTTATAGCCTTTCAACTATACATTAAATGTATCAACAAATGCTATAGTTCTAATTGGATGTATTGTAATGATATTTCAAACTTTTAAATTTCATCTTACTCCCACTACTTATCTTGAGAACTATTATCCTATAATAATATATTGAAACATACAATTTGTTCAATAGGTCTGTAAGATTATATCCAACTTTTTGGATATCTCATAACCTTTTATTACCCAATTTGATTCTAAACTTAATAGATAATATATTCTTCAACTAAGCATTGTATCCCTAAATCATTAACTTTGACTCTTTCAAAGACTTAGCGTTTCATATCTAATATGAAATCTTGCTAATGGATTCAATTGCAACTATTGAAGGTAAGTTATTGTGCTAAGCATAGCTATAGGAAAAATAATATTGCACTATACAATATCTCATATTGTATTTTGTTCCTTACATTAATCCATGCTTTTATCAACTTATTCGTGAAGGTATTCACTAGAGAATCTCATTCTCTATAGATATCCGAAAATTTAAAACTTACCACAAGGATCTCATCGAAGTGCTTCAAATTTTTCAATTCTTAATTTCTACTAAGGTTTAATCTATTTGATCTTTTCAAAATTTTAAATCAACATTTCATTTAATACATATGACTATGTCGCATAAATTCATTAGTCACGTAAAGAAATATAAGTATTATCCTTTTATGAATTGTTATTCCATCCAATACATCACATGTATAAATATAACAATTCAATACCATCATCATCCTTTCACCAAAGGTTGTTTCAGTTATTCTTTAACTTGACAATACTAAATAAGGTAAGTTTCAACTATACTAAATAAGGTAAGTTTCACTCATAACAAAAATAATTGTAAGAAAGCAAGCAATCAATTATATGCCATGATTACCAAATGAGATTAGGACTTTAATAATGTAATTGGTTACTCCCACTATTTTATTTGAAATAAAAGCCCTCACTACTATTCGAAAAAATTACTTTAATCTTTCTAGTGGGCTAGAATTCCATTCAAATATAGTTGGTCTTGAGTTTGTTCAACAAACCAACTGAACTTAAATTAAGTAGATAACAACTTTATCAATCACATTTCATGGACTCCTAGATCTGTTAAGTAACAACTCTTTTCAAAACATTTCTTATATGTCATTCCTATCCCTAACTTTAAATTCATGTGATAATGAGTTTGCTCATCCAAATCTCACAAATTTAGTTAAGTAGAACCCATAATCATAAGATTAAACATGTTCGAGCTAAAGCGACTTTGAGTTTGCTCAACAAGCCTACAATAAATAAAACTCTAGTTTGTTCTTATAATAATGTAAGGCAACAATCACATTCTTAACATGTACTGAATATTTTAATGAGGGATTTTTATTTTATTTTTCTCTTCAAATATAAAATTGCATGTAAAATAACACTTATATAAAAGCTACAATTTAACATGCATCCAATATATATACCAAACATATAAATAAAGTATACAACTTATGCACTCATAATCAAATTATATGCATAAAACATCAAGCTTCATTTGATTCTAGTTATTGATCCTCATAATCTAAAATAATATTTCCAACTCCTTAGAAACATTAAATTAAATTAAACTCATTGATTCGTAAATATATTAAATTCTTATTCCAAATAAAATTTAATTTGATTATATAAGTATCACATTATAATCCAATTATAAAATTATTTCTAATCTCATTAGAAATTACTTTTCTTTAATTAGAAAACCATTTTCTAATATTAAAGGAAAACCACTTTCAAAATTAACTAAAACATTTTTAAATTTAATTAAGAAAGTCCTTTATATTATTGATTTAGAGATTGATTTCCTAATTAATTAAAAATCTTTCTTTAATATGATAAAAAAACAATTTTCAAAATATTAAAGAAAGCTTATTTTCCTTAATTAATAAATGAAAACTCTTTTCAAAATTTAAATAAGATAAATGCCTTTCTAATAAATAAAGAAACTTGTTATTTATAAATAAAGAAACAATTTCTAAGTAAATAGCGTAATAATTCTCTAAACAAAAAATTTATTAATTTAATTTGTCTTAATCAAATTCAAATAAATAAATTTAATTAAGAAGAAACTTTCTTAATTATTTAAGAAATTTGTTTCTTATTTAAGAAATTTATTAATTTTAAGGAGTCTGATTAATTAATTTCAATTTAATTAAAACTAATTAATTCTAATTTTAGAAACCAATTTTCTAAAATTAATTACTAATCAATATAGTTATTAATCTTAATCATATTAAGAAAAACAATACCAGCAATAAGGATTAGAATAGTATAAAAATACCACCACACAACCATATTTCCAATTTTAGGTTATATGAAGGATTTAGTCTAAACTTTTCATAATTCCCAATCGAATCTATTTTGATTTTTCTCTTTGGATGTTTATGAAAATAACTTGTATTTTTGTTTAAGTCTTAAACAAAATTTTAATCATATTAATAATTCAATTCTAAATTGAATGTTAGGTTTTAGAATATCCAATAATAACTTTTCATGTTGTTTAATCATACAACAATTCCAATTTCAATTCCAAAATTAATTAATAACTATCAAACATATTTTAATCAAATAACAATCTAATTCTGATACCTCTATTGGGAAATTGGGATGGAATTTGATCCCGATCGCAATAGAATAATAATGAAACTTTTTCATATTTTTGATTTCCAAAGATCAAGATCTCTTTAATTCTACAGAATGATTAACACAAAAATTAGTAACAAAGCATGAATCTTAATTCATACCTTATTTCAAAGCTTGATCATGTTCTTGTCGTATCTCTCGAACCATTTTTGAAATCGACCCGCCTCAGCCACTGTAGCTGCAGAAATGTCTAACCTCTAATGACATCCACAGAGCAAGTTCAAAGAACTTTATAACTCTTACAAAGAGGGTTAAGTAAGAAGTGCTAGCTCCATTAAAGCTTAAGCCTATTTAAAATAAACTTTGGACGTTTTAGTAATTTAAGTGAAATTATATTCTAATTTTAACTAAAATTTAACTAGAATTACAAATAATTCTAATCAAATACCAATTATGCTCAAATAAGATCCAATATCTCATATTGATCCTTATTTATTAAATATCTCATATTTAATCATAAAGTTTCTGAAACACTACAATCAACTCCAACTTGATTAAAAACTATTTGCTCTATTCAACCCATTCTTTATGTGAGAACCATTAGATTCCCAAATATGTTGGCAATGAATATAAATTATAATTATAATTTATAATTTGAATTAGATAAAGTAAAAATCCTTTTAATTTATCTTTAATTCTCCAATTAAACAATTTACAATCATATATCATGATTGACATCTAGCAACGTATTATGATTACTAAGATATTTAGGAATGTCAAAGAGGTTTTGAATAATATTTTTGTGCATGATTTTTCATGTAATTCAATCCTTTCATCATACAATATTTTGACTAGACATAGAGCATAAAATTAATGTCTACTCTATTTTGAGTCCAATCATATTAGTTCTCCACCAATAGTTATTGATTCAATTAATGACATATGTAAAATATTTACAAAACGTCATTCTACCTTGGTTAAGGATTTACCGAATCATCACTAATTGAGAACAATATAACATTCTTCCTAATTACTTTAGGGTGATGAATCCTATCTTGATCACGTAACTAGCTCCACATTGTTCATGCTACATCCAATGACTACTGATTGAACAACCCATGATTAAATAGGTCATAAGTAGTATAAAAACATAGTAATCCCTATACAAGATAACTTTAGATATCTCAAGTAAATGGATCACTTATACAATCATCACAATGAGAGCTCCATAGACATACAAGTAATGTTCCAAATAGATTTCTCATATCGAGTCTGTTCAGTGAACTTGTTCTCTAACAAACACTCCAACACTTATTTAAGTATCTCTATACTTTGGTCTATGAGATTTATTACTTCCCTCATAAGAAAAAGCATAACGTGTGCTAGTCGTTTTATGTTCTATTAATGTCCAGTCTTAATAGAATAATGACTAGGAACAATTTAAGGATAATATATAAATTCAATATGAATATCATAATTATAATTTCATTTGCAATGTCTAATTATCCCATGTACTTTATCATATACATCTAGACATATACAAGATAAATAATGTTTTTAAATAATTGATCACTTAACTACAACCAAAGTGATTGGCTGTAGGGCATAAACCAATATCCACTTAGTACCATTCCTGTCTAACTCCATCAGATAATATACATAGCCCAATCTGTACAACTTTTGAACTAAGAATCTTTAACTTCTTAAAATGTTATAGATATTATTAAAGTGAAGTACTGAGTTTTTTGGAGCGATGGAGGCTATTGATCTTTATAGAACAAATAACATTTTATATAATGGAAATTCTCTATTTTCTCATTTTACTCGATGTGATGATGAGGATGAAGAGGCTCTTAAGTGGGTTGCGATGGAGAGGTTACCTATGTATGATCATTTGAGAAGAGGCATACTAACTACATTAATAGGTGAAGCAAATGAAATAGATGTGTAAAAGCTTGGGTTGGAAAAGAGGAAGGTTTTACTTGATAGGTTAGTTAAAGAAGATGAAGAGGATAATGCCAAGTTCTTATTGAAACTCAAGCAATGAATTGATATGAAAGGATCAGAATATAGTATATATATATATATTTTTTTCTGTTGAAGTGATTCCAATGGATGAGCTTATCAAAGTTTTTAAATTGCGAGTTATTAGGGTTATACTATGGTCTTAAGGGTTATTGCTGATGATATGAGCTACAATTGGAGCAAATTGTGGTAAAGGTTCTGCACTGCAATTTAAAACCATGGAAACAAACTAGATAAAATCTCTTTTGAACTTTAAAGATTTGGATATGGTTGGCTTTTATAACACCCCAACATATACCCTGGAAGTATTATAGCAAGTCTAGGGTGTATTAACAAGTGGACATAATAAATTAAGTTCATCTAAGTACAACAAGAGATATAATGGTACTTAATGTAAAAGATAAGGGTAAATGGATAATTTGTTTGCTTCGACATGGACATACATACTTAGACGTGAAATATGTATGGAAATTTTTGATATGTTTGCTTGGATTATGAGCGTTATGTGAGGGGAATCGATAAAAGAAGTATTCCATAAGCAAATGGGATGTTTTTAATTAAATTGGATGTATTTTTTCCTTACTTTACATGATAAGACTGAAGTTAGTTGATTTGAGACGTGTGCCTCGCTGAATGGATAGATTATATTGAATAGACTTCTATAATTTGGCAATATCTTGGAATATAGACCTCAAAATTGGATAATTCTAATTATAGATTAAAATAGAAACATAGGTCTAAAAATTTGATGAAGGAACTGAAATTTGATTCAACCTTTAAGAGTTTTGAATTCTGTTTTGAGGTTGATTTCTGGCTATTATCCTTGTTTTCGAACAGCTTGTAGTTTTTGGTTATAACTCCTAATATAATTAACCAAATTGCATGAAATTTATACCATTAGAAACTTAATACATTGGGGAATGAAATAAATTGATAATATTATAAGCTAACGAGGGAATTAAAGGAAGAAGAAGGACTAATATGCAATTTTCCTAAAGTCAACTAATAGATCAATAAGATTAAAACGTATGTGTCCAATAGAATTGTAACACATGATCCAATAAAATTTTAAAACATGGTCCAATATAATTTTAACACATGGTCCAAAAGAACTGTAACATGTGGTCCAATGAGATTGTAACATATGGTCCAACAGGAATGTGACATATGGTCCAATGGGATTGAAACATGTATCTAATACTAGAAAATTCATAAAAACGCATATGGAGAGGGGAGATGGATGACACTTTGATGGCTTAACTTTAGATTTTTCTCCTCTTTATTTCAACTTCTTCATCACATCATTTTTTCACTTAGTGATTCAAACAAAGCCAAAGAGGAAGTGAAGGAAATTCATTAAAAGAACTACTTTGCCAATTTTAAGGTTTGAGACTTCCACTACAACAAAATAACACATTTGGCGTCGTTTTGATAGTAGACGTCGTGAATGGTCTGAGCCTTTCACGACGTCTAGAAACTGTCACAAAAAGATGGAATATGCTGCGACGTTGTATTAAGACGTCGGTGATAAATGAAGTGTTTAACGTCGTTTTGGTGGGAAGACGTGGGAAAATAGAATGAACGTCGGCTTGGAGAAGCAGACGTCGGGGAAGGCCAGGTCCACGTAATTAATTTGACCTTCCCCCAATTTTCCAAACAAAATTCGCGAATCCCTCTCTCATCTTCGGTCTCCCGCATCCAAATCCCTGACTCATCTTCTACCGTCTCCCGCGCCTGCGTTTTCCAACCTTCCCTCTCTCATTTTTTTCGCGTTTTCCAACCTTCCCTCTCTCCCGCGCCTGCGTCCAAATTGTAGGAAAATCCCGGGAGGTACATCACATGTACCAGGTGCGAAAAACAAAAATTTTTGTCACCGGGACCTTCCCGAAGCCAGGATCCAGGTGTCTGTATGCAAACTCAAACCTAAATAGCCAAA